>JAPZEA010000008.1:3056674-3075045 GCA_029783685.1 Heniochus monoceros
CACATCGTGCCAAAACAAAAGACAACAACGTTTCTGTTTCTTCTCCAGCATTTAGCAACATTTGCCATAGACTTGTGTAGGAGGAGGATACTTTTGCCATTTTTTTTTATTTGTTTTGGGGTTTTTGCCACTTTCTTGTAGTTTCTAATAATTGCATCAACTTTTAATACTCCTTTAAATTAGTTAAATTAGTCAGGAATGGTGCTGCAGGGAACAGTGGAGATGTGTCTCTTATGCGTTGACTGATGCTCAGAAAATTGACTGACTGATTGAAAAGCAGCTTTATTATAAATGTAATATATTCAATAGTCTCATTCACAAGGGAAACAGTATACTGTAATACACACAGTAAAGCTAACAAGCTAATTTCCATCGCTGCCTCGGCTCAGTACGCCTTTCCTACGACACAGTTCCTGACCTTTTCAAGTTATTATTTCATAACCCTCAGTTATTTAATGAGCTCTGAGATGTACCAATGCAAGAGCAGCCAGTGAAGCTGAAAAGGTATTTGGGTGTCACAGTTCATCGTGACTCACTTCATTTGCAGAAAGCCTCCCAGCAGCCTGAGAGCTGGAAGTCAGCAGCTGAAGCACACCAATAAAAGCTGCACATCCAACCAGATATTTTTCTTACGTTGATAATAGGACACGAGTCTGCAGCCACACGAGCAGCTTTGTGAGGCTGCACCGATGCACCACCTTGGTTTAGCATGTTAGCATGCTGACATTCAATAATTAGCTCTACTAGAAGTACAGCTGAGACTGACTGGAGGTTTTGAAGGTATTTGGTCATAAACTGACATATTAGACAAATTAAAATGTTGACCTGATGATGGCGCTAGATGAAAAATCAGAGGATCAAATCTGGCATGAGTGTCCAGTGTACCAAATTTGAAGCATTTAACTAAAAACCACAGATGCTTTTACTATTACTACGTGTATGCAGTACTAGTATTCTGAGATGCTGTTGCCGCTCTTGGTCAAATTTAGATTCCCAGCTGTTGTTGCTGTTGTTGGTGCCAGAGTCGTTAGTAACACACTGCGTAAATGATAAGTCGTAGCTCTACTGACTTGTTGTTGGTACTGCAGAAGCTGTTGCTGCTGGTAGTGGTGGAGTTGTTGGAGCTGTTGGAGTTGGTTGTGCTGCTGCAGGGTGAGATGAGTCTGGTGCTGCTGGAGATAACTCCCTACTGTCCCCTCATACCCCTCGCCAGGTGTACCCCCTGCTCCACTGCTGCCACCTGGAACAACCATAAAACACTTTACCACAGCGCCTAATGCTCAGAGACGCAGCCAAATGTTTAGACACAATGCAAGAGAGAAGAGTCAATCCTCGCCAGCAGCCATGATGTAGGAGCCCGCAGCAGGTGAGGCCACGCCCGAGGGCTGGCTGGTGATTGGATCCCAGGCATCTGAGGACGACAGGCAGTACAGGCCCTGTGAGACGTAGGTGTGAGGCCAGACATCCGCAGAGGAGTGGTGGAGCACCTGGTCTGCATGGACAAACACAGGCAGGGGGAAGGAGTGAGAGAATTCAGACAGTTTATGGGGAAAAGAGAACAAAGAACAACGAGACAGAGGAGAAGAGGGATGGGTGAATTTTAGCAATGAAGGAGGAAAAAGCAAGAGTCCACCAGGAAACTACGAGGCAGGATCACAGATCCCCAAAAAACATATTTTACCACCATGATAAAACAAAGAGAGTTCTGGTGGCAACAAGTAAAAGATAATACAATTAAATTCTGCAGAAGAGTTTTAAGGATTCCCCCCGAATTGCCTTCTGATTCGGTCATTTTCTTTGGCAGTAAAAGAAAATACACAGGCCCCGTGCACGACAGTGTTTTCCTCGGGATGTAAAATAAACTAATCAAGCTAAATCGAATCATGTGTGGACACGTTGATGAAAGATAACCAGATACAGGAGAGACCTAAATCAAACCTCAGACCCTGAGCTGTTGATTCAGTCACTCACGACATAGTTTAGGTGCTCTTATAAAGCCATACACAGGGATAAACTTAATCTCATCCAATAGCAACAAACTGATATAACTTTAATAGGAGTGTGATTCGTTTATCTGCAGCAGTGCTGTTATTATAGAGTATAATTCATGGAGGGCGGCTGAATGCTCAAAGTGTGGAGGAGAAACATCCCCTCAGACCTAACGCTGATATTAAGTCGCTTTTTAATCGTTGCTTTGTGTGTGTGTGTGTGTGTGTGTGTGTGTGTGTGTGTGTGTGTGTTGGTGTTGCATGCTAGATAAAGCACAGAGCAGAGCCCATATGGTGTTGTTAATGAGAGCAGGGCTAAGTCCTTGTGCTAACCTACAGGCTCCCTCAGGGTTTGGACAGCGCTCTGCTAAACACCAGCAAGAACTAAAAAAGAAACCGTTTACAGTGTTACTCTGCGTGAAAGCAACGCTCACGCCCTGCTTTCAAATGAGATTTTTATGATTTTTTAACAACCACAAAAAACCCCAGAAACTCAGCCACAGAATTGTTTGTTTTGTTTACATTATGTGGCCGCTCCTGTGAGGTCAGACGGGGTCCTAATGTTGCCTGAGCAAATTGCTCTCTTTCCTTCCTTTCTCTCTGTTTTATCATCCTATGTGCAACTAAACTAAACAGACATCTTACCACCTGAGGCTCAAACCACAAATCAGGATATGAGTCTGTTTCCCCAAACTGTTTTGTGCATTCAGCCAAGTGTAAAGTGAAATGCTCTTTAACTTCACTTTTCATGCAATTCATTTCTTTATTTGAACACAACTCGTCTTTTAGATTTGGGATAAATTCTCTTACCCGAGCACTCATGACACTCCATCACAATGTGTTCTGATATTTCAGAAATGACGGGCTGTCGTCTGGATTTGTCATTTGGACGTTTTTGAGTAAGTGCCCGGTAGCAGTGAAAGGCAGAAATGTGCAGCTGTGCGCCTGCACTCCAAAAGTCCTTTACAGCTGGTTGGCAGAATAACTGACGCGGCTGTTTTTAGTTTCCAACAGGGCTCTAATTTTCCCGAACTGTGCATCTACGCACATTAGAGAACATAAGAGTTTACTGTGTGGTCCAAAGACACGACTGAGTGTGAGAAGTGTCGACGCTTTGCAGGATTTCTAGCCTACAGTGCAGTATGTGTAGTTATGTTGTTAGTGGTTTAGGCAGATGAATATGTTAAATGAATACAGCTGCACAATACACATACACATAGTGAGCAAAGCTTCCAAACTTTGTGCCATTAAAGGTAAAAGATTATAACCGAGTAGTGCAGCAGTTTACAAGTAGAAGCACTGAGAGCTTAACCATGCCCTGTAGGCATTGTGGAATAAGTACCTCTGCTGGTGATGCTCTCCTGGTTGACCTCACTGAGATGAGCGACGCTGCCCTGGTTGGAGCCGGCTCCCATACTCTCCCCGTCCATCGAGTTCCAGCCGAACAGAGTCGCCTCAGAGATGGCAAACTGCTGCATGATGCCTAAAGAAGGGACGAAGAGTCGTGTCAAAGCTAGCTGAGGTGCAGCAGAACTGATTATCATGACAGCAGCAGCTTTTAACTCGCTGAAACACAATTAGAGATGCATAAAACAAATCCCCGCCCCAGCTTTGCTAACACATGCAGAAATTAATTAGTAATAAAAACAAACCGGAGGTAAGAATAGTCATTAACATGGAGAAACAGGGTGTTTGGGACGGGGCTGGGCGAATGTTGCAGACAAATGTTATTTAACTTTGCTAGACGCACCAGATGGTCCTGAACCGATTAGATTTTCCAAATTTCAGTGAAGAAAAATGTTGCACCAGTGGGAAGCAAAAATTAATATTCAAGAAAAAGATAACAGGGTGATAAATCTTTCAGGGTTTGTCCATTTTGGGACACTCTCACTCTCTCTTTTCTGTATTTCACAGTTATATTTCAACTTTTGTTATTATGTGAGCATTCTGAAATTTCTTTAAAACCATGCAGGTTACTGGTCTGAAACACAGCTCGCCTCACCTGCAGCAAAGCGAGCCTCCTTCTCGCCATCGCTGAGGTCGCTGTAAGCGTCGTTCTCCATCCTCCTCTCCTTTTCCCTCTGCAGGTTGGTATGCCCTGCGCCCCCCATCGGGCCTGCAGATGGTTTGCCCCAGCTCTGCCATTCGATCATGTGGGCAACACGACCCTGGGCCATGGCGGTGGGCTTGGTCACTTTGTCCTTCATGGAGCGAGTCACACCTACAACAGGTATGTGGGGAGCAGGAGGGGCAGACCAGCAGCGCACACACACGCACACACACGCACACACACACACACACACACACACACAAACACTGTCAAAACTACTTCTGGTCTCTGCAGCTGACGACACCTCCGGCTGAGGCTCGGGATGGTGGGGGGGAGTAGAATGATAATGAGAAACTGTAATGTTGTAGGAAAACTGTTTAATACATGAAACTATAGTAAATAATGCCGGTGGGGTAATAAATGTATGGAATGGATGTATTCAGAGAGTGGGTATGAGAACATGGCAGTGACCTTGCAGCTACTTTGCATTAAAGTATAGAAACATTTTAATTTGTGCTTTCAAATTTCAGATTCTGTGCTGAAGTTTTCAAGTCTTAAAAAAAATATTCTGTCAACAGTAGATTCTTTGATCACAATTTTTCTTTTTTAGCAACAATCTGCTCGTTTTCACACTTTGACACCGGCCAATCAGCTCTCCTGCTGGAGTAGTTCAAGCCTCGCTGAAGAACACAAGAGCGGTTTTAATATTGATCTGTCTATGGAACACACCTGCCTCTAACCTTTAAATATCTGCCTGACACATCTACACTACCCTCATCAAAAACTTTCAAATTTGTCGCTTTCCAGTTATTACTTGCATGCTAATCGTCAAAATGAGTCAGGCACCACTCACCATCTATTCATATCAATCACATCATTATCTGCCGTTTTAGCTGATAATGATGTGACTGATATGAATGAGCAGAGAATGGGTGTCGAGCAGCAGTCAGACTAGGGTCACACAGAGGATAACTCGTGCAGCAGTGAGCGGGTTTTTGCCTCTTTAATGTGGGGAGATTACAGAAAGTTTGCTCTGACTCTGGACTCTTGGAAGCCAACATTTCTGTTTAAAAGAATAATTACAAGATCTGCTGACTATTAAAGCAAAGATGTCTTTCTTCTCTTTTTGTCTTTTTGAGTTAAACATGTTAAAATCTCTTAAGGATCTAAATACAATGTAACTATACTACTGAACAAACTGTGAGGAACAGCTCTGAACAATCAAATAGCTTCGCTGATGAATCTGCTACAGGTATCGTACTGCTAAATCTTTGGTCAGGTGGCGAACGGGAGTGAGGTCAGAGGTCAGCTGACATGAACTAACCACGGCGACAAATGAGACAGGGCTGCCTGTGAGCTCCTCAGAGTTTGTCGAACTGAACAGAAAAGGACAAGGATGACGGCTGAAACCCTGACAAACCCATATTAATAATTAAAGCCATTACTCATATCCTGGTAAACAGAATAAATGAGATTCATTAGACTTCGCGTAATTAAAAACGTGTTACAGAGACCGAGGGAGGCAGAGGCAAGTAATCCTTGGGTGTAAACAGAGCGCCGAGAAGGGTCCACTGGCAAATCTCTGCCCAATTAAGATGCAAATACAGGATTCAAACTAGGGACATATACACTGAGCCAAATAATGGCAGAGAGGCTGATCGATAAAAAATTAAATTAAAATCAAACAGGCATGAATAAACAGAGACGGCGCTTCGGAAATTGCTCCCCCGGTCCAGGGGGCAAGTTACAGGCTGAGGTATAAATAGAAACAGTTTTCTCCTT
The DNA here is from genome assembly GCA_029783685.1 of Heniochus monoceros. Taxonomy (NCBI): domain Eukaryota; kingdom Metazoa; phylum Chordata; class Actinopteri; order Chaetodontiformes; family Chaetodontidae; genus Heniochus; species Heniochus monoceros. The sequence goes on from JAPZEA010000008.1 coordinate 3,062,495, forward strand.
AGACAAAGAGAGCCAATCTCATTTGAAAATCAAACACTCCCTGCACAGCCTAATTGGGGATGGAAATAGGAATGGAAAGAATGGGATGAGGGATGAGGGAGGGTGTTGGGGTATTGGCTATCCAAAGGCTCAAAACAATGCTATACACTGTAAAATGATACCAACAGATTTATTTAAAGTGCACCAGACACAACAAGAAAAAAAAAAACACTTTTTACACATACACTGAGGTGCTACACTTAAACACTGCAAAGCACAGAGCACTACAGTTTGAAGCACATAGCACGAGATAGCACAGAGGAGGCACCAGCCACTCGAAGTCACGACACTGCACAGAAGAGTCACTGCTTCACAAATACCGGGCCACACCGCCACCAGCACTGCCACAGTACAGGTACACTGCATTTCCCAACACGCCTGTGGAGATGCTTCAGTAAGTAATTAAAGTAAGTAATCTCACTTACTTTAGTCTCTTTGAAATCAAAGATCTGATTGGGTTTCCATCAATGACTCTGCGAAATGTGTCTGTCATTGACGTCTGCTGTTGATATCAATGGAAGAGAAGGGAAAGTAGGGAGTGATATAGGAAGGGGCACCCACAGGGGCGGCCATGTTGGTTCCAAGCTCCTCCTCCTCCTCCTCCTCCTCCTCCTGCTCTAGAGTGAAGGTGTCTGCTGAGGCAAAGTTTGATCTACAAAGTCCGCCATTTACGGCAAAGGTGAAAAGATCATTTCTGTTTTGTTTTTTTTCAGACGAGTCTTTGGCCTGCAAGCGGTGCAGAAACCAAGTGAAAGTAGAGGCAGAATGGAGTTTTTATTATACAAACAGATGCTCCACATGCAGAAATTGTTTAATTAGTTGAGTTAAACCTGGATCCTAGCGACATCGGAGTGAAATATCTCTGGTTTGAGTCTGTTGTGTGTGTGTCTCCCCTCATTTCCTGTTAGCTTTCTATTGTGTTAAAATGCCCCAAAAAGTGCTAAAAAAAAATCCCAAAGCACCTTAAGAACCTTTAACCTTGAAAGAGTGCTGGCTGTGTGTCCAAAATAAAATGACTTTTCATTCAATTGTGACCAAAGCATTGATGATGTTGTAAAATCAGCTCCTTAATTAGCTTGTCCTGATAGCTATAGATGAATAAACTGTGGCCGTTTGGAGTTTGAATGGTAAGCTAACCCAAATCATTCTTACAGCTACATTATAGATGAGATCTGCTGTTTGAGTAACAGATCAATGAGTTTAATGTGGACTCAGATCACTCTCAGTATTATATAATGCACACAGAAGGATTCACCAATGTATTGTGGAATTTATATATAAATTACTCTCTGTATAAGTATTTTTCAATACACACAAAAAATAGTTATCGCTTACATAATTACATTAAATAATATCCTTGAATCTATGCTCATGTGATTGGCTGACACGGCAGGAGCCATCTGATTGGCTACAGATAATTCCCTATTGGAAAAAAAAGCAGCTTCAACAGTCTGTGCATAAATTTAACGACATCCAAATATGTTTTTTATTAAAAATGCAAATTATTTTAAATACATGTATTTGTGGATTTCTGCTACATGCATTTAAAACAAGAAATATTTGTGTGTGCATCAGAAATACACAAGTGAACCTTATTTCTTTATATTTATATACGATGCTAACGATTCATTTATATAATGTATAAATTCCAAAATACATTTTTGAATTCTTCTGTGTGCATTTGTTAACACTGACACTGGTCTGACTCAACAGTTTAAAAGACAGTCGAGATGTAAACAATTAAACTGCTGTGTTCACGTTAGTGATGTACAAGCCGTGTGCTCTTCTACGTATTTAAAAGGCCAAAGTTGGTCCACAACTTTGTGTTTTGTTTTGTTTTATAACTCCATTCTGCAAAGTGTTTTTTTTGCCTAGCAGCAAGTGTACAGACCTTAACATATGAAGCTAATGCTAAATGAATGATAACACTGATAAGATTTAAAGTTTATTTTATTTTTAGCTTGTTTATTTGCCCCATTTACTCTCATTTACACTGTAGCAGCTCTAGCAGGTTCTATCTGGTGATCACTGTTAAAGCGAACCTCACTTTGATCATTTGGCTGCTGCGCTACTCCGTCACCAAACAACCGTCTGAGCGTCACACGAGAAGAAACCAAAAATGATCTTTTACACAACGGGGAAAGGAAGTTTAGCCCCCGTCAGGCCTCAACAACAACTTCACCCTCGACCCTCTGTGGAGCATGTGGAGGCAACATGGGGGCTGTTTTACCATCTAGCAGCACAGACACACACCTGACACACCTGTCAGAGAGGACTTAGCCAGGGCACCGATCCCATAGGAGTTGGTGGACTTCCTCTTGAGACGAGGCAGAATGGAAGTAGTGTCCTCCATGGACAACTAAAGAGAGAGGGAGGGAGGCGAGGCGTGGACGAGAGAATGCAAGAGGAGGGAGGATGCAGATAAAAGGAAAAGGAAGAAATGCCAATGTGACAGGAAAAATGACAAAGTAAGAACAGATGAGAGAGGAAGATAAATGCAAGAGAGAAAATGGAGTACAAGAAATTGAGGTGAAGAGAGCAGATGATTGAAGATTCAGAAAACAGTTTGAGGGAGATAGAAGAAGAGAAGAAAGGTTGCAGTAGAGGGAATAAGAAAGTAGGGTTAATTATTTGAACACCTTGTAAACGTCTTACAGGGATCATTGACTGAAAAGACGGAAATTGTAGATATACTGCGGCTAAAAGGGAAAATGGATACTTAAGTGGTGATTCTCAAGCAATTTAAATGGACAACAGAGAGTCTTGTGAGCACAGCAGCTGGTAATTGACACAAAATCATCATGAAAAAACTGATGATATGGAGCAGTTATTGATGGATATAGTGTTTTCACTGGTAAAATGTAAAAAATGCTTATATACAGCACAAAGATTGGTGATAAATAGTGAAAACTAGACTTATTTATTCAGACAGGTACGTTTTAGCAGGTGATAATGAGAAAATGCTTCTTTTGCTCAAGGACTCTTGTTCAGGGCAGCAGTTGAACCTATGTTCTCTCGTTTAACAGTGTCCTTCCCTCTCGCTCTGCTTTCCTGTTCCTCCGAAGCCATTTTTGGCCCTGACATGGCTCATTTTACTTGATTCAAGTGCTCTGGCTTATCTCCGCCCTTTGAATGGAAACAGTAACAGAACTCATGTGAAATACATGCAGCAACAGGTGAAATCCGCCCTGAAAAGACATTACAGTTCATACGGCCTCGATGAGTGTGAGATAATGTTAGAATTGTTTAATATTTATGGTTAGAATGACTCATTGAACATATTCCACATGCTGGACAGGACACTTAAAGAACTGCGTCAGGGTTTGAGGGATTAAGGAGCTGCTTTCAGTCGCGGATGCTCAAACACTGAGGCCACGTACACTCAGTTGTACAGCAACAGCGAGCACGAGCAAGCTGAAATTGCTCATGCTCACGTGAGCTCTACTGTACTTCCTAGCACCAGCGCTTTTGGCAAATCAACCAGCAAACTAATGAACAGATAGAGAACAGAGCCTGGCTCTTAATGAAGTCCTCCCAACAGCTAATTACAGTGGAAACAGTGGGAAAAACATGTGGACTCTGTTACACAGGGGATCGTGTGATAGATGTGATGTAATATTAGGAGTTAAACTGCATTAATTTCCACATAAAGGCAAACTAATATGAGCTGATCCCTCTGTGGCGTGTGAGTGGAGTATCATCATATCTGCTGTATACCCTGTACATGTAACACAGCAGCCAGGAAGTCTGTAGATGCACACATGTAGCTATTATAGCAATTTCTCCTCCATTAGTCTTGTGTTCACCCTCACATGTAACACTGATGTGAACATGCAGTTTCAAACAAAAATGATCTTTCTCTAATTCCCTTTTTGGCTTCCAATTTCGCACCGTCACACTAACGTTAAAACAACCAAGCTCTGGAGAAATGTTAAATATTCTCCATGTTCTCTTTTCTACAATGTGAGAAATCAGCTACATGTAAGGTGAAAGGGCTCATTTGTAATAACATACCAGTGCTACAAAGCTTTTTAGCCTCCTTTAGCTCATAGTTTTGGTTTAATGGCTGGTTTTACTTCATGGTTCATTCCCTCAGCTCTCACCAACCACATTTCCAGCAGCATCGATCAGCTGTTTTCAGCAAACAGCCTCTGACTAACCTGCTGTACAGTTAGTAGAAGATAAAGGAGTCTGTGGAGACCAAACTAGAGCTAAAAGGAGAGTGAATACTGGACTTAAATTCATCAGGTGGACAAAAACACGACTCCACTGTGTGCCTGCTACGTATGCAACTAGGCGACGTTAACCAGCACAACACCAACAATTTATTTACTGTTGCTGGATAACAGGATGAAGCCTTCACTGGGTTAAAGGGAGGTTTGCTTCCATTCGGGGCTTTGGTGTGAAGCTACAGAGGGAAGTTTCTCTCTCCATGACAGGCTATAAGTTTGTTAATTAGCTAACACATTTGCTTGCATTTGACCTAAACTAACGATGCAAACTCGCTCCACCTGGCTAGAAAAACAAACCACTAGCACAAGAATTAAGTATCGACCTCAAAGGCAAACAAAACTCCTTTTGGGTCAGCGAGGTCTTTGTTTTAAAGAACATTTCTCCAGACCCCTGTTGCTTGAAACAGAAGTTTGTCTATTTATTTGTCTCCAGGCATATTTGGGTCAACAAAAGTCACATTGTGCTAATAAATTCTGCTGAAGGTACAGAAACAGTTGAGATGCGGTGCACTTCATCATCATGCAGCGCTTTCAGTAAAAACTGGGACTTGTACGAAGGCTTCAGCTGTGGATGAGATAAGCTTATTACAGCCTGTTATCTGTGACTCTGTGTATATATGAAGCTTGCAGTACAGTAGATTAGCAGAGGGCCAAGAGAGGAGACGGATGGGAGGGAGAGTTTATGAGGAGAAAAGAAAAACTGGGGGATAAGAGAGAGGGAGTGGGAGAGAGAGATAAGGGAGAGAGAGTGGCAGGAAGGGGTGGAAGGATAAACAAGCAGGATGTCAACTTATGTACTCAAAGCCCAGACTCAGGTAGCGGGTGAGTGATGGAGGGGGAAATGACAAGAAGAGGAGATTTGAGGGGGTGAAAAGAAGGAGATTTAAACAAGGAGACTTACATTGATTCCTTCCCAGGAAAACTCGGCACGGCCATGCTGGGGGAGGGAGGAGAGGGGAGGGAGAAGAGGGGAGGGAGGAGCGAGAGGAGGGGAGGAGAAAAGTACAGGTGTAGCAAAGGCGGGAAGAGAAGAGGGAGATTTGAAAGAGGGAAGAGGAGTTTTGGGACATAGAAACTGGTCTTAAGCCTCCTGACGTACAGTTCCTGTCTTTAAACTGTGTGAAATCTTAAAAGTTTTCATAAAGGACATAAAAATATACTTGCAGTTGAGTCTTTAAAATTTTTTTTTTTTTTTATTTTGAACTACTTTATATTTTAAGTGAATGTGAAATATCTTAAGTTTGAAGTCATGGTGATCCAAGGTAAAGCCAAATTTAACAGTCTCCCCATTTTCAGTCTATGTAGTATCATCACTGATACTGAGCTTGATAATTATTATTTAATGATTTAAAGAGGCACTTAAACCAGTTAACTGCACCGTGTAGAGATGTTTGCAGCATGAGCTGTGCAGCGTGTGTGTAAACATACAAAGCAGCGTCTCAAAGATCTGTCGAGACGTGTGAGTCGACGTGTAGAATGAGCGTTTTTGAAAATTGGAGGGGAATTACATAAATCGTGTAATTATGTGTAGCGCTGCGTTTGTGTGTTGTCGGCTGCTCCGTCCCTTTGTCCAGCTACACTGCTCACAATGTTTAGGTAACCAATGGACACCATTCAGCGGAACAAATCCAATGGGCGGCCAGACCTGGACACCATTTATTGCGTGTCCTCATACGCATGCACACACACACAGACACAATCATGCATATTCATCATACTTTACAATAGACACAAAGACGGGGAACATTTTGGAAGCTGTGGTCGCTCCAGAGAATTTAAATTCACTGCTGTCAAAAGGAATTTTGTGTTCTTATTTTTTAACATCGGGCCCTTTGTCACAGCACCCCAGAGAGTTTCTCCGCTGGCACTTTAAGCTTGTTATCATAGTTGCAGCGTTCAACGCCACAGATCACAGGCTGCGTGAGAGGTGAAACGGAAAATGCCCTAAACTTTATGTCAGAGTAAATGCCAAACTTTATCTCTGTCCTCACAAAGCTGCCGCGACTGCAGAGGTGGCTCGAACAGATCTTTAACATTTTATGGTCGCATGAAATGTGAGCAGCAAGATCTTTGATCTCTACAACCTGTTTGCTTGTGTGGGACAGTATCTCCATTCATAACACAGCTTAATTATTCTAATTATAATTATTCTGTAGCTTTAATGCAGAACCCTCCTACAATATGTGACATTAGAGAATATAAAGAGTCAGATTTTACTTTGATGTTGTGCTTTAGATGATTATAGTTTATCTTATTTTAACTTGTACAGCATTTATTGTGCACTTGTTCTTCATTTACCAGAACAACTGTCAACCTGACTGAAAGAGTGGATGAAACAGGCGTCTGCTGCACCCACTGCTGGACTTAGAAATGGAAGAAAGTCATTTTAAAGAGAAAAAGTCATCTGTGTGGTATAAAAACCCAATTTCAGGCACTCAAATGGCTGATTAAGACTAAAAGCTTAGTAATTTGGGCTTCTTCGCTGCAGTGTCTACTGCATTTGTAGTTGCTGTAAAGCTACAAGGGGTCGCTCGTTGATGGAGTCATCGTAGTTAACTGTTGGAACTTTATCCAGAAGTCCTGTAATAGATAAAAGTAAGCTGCTTACAGCACATTTAACCAACCCAACTGGTCTGTTATGCTTTATACTGAATGGAAGAAAGAAGGAAAACATACAACGCTAAAGTGACTTCAGTCTGATGCCTTGATTTGTTTCTGATAATAGTAAACAGTAATAACGACTTCTTTACACAGATAGATTGAATCAGCAGCATTTCACTGTGGAGGAAGAAGCTCTCGTCTTATTGCAGCCTCCATTGTGTGATTTCGGATGAATAAGCGGTTTATCTAACCTTGTGTAGCTGCACAGGTGCATCAGTATGTGTTTGTGGTTGCTCACAAAGAGGCATTAAAGATAAGATATTAAAGAGAAAAAGTACAGCGGAACAGGTCAGAAGCCTTTTTATATGATATTATTATTACTTGCGAGGTTGGCTATGGACATAAGGTCATCTGTGGAAACAAACCAAATAATAAAAATGCTAATACAGTAATAACATAGCTGGTGGAAGATAAGGCAATAAAAGAATAAGAGCAGAAAGCAGCGTATCAGTGGTGATAAAAAATTAAGATGGAGCTCGGCCTCTGTATTTATTCATGCGGTAATGAGCGGTTGCTGGGCTCAGAAACTCTATAACTAGAATATCTACATGAATGAATGTGAATTTGGGTCTGACTTGGTTTCAGGCCTTATTTCCCTGATTAACAATTTCCTTCTGTGTCAAATACAGGAGACGGTTAGCAAATTGAAAGCACGGGCGAGCCGAAACTGAAAGCCAGAATTAATTCTGTCTTTCTGCGGGCGCCTTTCACGGTCTCGGAAGCGTCAGTGTAATATTCATGTCAGAGATGTTTATTTTCATGACAAGTGAATGAGGAATAAGAATAATCCTCCGCTAACAAAGCAGGCCCTGAGATGGCAGAGGGATTTAGCGAGGCCTTGCAGGATCTTTGCCTCAGATCCACGTCGACAAAAACAGGGAACGATCTGGAGAATAATTCAAAAGACGCAGTAACATTCACACCTGGGTTAGAAATAAACTTTAACCTTCATTTATTCTCCTGAACAAACATATTATTAATCACTAAAACTCACTGCGAAAAACTCTCAGCCGACAGACTAAACTGAACTAATTGAATAATGGTTTATTTAATCTGAAAGTTTATGAACGCGCTCAGCAGTGGGGCCGCAGCTCGGGCTGAAGCAATTAATCTTTCAACTACTAGAATAAATCACTCAGATCTGAGGCAAACGAGGAGGAGTCGTCATTATTATTCTCAAAAATTATTTATCTGATTATTACTCATAAGAGAAATTTACTCAACAACAGCAACATATTATTTCATGCTTGTGAGTGTTTTAGTTGATGTTAATATATTCAGTGTGAGGGGACGCTGAGTCATTTATGACCTCTGCTGGTGTCTCCTCTAAAAGCTCTTTGCATTGAAGTCCTTCAGTGTTGCCAGAAAAGATTAAATACAGATATTTGTATCAGCTTCTCATATAAATGTTTATAAGTTGTAACTCATGGTTTTATTTATGGTTAATGAAAGATTTACTAATGCTTGGCAGAATTAATCCATTAATAAGAATGTTTGGGTTGTGAAACATCTGTTTAGCTGTTTTATATCCTCCTGATATGATAGTTGCTTTATCTTCTCAGCTCTTCAATCCATCAGGAAGACCTCGAACGGACTGTTTGACTTCTTGTCGTCTGGAAAACATCTGCAGAGCTTTCAGGCTAGAATGTGTTTATTCACAGCTTGTTGAGGTTTACAGCTGTAACCTTTAATTATTAATTATTTATTTTAGAGGTCAAACTGTCCATTGGAGCAAAAAGAAATGCAAAGCAAGAGTCATTCTGGAGGAGAATAAACCCAAAAGTTGTGCTTATTAATTGCTGATTATTGATGTATGAAGCAAGTAAATGATTTCTTAAGCACTTGTTACAACTCGCAAATGCTACATAAAGAATGACTGCTGTTCTGATTACTGAGTCTACAACCATAGAGGTTGTACTTAGGCAGAGATGTGCTATAAGCTCAAAGCTAACATAGCCATGCTAACATGCTGATGTTTACCAGATAAAAGCATGCTAACAGTTGCTAATTAGCACCGAACATGAAGTACATGTTAAAGCGTTTGTATGATTTAGTCGTGTAGCAGTGAGGTTGCAGGTTGCAACCAGCTGAACAGCTTGAATTGAATGAACTTGAGAGGACCCACTCCTGAAGATGCAACAATTCTTAGTTTCCAGGGATTAAACACTAATGAAAACAGACGTATGAATATTATTTTCCATTTCTGTCCATAAATCCTCCTGAATCCCACACAGTGGTCCTTTAAAGTGATGATGGAGGTCGAAGAAAAGTCCAGGAGAACCTGAAGTTTTGAGACACGAATGTGAGGAGCAGATTTCATGGAAATCCATCCTGTTGCTGTAGAAGCATTTCACTAAAAAAAACAAAACAAACAACAAACCTCAGGAGGATTCATCCTCTGAGGACCATGATGTCACTGAGCGACCGACCAGCTTATCCATCCCTGGAGTCACGCAGCTAACATGGCTAACACGTCATTTTCTTTCATTACATAAGTCTAACATTAAGTCCTGACTTCTCACCAGCTGGCCCAGCTAATCATTCAGTGCTCGGTATTGATCAATGACCGGTTTTTATCACTTTGGCCTGTGGAGCAGAAAACTGCAGCTTTTGTGATTTCAATTATTCAGAAAATGCAAACACGACGCGGTTCAGGGTCAGCGTGTAGCTCCCATAGAGAATCACTATCTGTGTGTGCAGGACGCCGATGATTTATAATGGTCAAACGTGTGAGGAGGCGCAAGTGGTTTCATCTCTGTCCTTGGACTGTGTGTGTGTGTGTGTGTGTATTCTGAACACAGCTTACGTCAGAGGTCGCAGGATTTGGATTCAGTAGCACCCCTCAGTGTGTGAATGTTAAGCTCTCGTGGTCAACTGAGGACAAAAAAAATCAGGCGTCATCACCGTCTTTGTGATGTCTGTGTGTGTGTGTGTGTGCGCTCTTATTTTGTATTCAAATGGACTCCATAAAGTGTATAACAGCTGAGCTCTTCCCTATAGCCTTGTCAATAGTGGATTTTCCTGAATCGAAGCGAGACGAGCTGAAACTCAAATCCGTTCTCCGTAAACTCGCGGCTCAACATTTAACTCTGCGGCCCGGCCGGTTGAATCAGCTATTTATGCGGATGGAAGTTATGCCTTTAAGTGTTTTCCTGAAGCAGACAGTAGCAACTGTCTTCTATCCAACCGTACGTTTTCTATACCTCTTTATCCCGTTCAGGGTCACAGCACGCTTAAGCCTGTCCCAGCATGCACTGGTGCAGATGCAGAGTGCATACAGTAGCTACTTCCTGCTTTCTTATACTCAGTCACGACAGAAGCATGCAGCCAGTCATCTGAATACATACAGTGATTTGAACTGTGTATGTCATAAAAACTTTAAACTTAATCTTATCATACTAACAGATGTCTGGCAATAAGAATGTATTCAAGGCAGGAAAGAAAAAAAAACATGTTTTATTTTATCAGTTTCTCTTAAAAGAGTGAAGGATGAATTCTGGATTGATTTCATATTTAAGTTCAGAGGCCCCTTCGGTTAAAAGGGTTAAAGTTTGTCGGTGGCTCAGTGGGACAACAAATCGCATAAAAGGAGAAAATAGCGCACAATAGAAACCAGCGATGGGGTTTTATACGACAACCGAGATAAGCAATTAATTTGAGTTTTACAGCTGTGGGATGATCTCGCTTAAAGAGCTGCTAATCTTAAAAGAATTTCATTAGTTTTAGTGTCACCATAATGTGGAAATTCAGTTTCAGAAGCATTTGCAAAATATTCAAATCCTGGTGTGGAAACATTACAGTTTCTGGCATGAAAATGGAAAATATTACTGAAATTGAAGAGCAGTGAAACATCCAGCAGCAGCTTCTGGTGGCGTCTGTCAGAAACTCATGTGAAGTCTAAAACCCTTCATTGTGGAAAAACACTAATGGTGATAAATTGAGTCTTGAGTTTAGTTGCAGCTAATTCTCAGTCCGATGTGTTTTTGTTTTCCATCCTTTTAGTGCGACTTGTGTGAATTTGGGAGGCAGATATCCTCAGAGGAGATCTGATAGCAGCACTCAGTATCGATTGGACTTTTAGTGGAACCACAAACGGGCTGATGTTGCAGCTAATGTGCCTTTCACTGAGCCGAATGCTGCAGGGATGTTTCCCCACCGAAGGTAACAGTGTTTAAAGAACGAATGTGAGTCCAGCGTGATGAGCTCATACCTTTAATTCTTGGGTTCATTAATAAAACAAGAGCTGCAGAAACTCATTTTCTAATCCCCCACTTTGGTCCCAACTGAAATGTCTCAACTACTGATGGATTGTGACGAGATCCGGTTCAGATATTCATGGTCTCCAGATGATGAATCCTGCAGATTTTAGCGACCCCTGACTTCTTCTCTGGTGCCACCAGGTTTACATTTTGGTGTTTTTTACTGAAACGTCTCAAAAACTTTTTGATAAATTGCTCCGAATTTTGGTGCAAACACTCGTGTTCCCCTCAGGAAGAGCTGCAATAACTTTGGTTAACTCTCAACCTGAGCTGTACTTTGTGTTTAGTGCTAATCAGCAAATATTAGCATGCTAGCATGCTAAGCTAAGACGATGAACATCAACATCTGACCCTCTAAACATTAGCATGTGAGAATGTTAGCATTTAGCTAAAAGCATCTCTTTTTAGCTTGATTGTAAACTCTTAGACTTGTTTTGCTTCTCTGGTCTTAAGTTTAGATATTTTAAATTTGGCCATTTTTATTAGTTTTTTAAATTTTATTATTATTTTGTTTTAGTTTAGATTTCTCCGTGTTGAGTCTTCAGACTTCTGATTGTTTCCTTCAACTTTTACAGTCATCTGGTTGCATTTCTGACTCTGACTGTGTTTTATTTATTTCGTCTGTCAGTCTGTCATGTTTGTTTGTCGCACTTCCCTGTTTCTGAGTCTGAATCACCTCTCTGAGCTCCTGTATTATATTTTGGCAGATCCCTCTCCACCTGCTGGCCTCTCGCTTTCTGCAGGTCCATAAATTACGCAGAACAGTCGTGTTTGAGGACGTAAATAACTCGAAGGCTGCCGTGGGATCAATGCTCCACAGGGACGGCACTTGATTAAAAATTTAATTATGTTTCTGATGCCGTGGCCACCAAATGTCAACCAAAAATCTGAAATATGTGCAAAGTTTCTGTTACATTTTTATTCTGCCCACAGAGGACGCAGGGAGACAGACAGCAGCGGGGTTTGTGGGAAATATGGTGTTAATTTTAAGAAAGTAAAGAGAAAGAAGCTACTGGTTATTTCCATCTCGCTCTTTCAATTTTAAGCTGTAATCAATTTAATGTGTGACGTTAAAATTAAACCTTTAAAATGTTTATAAAGGAACAAAACTGCTGACCTTCCAACCCCTGTGTAGGAGGGAAAATGAAAACACTAAAGAAAAGAAAGCAGCAGCCAGTGATGGAAAAACAGTAAGATGGATGTCTCTGTTTCTTTCTCTCTCTCTCCCTTCCTCTCTCTCTCTCTCTCTCCCTCCCTCTCTCCCTCCTTCTCTCCCTCCCTCTCTCTCTCCCTCTCTCTCCCTCCCTCTCCCTCCCTCTCTCCCTCCCTCTCTCTCTCCCTCCCTCCCTCTCTCTCTCCC
>JAPZEA010000008.1:3079370-3091461 GCA_029783685.1 Heniochus monoceros
CAGGGTGGAGGGACGAGTGGATGACTACATTAGGAGAAAAAGCAACAGTTCATTCATTCATTTAGTCGATAATGGAGACATGAAAGCAGATAGAAACACCAGACAACCTTCATTTTCTGGAGAATTGTACCCAGTGGAAGCCGAAATTTCCTAATGAGAGCGAGGCACATGAGGAACGAGACTGAACGGGGATGATGTAAGTTTTCCTTAGCTGCTGTGGTGTGCAACCAACATTTACTTCATAATGATGTGTTTAAGCAAAAAACTTTATTGACAGTTTAAACAGTTAATTTAGTATCAGATTTGTTTAAATATCCACTCCAGTGAAAATCAAGTTTTTAACCTTGTTAAGCTACAAAACATCTCAGGAGCAAAGTAAACATTTTCAACTCGATGTCTTATTTTTGTTTGATTATTTCTTTTGTCACAATCCTTTGGCTGGTCTGTCTCATTGTGTTGCATGTACTGATTATATCCAACAACAATAATAATATAAGCAACAACAGGATGTGACTCATAACCAGGACACTAGTGTGCATGTAAATATGCTCAGCCTCCTCACGTGGATCACAAAGAATCAGATTCTTCTTGGATTCGCCGTCTTCTGTCGCATCTTTGACTGAAAATGAAATCTGTGTCCAGTGTAACTCAGAGCCAGCGCTAAAATTAGATTAATTATCCACACCATGCCTTGGCGCCGGGGTTCACGACCTGTGTGAGTCAGCGAGGCCTGGGATGTTGAAGGATATTAGATTTAAGTGGTGATGAAAGGAGAGCCCTCCCCCGTGTTAACACAAATTATAACCTACATCTCTAATATCTCCTGGTAAGAACTGAGATAAAATGCTGCTTCGCCTCCTCACGGCTCCTGCTGGATCCAAAACGCTGCAGGAGACACTAAAATCCTTAAGGTCGAGTGCTACGAAATTAGTCCAACTTCAGCTACAAATAACAAGTCGAGATAAGGGTGCTTATGTCAAAAATTGCTTAAGTTGCTTAATATCGCTGCATGATTGTTTCAAGAAGGGATAATCTACGATCTCATCAGTAGGACCGTTGTTGAAAGCTTAAAAATCCTCCTTTAGCCCAACACCTCTCTTTCATCTCCTTTCTGATGAAAGGCTGATTGAAGTGGATTTAACAGCTGAAATCAATAAGGCAGCCTGGACTCACTTATCAGCCTGCTTCGCGCTAAGAGCCGATATTTCTTATGTATTTTATTCTCAACATATGGCGCTACATCCACATCGGTGCCGTCGGCATCGATTTCGTGCTATCTGCCAGGTTCCGCCCCCGCTGAAGGGAGGGCTGCCAATCAACGGCGCCTAAAAATACCTCAGCCTTCATACTCCCTTCAATGGAGACTTAAGCTTTCCATCCGAATCAATATCAATACAACCCTTCGAGGCGAGAGGTGGATGGGGCCGAGTCATCGCTGTTCAGAGGTATAAGATACAGTTTTGAGATGTACTCCACCTCGAAGGACAAGAAATGACAGCTCTGAACCAGAGTCGCTCCGAGCAGTCGATTCGTACAGGTTACGCAAGACGTAAGGCTTGATTTCAAAACGATATGTATCCATTCAGAGAGAAGAAATACTCCAAACAGTCACTTATATTCTCTTAAATACTGCTGGTGGCTAAAGATGTGTCTGAATGGAAAAATAACAGGTAATGAAGGTGTTCTTCAGCCTCATGCTGTTGCTAAATGATGTGTTTGTCTTCGTCTTGTTGATAACTGACTTGCGTCCATGACATGATGACACATCCGGCAGCGGCTGTAACAGACAGCAGTGAGGCTGCTCTGCCCCCATTCGTTTTCATCTCAGCTTTATTTCACCAGGCGGGTCGGCTCAGTTATGATATGTTTCTCTTGGGTAAAGCTACAGACGGGTCTGACATCAGAAAATGTTTCAGACATCAGCAACAGTAAATGTTTTGGTTTCAGTCCCGCTGAATCAGAGAGCCAGGGCTTCTCTCTTAAGTCGCCAGTTAGCACCAACATCAATAACAGAGAAATCCATCAGGACGGGATGAACAGAGAACAATTTCTACAGCAGAGACGGCCCGAAAAGCCCATCAGCACATCACTTTTATTCCAAGCTATGATGCTTCAAGGTTTACAGTCCTGTAATGAAAATGTTTTACTCCTGGTTTATTGAGTCAGTCCTACAAACTGCTTGCAGGTGATTGTCTAAGCGTGCAGCAAAATTTGCTGGCAAAACCTTGACTGACCCTCCTCTTCTGTAGGAGGTTAGGACTTTGAGGAAGGTCCAGTCAGTCCTGGCTGGTCTGACCACACCTGGCTGCAGACACAACCTGAGATTCAGGAGAATTAGAGTCTGTAGATTCTGTTAAATCTGCAATAACAGATTTTTTTTAGCCATTTTAGCAGCGGAAAGCTGTAAACACAACACTGACATATCAGCACCTTTTACCTTGATACAGTAGAATAAAGCAAACAGCTTATTTACACATCTATTATCCCATTAGCATGTCACGTTACGGCTAACGTGCAAACAACTGCCTGTTTCAACATCCAACATGTTATGGAGCAACATTTTCATTCATGTAGAGTCATGTTTGTGTCCGTCTGATGAATGTCTGTTCAGCTCACCCTCTTCTAGCTCTGTTTTTGGTCTCTACCACCTTCTGAAGGACCTGTCTGTCTCTCTACCTGCTAAATGCTCTGCTGTGTTCACCAGCTAGTCTCTAACTGTGTCTGTTTGCAGTTTGCTGCTGAGCAGGTGTACAGTGGGTTTATCACAGCTTATTCTCTGAAAACAGCTGCCGGCCACAGCTGACGACGACACCAAGAGCGCTGAAACTGAACCAAACAGCCAAGTCGAGGCCGGACGGATAAATGATGAGCTCAAACTTGCTAGAAAGTTCTGTAAAGCCGAGGGAAGCTGCGGATTCAGGTGATAAGTCTGTAACCATAACCAAAATGACCCATATGACTGTTCCAGAACGACCCATGAGGGTTTTCTGACCTCTCACGTGGATGATGAAGGTCAGACAGGTAAACCTATTAGGCTGAGACTGGAGGAAGATCGCACTTCATCAGTAAGTTCACAGTGAGCTGCACTCGGCGGTGTCAAAGCCTTTGTCCACCCTGACCTCCACACTAATGACGAAGACCCTCTGAATAATGCAGAGTGAAACCACCTTCTCTGTGAGTCGCCTCTCAAAGCATTGTAAGATAAGATAAGATATAAGATATAATTTATTAATCCCCGGCAAGGGAAATTAGGATTTTACAGGCAGCAAACACTAGTAGCAGGAATAACAAAAGAATAAAAATACAAAATAAAAGTTGAGTATATATGTACATTTTATACAAAAAGACTGTAAAAAATATATTGCCAATGGAAATTTTTGAAAAATTGTACATGGTAAGGTAATCGAAATGACGATAGAACTAGTGTGACAGCTCAGCAGTGATTTATTTAAGTGATACAGAGGTCGAACAGGAAGTTTAGCCTCTGCTGTGGGTCCATGCCTGTTACCGAGAAGCTGATTATTATGGGCTCTTACAGTTCAAGCACATCAGATGAAATAGGAGGAATTTCCTTTGAATCTGTTGATAACTACGGCAGTATTTCACATGAAGTTTTACGTCTTCACCCACAGTTTCATAGTGATCCTGAACTGCAGAGGTGAGCTACACCTGCACATTTCCACATGTGTACAAACACACGTAACACAGACGTGTTTCACAGCACGTTTTTCAGGCGCGACCCGGGACGACGTTCGCTCACGTGCAGCGAGTTCAGCAGACTTATTCACCTTTGTTCGACGCGCTCTCGCTCAGTGTTAATGAAAGGCACGGAGTCTTAGTCATGACTCTGCTCTCTGTGAGTACATCTGAGATGCGACCCAGGGGATCCTGGAGGCCATTTACTCCACACAACACACCCACACGCATGGAGGCACATACAAACTCGCTCACATACACAACTAAGTCAGCAACACACACACACACACCCACACACACCAGAGACCTCTGCAGTTGATGGAGCTCCCTGCTGGAGCCACGGGGGAGGAAGGAGGGAAGGAGGGATGGAGAGGGTGAGAGAGACACAGAGGGAAGCTGAAGGCTCTCGAAAAACCAGAGAGGAGGAAATATTGAAGAGGGAACGGAGGACAGGAACAAAACCAATAGGAGAGACTGATCGAAGCTCATAACCCGCAGGGCAGAGGGGATGTCGAGGAGGGAACAGCGAGGGCTGCTGGGAAAAAAAAGATAAAGCAAAAAGCTGGAGAGATAAGAAAAGCAGGAGGAAGAGGAGGGCAGATAGAAACATGGGTAAACCTGAAGACCAGCTGGTGATCACAGAGATGCAAAACAAGCAAATTTTACTTTCAGAAACACATTTAATCATTTGTGTTAGGTTGCACACACCAACTATGAGGACAAATCTGCCAGCAAATCATAATCAGCTTTTCAAATTTGTCGAATAATTCTAAACAACATGTTGACTAACCCAAACCCAAACAGTGCAGTCAGTTAATATAAAGGCTGCATCCTGATGATTGACGAGCCTTTATTTGTCTGCTGATGTTTGCATGCGTTGCAGATATAAGAAACGTGAAAGAAAATATCAGTAATACAAGAGGAGGCTGTCTGATAAAGTGTGAAATAAACCAAAGCCTTTATTCAAACAACGCCTACACGGCATCCTGTAAAACAACAGCTGTTTGGACTAATAAGTGTAATTACAAACCACTAACACTGATCACTCGATTGCCATTTGATGGACATTTACCCAGAGTTCCTTGCAGTACCTGGAGGACACGCAGCTTGCTTCACAGTCATTACTGTCACTCAGAGTTAGGAGACCTAATGACCATTTACACTCTGGATGAATTCTCTTTTTATTACTTGCCTTTGAGTGACCACCTGTGAGATTTCATGTTCATTTGATTTTGGCTGAATCGTTTTGTGATCAGCGATCTTCCCAGAGGTCTCCTGTCTATCAAACTGCCTCCTGTCTATGACTGAAGTTTGCATGTCTGCAGGTGCTTCCTTTGTTCATCCAGCAGGGGGCTGTTTCCAGAAAACGCTCAAAAATCCCCCACCGAGCAAGAAATGTCAAGGTTAGCAACCAGCTGGTGAAGAAAGCGCAGCATTTAGCAGCTAGCAGCTAGCAGCTGCAACTACAATTATTTTCAAAATCAATCTGCTGTTTTTTCTCATTTAACTGATTTATCTATAAAATATCAGAAAACAGAATCCAAAACCACAAAATGTTCAGTTTACTGTCACTTAAGACAAACCGTCACAGCTGGCATTCAACAGTACTTTCAATTTTTACTTGAAAAATGATGATGATTTCTTTTTTATTAACTGACTTATAATCAGACTACATAACATCTTGTATTGGAGGAGTTTTCCCACAGATGAGTGTGAGTTCTGTGTAATTACGTGACTGATTTTGCTGCCGTGACACGTGGCGGGAACCTGGCTTCGCTCTGATGTGAAAGACGCTAAATGTGAGTCTGATTAAAAATTCAGTTTTCTGGGGCTGCAGTGTAATGTTTGCTTGTTAGACTGTGAAACACGCAGCTCTGAGCTTCTGGGCTTCGGTACAGTACGTGTGAGGCTACTGACCTTTGAGGAAAAGGTCATTTCTGTTTGTGCACCAAACCAAAGTCTCTGCAGTGGAGTCGAACAAAAGCAAAGGACCACCGGATATAAAAGGGAAGACCTTCTTCTTCATGACCTCAGATGTTATTTACAGTCATGCAGGTTTAAAAAATAGCGAAGAGCTTTGATTTCCGAATAACATTAATATTAATATAATATTCGAAAGGTCATTTTTTTCCCCCAATTTGTTTGATGTATTAATCAATTCTGTTAGAATTGGAAAATAATCAGTTTCTGTACACAATAAATAATTATGATACAGTGTTGTACAGTCCATTAATTTGCATGGTGAGAATTCACACTAATAAATCAAAGGAACTAAAACAACAAATTTAACATTTAATCTTAAACTTTAAAAAGCTTCTGAAGCAGCTAAACTCCACCTCACAGACTACGTCACGGTTACGTCTCCGCTGTAACGTTTCCTACAGTTTTCGTCCTGGTTACTGTTGTCCTCAGAAAGCCTCTGCTCCGTTTTCCTCGGGCTAGTCTGTAGTCTGAAGATTACAAGGCCATCGGTGTAGATGACGGTGCTGCACAGTCTAATCTGTTTGGCAACAAAGCAGAAGGTCTTAGGGAAATGAATCTGAGACATCAGAGTATGACAGAGGAGCGCCTGCTGCCAAACGGCCTGCTGGACCTGCACGCTTCATTTAACCAAGAACAGAGTTTTTACCTCAATCTGCTCCACAGCTTGGCGACGTAGTTGTTTTTTACTTTCAAACCGATGAAATATATTCAAATTTCTCTTTGAAAGAGAGTCAGGGGGAGATTTAGGCTACTTTATTTAATCTGTCTTCAAAGCCGCACCAGCAAAGATATTTATGTAGAAGTACGTCCGTTTTATCGGCATTAAACATGAAGAGGAGCAGCAGCAGAGAGGACTGTCCCGTCTCCACTCGCTGCACATACACAAATATTCTGCTGCTACGAGCTGCTGTGTGGTTCTGTCTCTGCTCACAGGAAGTCAGCAATTCAAACTCTGAAGCAAAAATCCAATTTTTATGTCCATCAAAAAACAGGATGCATGAATCATCACCTGTTTCCTCCCACATATTTATTTCAACAAATGCCCCGAAACAACATTTGTTTACATTGAAGTGACTGAAGTAATCATGACTGAAAAGGTGTCATGTTGTTAAAGTGGGACAAAGTCTTTGGACAGAGGAGGTTGTGATGGACAGATGGGTCAAATAAATGCTGGTTTTGATAAAGAAGCTGCTGTTTGTTTCCCATTTTCCACCCACAGCTAATGTTGTTTCTTATTTAACCATCAAGACAAAGGTTCCCTAACCTTACTGAAGTGGTTATTTTTACCAAAACCACAATGTTTATCTTATTTAATCAAGTATTTATTGTAACGCAAACCTTGATTGCCCCCTTAACAAACCCTTAACCAGAGCAAACTGTTTTATTTTTGCAACATTTATCTGTACTGGTTTGGTAAAGGATGTCATCCTGCCAATGGGTGCATTAAAGTTTTGTGCAACCAACAGTCAAAGAACAAAGATACAGCAGATTCTTACATCAGAGGAGCTACAACTGAAGAGTATTCAGCATTATCACTTTATAAATGACCTCATCACTCAGCTGGTTATGATAATAGTTTCACTTCTTTCACTCCACTGTTGGGTTTTCTTTGCTTTAGAGCACCACAGACCTGCTGTTTTCATACATTTGCTGTCATTTGGGCACAAGTTTAACTAGTTCAGCTTTAACTTTGCAGGTTGTTTAAGAGCAAAAAGAAGCAAAAAAAAAAAAAAGGAAAGAGAAGAGGATGGTGAAAGGCACCGGGGGAGATTGAAAAGGCGGATTTGTGGTAGAAAATGTGTTCCATTTAAAGTACTGCGTTGCTTTAACTGCTCCACGAGGACTAATAAAGCTGCATTACTGCACCGCAGGGACTCAGGTGGGAGACGGAAGGGTGGGATGAAACCGAGGGGAGGACTGTAATGAAGAGGGAAGGAAGGAGTGGAAGAGTTGTGGAAATTATGGAGAGGAGAGGAACTGATTGCTTAGGGAGCGGGGAAGATGTGGTGTGGGTGGATGGGGAGGGACGAGTAGGAAACAGAGGAAGAGGAGCTTAAAGTCAGCAGGGCGGAAAAGAGGAAGCTGCCACAAACAAGTCATTCCCACAACTTGCTGCACATGGATATAGACACACACACATGCACCTGCACGTGCACGCCGACACACACATACACAAGTGAGTGTCTAAGGAGGGGTGGCATTGTGGGACGCTGCAACAATAGGTCCTGACAGGCCTCTCTGGCAGACCCTCGCCTGTCTGCTGCCATCGCTCTGGGCACTGGGTGTGTGTGTATGTGTGTTTCTGCGTGTGTGTGTGTGAGGTGACACACGGTCTGTGACAATAGAGAGCTGTGAATAGAAGCAGCTCACGTGGTTTACTATAATGGCCTTGCAGGGCCAGACGCTCACTGTGTGTGTGTGTGTGTGTGTGTGTGTGTGTGTGTGTGTGTGTGTGTGTGTGTGTGTGTGTGTGTGTTTGAGACATATAGAGACAATGCATGTGCTGTTGGCTGTATAATTAAAGGCGTAATCTTACTATGCAGATGGTTTCATTCACCAGAGCGGGGGAGTGGGGGAGCGATGTAATGACATAAAGAGTATAGGTTGCAATATATTAAGAATAATATAGGCTTACTGTGGTTTATGCTGTTGTAATGGCACCGCATGACACATGGCATGGACTGAGAAAGGTGAAATTACAGTGTATCATGAGAGTGTGGAAATTATAAAGAATAATGGCCATGTAGTTCAGCATGTAGGCACTGCACCAACAGGATAAAAAGGGGAATTTCACAGAATCTCTGTCATTCAGCCGCTCTGTTTCCTCTGCGCCGCCATAATGCCACTGAATCAAAGCCATGTTTGTCTTATTGGTGTCATGTTTTTGAATGCACTTGGAAGATGCATTTGTTAGACACAGTACAGGCTTGTTTCTGACGTTATACACAAGCATGCGCCTTGAGAATCAAAGGGAGATTTTTGATTGCAACTTTGCTCATCTTCCCAGGTGAATAGACAAGAAAACAATGATTAGTTCGTTACACTCCAGGGAATCATTTTTCTGGTTTTAAACAGCTGTAACATGATCATAATTGTGCAAAAGTGTGCTTCAGCAACACATGCTTGCTTCCACAGTTTGTTTACTTTCTTTTTATCAGCAAAAGAAGCCATCTAACCCTTTGTGACATAACAGATTATTTTTCATGGTCAAATGTGTGATAGAAATGTGTAGTTCGATGCGTGTGAAACCTTTGCTCGGTTCTTTTATAGTTCTCTTTGCCACATTTATTGATATAAAGTATTGCACATAATGTTTTCAGTCTAACTTGTTTGTCATTTTGGCCTGTGGTTAAAACATTTGCAGGAAAGCAAATGAGTTGACTCATATAATAAACTCGGTGATAGAGATGCAGAAAGGCACATGAATTGGCCAAGCCTTTTGATTTCAGTATGTCTGATGGGATGTATGGATTTTATTTCTGAATTGTTTTGTAAAAACATGCATTCGGCATCAAGGGACAACAAATTGGACAATTACTGAGTTTTTATGTATGCTTCTCACAATAGGTCCATCTATGAAAGGCCAATGCAAAAACAAAAAGAGATAAAAATTACACCTGATTGTGGTCAGATTTAACAGAAAAAAAAGGAAATCACAACAGCCATTCTTGTGAAGGAAAGTAAACATTTTCTTTGCGGGGATCCCTGTAGAGCTGAACTGATCGGTGGGTTACTGGATTAGTATATTTACAGAAAATTCATTTGCAGTAATTTTGATAACAGATAAATGTTTAAATAATTTTATTTAGCTAAAGTTTATACAATTTGTTGTTTTCGGTCTCTCAGATCTGAATATTTGCTCCCTTTCTCAGTCATCTATGATAGTAAACAGCTAGCAAACTGGGTTTGGACTGAATATGAGTATGTTAACGTAGTCACAGGGAAGTTATGACCAAGCAATTCATTGATTACTCGATACTGAAAGTAATTGTTGGAGTTTAGTGTGAAATGGGAAGCCCCTTTCAATGGCCATGGAGGTAACAAGAACAGCAGTATAGTGGAAAAGATGTGGAGATGGTCTGACTCCTCTAATAATGTTGTCTGTTTTATTTTGGATATGATTCTGGACAGTTTAAATCTGGTGTTGTTCTACATCTTGACATTAATAAAGCTCTCTGTCATTCAACTGTGCTTTCAGATGTTGGTGGCAACTCCAGTGATTATTTGCATGAAAAGTCAACTTGACTATTTATGGGCTCATTTTGTTGACACTATATTTGCTTTCTAATAATAAAGTCCCCTCTCGCGTGGGTTAAGATCAGTGTCTAGCCCACAGTGTTAGATGGAGATAAACCCAACAGTCCTAACAGACTTCCTACTGTAGTTCTCTGTGGCTCGCTCTCTCCTCCTCGCTGTATATCTCTTCCCTCTCTCGCTCATTGTCTAGAAAAGATTACAGAGGGGGAGATACTTTGAGAAAGAGAGAGAGAGAGAGATGGAGGAGGGGGGCAGCTGGAATCCTCAAGCTAAGTATTTAGCAGCCAGTTAATGTACTGAGGGATAATACGACGTGTCCACAGGCAGCGTCTTTATGTCCGATGTGTTTTTACCAGCTTCTCAGCAGCTTGGCAGTGTTTACACACTCTAATAACAAGTGGCGTCTTTCAGGGACCCTTCGGTTCTTTCACCATTCAACCGCCAGTCCAGCTTTAGCCTAATCCCCTCCCCCCCCTCGGCACACCACTCCCATACAAAACACAAGATTTCAATTTTTTCACTGTAATTGCCTGGTTTTTAATTCCACGCACCCCATCAAGCCAAGATTGGAGCTCTCACCAGATTTCAGGGAGGGGAGGTCATCCGGGGACTGTTGGGCAGTGAAGATTTTGGGGCGGGAGAGCCGCAGATTTGGGCGGCTTGGAAGTGGAACTGGGCGAAAGGGAAGTAGTTTGAAAGTGGTCTGCGTGGCTACGATAAAAAGTAAGAAATTAAAACGTCTTAGTCTTTGAACAGCGGTGGCATCTGAAGCTCGCCGTTGTCTGTAATCTGCTCTGTGCTCAGAGAGAGGCCTGCCGGGGCATGGATGGAGGGATGGACGGAGGGAAAAGTGGCAGTAGATGAAAAAAAAAAACTGAGAGTTTGTGGGCGACATTAAATGTAAACTTTCATCTTTGGTATAAGGCTGCTGTGTGGTCATTGAGCAGCTAACACACACACTCAGATTAAAAATGCTGCGTTGTTGAACTCCAGTCATGTAATGTGGTGGGGTTAGGATGGAGAACCAGTGTGTTTACTTGCACTCTTGTCCAGGTCTATCCCTGTTTTTATTCTATCCAGCGTGTTCACATGGTTTAGAATACCGTGGTTATTCATCCACTTTTCTACACGACTGTAACATTATCAAGGTTTCTGATCACACTGTGTGCTGTCAGTGTTTCTGACCTCTCACCAGACACCTCAGTATCGGCCGGCTTTGAACAGACTGAATTATCTGACAAGTGAAGGATGACTCCACTTTGCTTTATGTCCTGAACTATTGTGCAGTCTCCAAAATTGAGCTTATCCTTTTCTTTTCTTTAAAGTCTTTATAATATTCAGTTGTTGGTGACATTTTCTTGGAGGTGTTCATTCGATTTTATGTGTACTGCAGTGTTTTGGGAGGTGTTTCTTATTTTTGTACTCCTATTTACATACATGAGGGCGTAGAATCATGTACAATATAGTAAATAGTGGGAGGGTCTTTGGCTGAAGAGTGAAGCCAATTTGGAAGCGCCTTAAACTTGCATTCTTTCTAATGGCCAGCAGGGGGCACAAAAAGAAGTCAGATTATATGTAAATGAAAAAATTAGCCTGCTTCACACTTGATTTATTACATCAGTAAACATTTTCCTAATGAGTTTATGGTATGAATATTAGTTTCAAGTCTCCTTCAGTACAGCATGATGTTTCCTTTTATAAATTATGCTTCTATTTAGGGTAAAACAGTAAAGTATTTCGAGTAAAAATTGACGATTGGTTGACAAGCTGGTACTACTGTACGCCTCGGGTGCTCAGACAGAACCGTGCAGGATAGAGGCGTTGCAATGCGTAACCCCCCCCCACCTCCATCCTCTCGCCCAAACACAGTCACTCCTGGTTCCAAAAAAAACAAGAATGGCTGTAATTCCAAACTCGACACTTCAAAATGATAGTTCAAAAACCAATGGGTCACATCACACTGGCTACACCCATCTTTATTGTGTACGGGCAGAATATTAGAAACATGCAGAACAGTTCAGCACCATCACTATCATCTCAATGCTCGAACATATAGTTGAATCAACGCCTTTATGCCAGTATCAAAAAAACTGAACATTATAGTCATGATAAAAGTAGACTTTATGGGAGAAGAGTTGTATTGGATTGCATAGAT
>JAPZEA010000008.1:3163437-3182894 GCA_029783685.1 Heniochus monoceros
GTCTCCATGTCAACCATGTGCAGGCCGGTTTGTAACTCTTACTGTGAGTTTAACGGTTACGGTGTTTGGTTGTGCTTGCGTGTCTGCGTATGGGAGAGTGAAAGAAAAGCTCCCGTTTGTCTTTCTCCTCATTTATTTACATGTGCACACACATGCACAATTTAACAAGCCCATTCTGCGAGTATGGAACATTGCACGGTAACGTAAAACCGTTAATTCGACGTTGATTGATAGCTGGTGAGCCGGAGGTGGTTGATTCAGATCAATGGGCACTCCCAAAGATTTCCTGTCCTGGTGGAAGAGATCCATACTGTTTCACAGCACATGATATTCCTGATGATGACAAGTGAGGAGGGAATGCTCAGTCGATGCTGTCAATGAAAAACCACTTGGCAAATCCACAGAAACCGAATGCATCTGTGTGCGCAGGTGCTGGAGCTCTCGGCGACCTGTAGCCTCCGTGCCGTTGAAATAATCTTGATACCTGCGTTGAGCTCAAACACAGGTGTCTGTCTCCCCTGTGTTCACAAGATTACCCACAAGTTTGCAGCGTTGACCTAAAATTGGCGAGCGAGGGGAAATAAATGAAAGGCTGCAATGATGGACCCATGTTTCAGTGGGCCTGTTCCGAGATTCAAGTCAGAGAGGCCCTGACCGGTGGCTGTGCCGTGTTGCTCCCAGCTGGGTAGCTCCCTGTGTTAGCGAGCTGGATCGGAGCTGTGGAGCAGGAAGCCAAGCCTGCGTGGCCTCAGCTGCCTGATTGCCAGGCTAAAGCAGAAGCCCTGTTCCCTCAGTCCTGAAATTGATCCTAAATGGTGGGAGTGTCTGCGTAAGCTGATACTTACTGTATGCATGCGTGTAGGAGGAATGTTGCATCAGTGCTGAGGTCATTTCCTGGCATGGCTAAGGACAATACATGCACATGCAGAAACTGCCTCAGCAGCACAGAATGTAAGGCTCGAGTCCTCTGGGTTTGGACCTGATTGGAGACATTTGGGATAATGTAAGTGCACAAGATGCACAAATGTTACATATCATGCGTTTAAGTAAACTGAACCAGGACTTAGCCCGCAGTCTTTTAACTGCCTGTGACTTTGACGGAGGTTATATAATGATGATGGTCTCTGTCATTTAGTGCTCCTCTCCTCTCGTCCGCCTCACTCCATCTCTCCCGCGCTCTGTCCCTCTTCCCCTGGCCAGTCAAGATTCATACAGGGATTCAGCCATGTGGTAAATCAGACAAGACCTCGGTGGAATTGCATCGATTGGGAGGAATGTATGTAGCCAACGATTTTCAGAGATTAATGATGAGGAAAGAGGTGGAGAACTGGAGGGGGGAGGAGGAGAGGGAAGGATGGAGGCGAGGAGGAGGAGCAGAAGAAGAAGGGGGGAAAAAAACCTTGAACTGAGAGAGCACGAAGCAGTCTCGAACGCTCGGACTGCGGTGGAGGTTATTAATTAAGGCAAAGTATTGATCATCCTCTTCATTACTCTCCTCTCCTCCCTGATTTTCATCTCTCTATTGCTGACCCCCGGAGGAGAAAAGGGCTCAATCTTTAGATGGGAGGTCATTGAATAAGTGAGGGATTGCTGGAACAGTCTCTGCGGGGGATGAATGAGTGTGTGCATTTCTGTGTGTATTTTTTTTGGTCAGGCCCCATCACATCCTATTTGGGTTTCATCCTAACTCTGCGCACCCGCCGTCAGTGTTTCTCTGCCATGTTACACAGCGTGGAGAATCAGGTTAGGACGGCACCGTTCTGGGGTCCATTTTCCCTCATTTGATACTGAGACACACATCCCCGCTCACACAAACCCACAGCCTTTTCCCACTCTGTCCATCTCTTTCTCTCTATCGCCGAGGTCCCCGTGTAATGTGATATCGCCTCATGCTATTTCGAATTTCACTGTGCTAGTTTTGCAGCGCAGCAGAGAGAATGCAAGCAGAAACACACACACACACACACACACACACACACACACACACACACATACTCACACACACACAGGTTTCTGTTTTCACCGCTGCCAAATTGTTACATTTATATATGGCTCCACACTGTTGCTTCGATAAAATATGCATGGTGAAATAGCTTCTCAGACGTCCCTGTAGCAGCCCCAGCCTTCGCTCACTTTTGATGCTGCCAGTCAGCCATTCAGCCGGTCACTGAGTCAGCCGCCACGTCTTCTGCTCTTTGTCGACACGGGACGTTTAAGACGTACAGTATATTAAACGTCTGTCCACGCAGCAGTAGGCTTAATCAGCCTGCTCCTCTCTCTCTCTCTCGCCCAGCTCAGATTAACCCTCGCTGAGCCGCCCGTCTGGATCTCACTGTGAGAATGCTGGGTTGGTTGCCAAGGTTGGTTGTCTGGTTGTCATGGTTTCCCTGCTTCTTGCTGGTTCCCAGTCTGCCTCCATGAAGAATGAAAGAGAACGCTCCCTCTCTCTCTGTCTCTCTCTCTGTCTCTCTCTCTCTCCTCCCTGACTTACTCTCTCATGATTGCTCTCTGTGTCTGTCTCTGTCTGTCTCTCTCTGTCTCTCTGTCTCTCTCTCTCTCCTCCCTGACTTACTCTCTCATGATTGCTCTCTGTGTCTGTCTCTGTCTTCCCTTACTTACTATCTCTCACTCTCTTCTCTCTCTCTCTTTCTCTCTCTTTCTCACCCTTGCTCCCTCTCTCGCTCTCTCTCTCCCTGGTGCTCTCATTTCTCTCTCTCTCTCTGTCTCTCTCTCTCTCTCCCTCCCTCTCTGTCTCTCTCTCTCACTCTCTCTCTCTCTCTCTCCCTCCCTCTCTCTCTCTCTCTCCCTCCCTCTCTCTCCCTCTCTCTCTCTCTCCCTCCCCCCCCCTCTCTCTCTCTCTCTCTCCCTCCCTCTCTCTCTCTCTCAGACTCAGATTATCTCCATCATCCTGCCGCTGAGATGTGAGTACTCCATCATATTTCCTCATTTGAAATCTCTATAAAGCAGAACTCTGAGGATGAGTGTCATGTTTATCTATCTGTTGCAGCTCTGTGTTGGTTTTCTTGCGTTTATTCTGCTGAGCTGAAACTTGTCTGTAGTCTGGAAATTTCTGGGCTGCAGCCGCAGAAATACTTCAGTGACTCACCCACTGACTCACCTACAGAACTCTCCATCGGCTGAGGAGCTGCTCACTCGTTTATTCGGCCTGGTTTTATTTCACTGCTCAGAGATAAAAACGAAACGTGGCTTTAAAATGTCACCAAACTTTGCAGGAAAGCAGCTTGTGATGGAGGTGGCTGTGTCTGATGGATGCTGTGCTGTGGGGGATGGGGTGGGGGTATTATGGCGTGCATGTTGATCTGCCTGTCATGTTCAGCCCTCTCTGCTGCTGCTGCTCTAATCTTTCTCCATTTTGCTTCTG
Organism: Heniochus monoceros; assembly: GCA_029783685.1. NCBI lineage: Eukaryota > Metazoa > Chordata > Actinopteri > Chaetodontiformes > Chaetodontidae > Heniochus > Heniochus monoceros. Next base: position 3,166,820 of record JAPZEA010000008.1, read on the forward strand.
GAAAACAAGCCTGTCTGTTCTGTTTCATATTGTTTCTTTGGGACTTTGTCATTTCAGTCTCTGACACTTTGATCCAAAAGTTTGATGAGTCATGTTTCTGTTATTGAATTTGTGTTTTAAAATTCAGATTGTGTGAGCAGCATCAAATACACTGAAAGTACCAAAAGTAAAAGTACTCATTATGCAGAATTTTAGAATAATATGTACCATATTATTGGGTTATAATTATTAATTCATTAATGCGTTCATCACATTAATGTTGCAGCTGCTAAAGGTGGAGATTTAATTCATTTTGATTTAATCTGTCATAATGCAGTGTTATATATTTCAGTTTTGTTTTTAATGATGTTAATCTGTAAAGTAAGCACGAACGAAAGCTGTCAAACAGATGTAGTGAAGAAAAATGACATTTCTGTCTGAATGTGCAAAGAAGCAGAAAATGTGCTGAAGTACAGCGACTGAGGACAGATCAGACGCTGCTTCATGAGAGCTGGTCAGGCTACAAACCAGATTTTAAACCTATGAGGAGCAGCTTTATTACTTTACTACATTTATTTATTTATTTCTTGTCCTAAACATTTCTATGTGTCTGTCCTGTCATTATTAAAAACAGATGAGATCATTTACAGAATCCCAGACTCACTAAACTCAAGAAACATGAAGTGTCATCGTTGCGGCTGATGTTACTACTTTTCACTTTTTCTGCAGCCATAGTATAGAGAAATATCACATTCCTCCTCTTACAAATTAAAAGTTACATTTCTAAGAATAAAATGCACCTTTGCTCCATTATATGCACTCGTTAGCTTTGATGCTACTCGCTCTGCAGTAGCTTCTGGTGACTAATGTTGGCAAATGTAAGAGCTTGCTAACAGAAAGCCACACATGCTCCTGTTACACTTTATTTTGCATTTAACATTATCATGTAAAAGTCACTTGTGGTCAGAGTGTGCATGCTCTCCTTTTTGCAACATGGTAACAGACTAAATCATCTCTCCATTTGAAGATATGAGGTGATGGAGTTCAGGTGAAGACTGACCTGAGCTTGTGATGTGTTGTTCTTGTTCCTGGAGGTCCATCTTCTTCTCTCCGTGTCTCACATGCGCTCTCGGTCTGCAGGTCGACTCCAGAGGCAGCAGGTACTCCAGGAGCTCCTGGGGCCCCGGAGGGCGAGGGGGGCCCTCCGGCTCCGGCCCCGAACCTCACCAGCAACAGACGGCTGCAGCAGACGCAGGCGCAGGTGGATGAGGTGAGGAAACGGCTTCTATGAACGCAGTAGCTGTTTCTGACGCACCTGTTGTGTCAATTTAAGGATAAAAATGAAAAACCTTTTATTTCTAGGTTAAATTATCCTCCACATGCAGTAATTCAGGTTAATGTAAGAAAACATGAAACTGGCCAGATGTTTTTTATTTATTCCTGATGATACCTGATCTGTTGAGCTAGGCTAATTGCTGGAGCTAACTTGGTTATATTGCATCTAGACTGCATTTGTTCATCTGTTTGCAAGTTGTAAGGAGGCACATCGGGTACGAGCCTCCAGAGACGACTGAACAGACTCACACACTAAGTCTTTAAATCAAGGTTCTGGTCATGATTTGATGATGTCAAATCTGACCTATTGCGCCTTCGTCTGTCAGGTGGTGGACATCATGCGTGTGAACGTGGACAAAGTCCTGGAGAGAGACCAGAAGCTGTCGGAGCTGGACGACCGGGCCGACGCCCTGCAGGCCGGAGCCTCGCAGTTCGAGAGCAGCGCCGCCAAACTCAAGAACAAGTACTGGTGGAAAAACTGCAAGGTGGGCATGTTGGGTGTGTGTGTGTGCATGTTTCCCATCATGCATAGAGGCAGGCAGGAAGTTACTGCGCTCACTGAAAAATCAGGCATCTTTTCTTTGATTTCTTCACCTCGCAGCATCTCTTTTGTCTTGAAAAAACAGAAACCAGATCTCTCAGTATATTCTCAGAGATTCGAGTCTGGAAAACATTTGCTGATAATCAGTCGAGCCTGGAGGCTGAAAAGCAGACAGAAAAGAAAACTGTGGGATGCTGCAGGTGATGTACATATCAAAGGCGTGGATGCTAATGATGAATGGTCCTGTAAAAGTGCATGCACAGCAGTCCTGGCTGAGTGCAGAGTAATTTCATGTAACCACCACATTTATGCACCGGGCTGCAGGACTGTGACACCACAATCCAGGGTTCGAGTCCGAGATCGTGAATTTGATTAAATGTTAATGAAAAAACTCAAGTCACTGCTGACTTTTTCTGTATTAAAACAGAAAATGATCTTTGCCGTCAGTGCCTGAACATAACCATAAAAACGCTGCACAATGCTGTAGTCTCTACGAGTGGATAGTGCATTTTGCAAGGCTGCCTGTTCTGATGGAAAACAGATGAAATATGTTGTCAGTAAACTATCAGTATCAACATTTTTGCAACTTGCCTGGAAGTTAATTTGCATTTCTTCATTATGTTAATAGAAAACGTGGTTCGGTCGTCGTTACATTTCCCTCAAAACGTACTTGTTGTTGCTAGTTTCTTGTATATAAGCAGCATTTTGAGGAGGAAGTGATCCTGTAAACATATTTAATTAAAGCCTTTTGGAGTATTTTATCTGTGACAGATCAAAACGTCACCTGGGTTGCTTGCAAATATGATTATAATTGACTTTAAAAATGTCAGAGCTGGTGAATATCAGTTTAAATGTTTGAATACAAATCAAGGAAACAGTTTCATGTGAGCACTTGGTCAGAAAACTGTGACTCCGGACATCTTTCTGCAGAAAACATGAGATCTTTGTTGTTCAGTTTGCTGTTGATGCTGCTGTGACTTTGCATCATTAGCGGACAGAGCTGCGTGCTCAGGCCGCCTCAGAGACAGGAAGTACGCTTCACTGCTTCCTGTAACTTCACTCGTAGATTAGACTCAGTTCATCCGCTGGTAATAACGTGATTTGATTCTGCTTAAGCTTTTAGTGTTTGAGGCGACACATTGAGAGCAACTTGAACTTTGCACGGTGACGGAAAACAATGAGAAAACGCTGTTATGTTCACTAAATAAAGTAAAGTTAGAAAAGAAATAAACCTGCTGGAAACAAATTAACTGTAAGACAATTTAAGAAGAAGCATCTTTCTCCTCTCAGTGCAAACACACCTACAGTTATATATTCTTGTCTTGTCTGATCACAGCATTTGATTAATTTTTCTTCCACCTACATTAGAAGTGAGCCAAGGCCTGTAAACATGAATCTGGACTCTGAAGCAGCTCGTCCCCCCTCACACTCTGCCAGGTTACAGATTTCGGTCAAGATTAACCAAAATCTGACACATGCAGAAGTAATCCTTCTCAGTCATCTCTCATGACCCACGAGAAGAGTGTGCTGCTGTCCGTGTCTGCAGAGGTTCTGCACTCCGCCTGTGTTTTCTTATGTTGTGTGTTGGAGACGTTTCTGGGCGTCAACCTTTGGGTTATTGGCCAATAACAGTGTGCAGGACGTGAGGCGGGACTCTATTAGAACATAGCGACCTGGGGTGCGTTCAGCCAAGACAAAACATAGCAAAACGTTTAATGAAATGGAAGCGTTGGTGCCTTGAACAGCCTGTTGTGTTAAGCGAGCGGAAGTGCCAAAAACTGCAGTTCCTCGAATGGCCACTTGAGGCTGGCTCCAAAAGTGAGTCAATGCCCACAGACCGCCCAAAAAACGGTTTTGGTCTCTTCTGCTGATTTGACATGACAACTGTACAATTTTCACATAACTCACTTCTTTAAATTGTGTTAAAGTTATGCTTAATTATGGGCTGTTTGTGCTGTAGCCGTGGTAACATGTCACAGTGTGTCACTCGTGATAAATTCACCATCAGTTTGACTCCTGGACCAGCCGCCATCTTTGTCCCTCGTTCAGCTCCGTCACCACATCACACCGTCCGCCCTTCATCCATCCCTCCGACCTCGACGGCCAATCCGCTTTCAGCTCAGCTTCAGCTCATCCAGCCTCAGACGGATCAGATCATCCAATCAGAACCTGCCGTGAAAGATTACATTCGAGTTTGACTGACAGCGACCAGGAAATCAGAGAGAGAGAAATCCCAATCTGGATTACAGTGACAGTGAGGGATTAAAAAGACAGCTGTGATTTGTGATGTAACCCCACCTACCCCCAGTACACACAAGAACTTTATTTATGTACTTATATACTTGCGACTCATGTTATTTATAGTGTTTGGGGGTAATTTTGTGGTATAAGGCTGGTGATATTTATAAAAATTACATGAAAAGACCAATAATGAGTGAATCTAATAACAACACTGATAGATAGATCTCTGTCCTCTGTGCCACAGAGCTCCACTCTAAAAAACAAACACTCACTACAGCACCAAATGTAGATTAATCCTCCGCTGAAAATAGTCCCCAACAAATGCACTGTTTCCTCCTGTTTTAAAAAATGACATAAATTTAATAATAATGTTAATGTTATTATTAATGTGGATTTAATAATAATAATAAAAATGTCGAATAAGACTGATCATTTAATTCACTTTCATTCATTTTCACACATAAACAAGCTCACAATCAGTCCACGAACATCTGGTTTGTCGCTTTTCTCTCTTTCTACAAACACACACACACACACACACACACACACACACACACACACACACATACACACTCACATCAAGCTGCTACCAATCTCTCTCTCTCTCTCTCTCTCTCTCTCTCTCTCTCTCCTTCCATCCCTTTGTTCTTGTTAATCTCTCTCGCCCTCCCCCATCAGAGGCGATGTGATTTCCTGTCTGTCAGCAGCTCTGACTCTCATGTCATCATCTGGATTTATTTATGTAGTATTTTGGTCCACACACACACACACACACACACACACACACACACACACACACACACACCACCTGACTGTACTTGTGTTGTGTAACCTTACCTTTCATGGACAGCAAAATAATTAATAACGTAGCTACCAGAGTATTGTAGTTAAGTGTTATTTTGAGGCACTTTTATTTTACTTGAGTATTTCAATTGTATGTTACTTTATACTTGTACTCCACGACACTTCAGTGGGAAATACTGTTCTATTTACTCCACCACATTTATCTGAGTTACTTCACATGTAAACGTAGTATAATTGTAGTTTTTGTTGTGACTCTGTGGTTCTGGTTTTCCTTCCAGATGATGATCATGATGGCAGTTATAGGTGTTATATGTGTTGGAGTCATCTTCTGTAAGTAATCCAACATCACACACACAATTTGTCACATACAGTCGACAGATATTAAACAAGCCGCCTGTAGTTTTGATGGTGGAGTTTTGGTGGCTGTGGAAACAGACGCTGTGGTCAGTTTGAGTTCCTGTTGGTCACAAAAGAAAAAACTCAAATTAAATTTTCATGATGGAAAAAAAATCAGAACATCCGGAGGAGCTTTGTGCTTATTTTACATGTTTTTATTGTGGGGTATTTTTGTGAATTTCTTTCAGTTTGGGAATGTTTTCCAGAAAATCCCAGCTGCTGTTAAATGAAATTGTATTTTGCTTTTTGTGAATCACCTCAAGAGGATTTTGTCTGCAGTTACTTTCCCTCTGGCGCCACCAACAGTCCAAAGTGTCCCCTTCACCACCGCTTTGATCCATGACCGAAAAACAGGGTTTCCTGACATTAACAGTCCTCACAGGATGAAAGAATCATCATTTTTCCTCTAGCGCCACCCTCATGAAGGTCTGCCGTCGCCCTGAGCTTCAGTCTTTTAGCCCTGTTTGAAGGCAGAAAATATTTGTTTTTAAAAGTTTTAACTTCACCACAGTCTATTTACAAAATGAGCTTTTTTTGGTTTGATGCAGGACATGATTGTAGAGCAAAGAGACCAAATCAAATCAGTAAAAATGTTTCATATAGTGTCGGAAGAAATTGGTGTTTGCAGAATAATCCCTCACCTCAAGGTTTAAGAAGCTGTTTCAGTTTGGAATTGTCTAAATTTTCTGAGCATGTAACAACTTCCTGTTGAATGAGCCTCAGTTTTGTTAATGTTATTTTAAAATGCTCTTCCTCCTCAGTGTATTTCTTCTACTGAGCTGGTCTTCAGGGACGGACGCAAAAGTGGCTGCACCAACGCCGCCGAGCCAAATCCAGCTTCTCCTCAGCGCTCCGCCTGCTCTTCATCCTCCTCTTCCTCACCGATGCCTTCCTCAGAAACTCCCGTGCATGGTCTGTAATGTGCCCCAGTGCCTCCTCTCTTTTTCTCTACACCTCTCCAGGCGGGAACCCTGAGTGGAACCACAGGTGGATGTGACCTGCTGGGAGCACCGGAGGGTTTCTCTGCAGCGGGACAGTTTCAGTTGAGTTCATTTATCAGAAATGTAGACTAAAGTGACTCCTTCTTCCTGGTTCTCGCTTATTCTCCTCTGAAATGTCACATTTCTTGTAGCCGAGAGATTGATTGACAGGAATTCTCCTTTTAAAACAGTATTTGCTGCAGGTTTAAAATCCATTGACCCAGGTTTGCTCATGAAACTGAAAGCGTCACACACATCATGTAACATGTGTTTTGCTCTCTGGCTCATGTTAGTTTGTTTTCTCATGTATGTGCAAGAGAGAGAAAAAGATTTCATCCCCTCAGAAAGATATTTAGGTCATTAGGACTCGAGTTAAAGCGACAGGAAGTGATCTGTGACCGGTACAAACTGCGGACTCAGAGTCAGTGAAAATCATTTATTTACTTTCTTATGGTGGTGGAAGAAGTATTCAAGTCCTTCACTTAAGTAAAAGTACCAATACGCTGATGTAAATGTACTCAGTTACAAGAAAAGCCCTATATTCAAAATACTTGAGTAAAAGTACATGAATATTATCAGTAAGATGTAAAGTATCAAAGTACTCCTTGTTCTCCTGATATATTATTATAGATGACAACATGAGGTAGATTTATTAGATGAGTCAGATAAAAGTAGTGGAGTGTTTGCTTCTGAAGTGTAGTGAAGTATAAAGTAGCATGACATGGAAATACTCAAGTAAAGTACAAGTGCCTCGAATTTGTACTTAAGTACAGTACTTCAGTAGATGTACTCAGTTACTTTCCTCCACTGTTTACTCATTGGTTCGTTCATCGTCGGGCTTTAAAAGCAGGCTGTCGCTGGTTTTTGTTCCTGAACAGAGAGAACGTGAGTTTTCAGGAGCTGGTGGGTAACTTGTTGTTGAGTCAGAGGTTTTAACCTAATTCCCATCAGAAAAGTCTGTAAAGATGTAGAAATACAAACGTGAGTGACGTCTTGTGGGTCGAGAGTTTGTAAAAAGATGATTGCAGCAGATCTGAGCGACAGTCAGAGAACTTCAGTTTGTTTTAATGATGCTGAGGAACTAAAACACTGAACAGTATTTGAAATCTGGGTTAATGGATCCTGCTGTTTCCCTCCGTCCTCCTGTATTTGTGCAGTATTCCTCAGGAACGCTGCCCCCTTGCTGTCAGCACTGGTACTGCTACTGATGTTTTTCCACTTTTAAGGAGAAATTCAGGAACGATTTAGACTTTTTGTTCTCCGTCTGTCTGTCCAGCCTCAGTTTGAGTCATCGTGATGCAGCAACAGTCTTGTTTTTGTTCTTATTGTCTTGTGAACCAACCTGACTTGTGTTTTGTGCCCTACGGCTGTGGTTTGATGAAGTTGAGCATTAATCCCACTGTGTTCAGAGAAAATTGGGGTCAGCGCTTCCTCAGCGCTGCCGGATATTAAAGGTTTAAGAAAAGTGAGGAACTTTACATTTGATGTTTAAAGATTTCAGGCACTGCTGTTCTGACCGTGGCCTCAGATTTCAAATAAATTCATGTTTGCAAAGGAAATGTCGTCCTGCGTCTTTTTCTGCCTGCCGGTGACGAGGAACTGTAATACTATAAAAATAAAACATTGCGATTAATGGTGAGACAGCCGGAGATGGACAGTTTTCTCTTTGTGAAGCTCCCAAAGTCAGTTTGATTGAGGTCTTTGAAACAAATGATAATTCATTTCTTGTGTAAAAGTACACATGGAATCATCGCTGCTTTGGGTTCAGATATAAAACCTCAAGATTTTAGCTTTACGTCAGATTTAGTAAGGCTTGGACCCATGTTGAAAATCCTTTAAACCCTCAAAATTCAAAAAGAAATAACACCTTAAATTAAAATTATTCCATTAAACAACGAATAAAAGGAGCTCTGTCAGATGGAAATTGTTTTGACTTTGTTTTCTTACATAAAAAAAATATCTAATTTAACTGACCATGGCTGCCCACCTCCCCCAACTGACCACAGACACCTTATTCATTACATTTTTTTATTTAGGTCCCAAAAAACCATCATAATAACATTATATCAATAATATTAATACAGAAATTGAAAAAAGGAGGAAAAAAAATAAAATAGCTTTTCTGTCCACAGCCTCAAACTTGGGTGTCGGGAAGGGATTCGATCCTCCAGAAAAACTCTGTAAAGTCTGTTTAGGGAAAAAAGTGAACTGGGCGTGGCTTCAAGCTTGAGCGCGCTCTCCGTTATTCTGCTGTGCACCAATCAGGAATGTCGAGGTGAGGCAGGGGGTGGTTTTCGAGGTAAAGAGCAGAGTTTCAGTCTACTGCTGCGACATCTGAGGGAGGGAGACAGAAACAGGATGTTATCGGTCCTGTACGAAGGCGTTAGCTTAGCACAAAGTCTGGAAACAAGGCTCACAAATTTAAACATTATATCTCATTTGGGAATTTATGCAAAAGTGCTTTTTAACAATTGGACAGAACCAGGCTAGCAGTTTCCCTCTTCTAGTCTTTATGCTAAGCTAAACTAAGCTAAGCTAACCGTCTCCACTTATCGCACAGACATGAGAGTAGTTTCAATCTTCTTAATCTTAGCATCGGCAACAAAGTGAAGAGTTTGGACAAGCAGCTCTGAAAAGATTTGTGTTAGTTTGACATAGTTTTGAGGAGAAGCTCAGAATTCTGCTTTCGCTCCTTCAAGTTAAAACACTGATTTACACACGATTTAAACGACTCGCTGCCGTCCTGGTTTTGAAACTAGACGTTAACTTATCGTGGTGTAAAAAGCCTCCTGATTCGTTTCCTACAGGAAGCTTCGGCTCCTGCTGAGTCATTTAACTGAATCTATTTCTGGACTCCACTTCCTGTCCATGCTGACTGCACTGATGGTGTAGCTGTGTGAGCAAACTGTGATTGATCGGTTTGGAAATCGAATATTCATGCAGATGTTCTGGTGGTCGCAAAATAAACCTGGAGTAACATGAACCATCTGTGTGATAAATCTGATTGTTCTGATAATGTTTGGAAGTGTTTAAGCAGACAGGGCTGTTCATGGCTGTATTCATGACACAATAATGAAAACTCTGAACGCCCTCGTTCTCAACAATATCAAATTTCCTGAAGCAAACATGTTTAATAGTGTGTGCACAAATAAGATAAGAGCTTGACGTGTCGTGTACGTTTCCACTGTTTCTACTTAAATATTAAACACCGGCTTTTATTGCAAAGTCAAACAGAACAGAGATAAAGACACTGAACATGAAAAAAAGAGGATTATTCTGAAACAAACGATTATTCCAACGATGGTTTCTGGTCTGTATCTGCTGTGTCTCTACCTGTGACTCTACCTGTACTGTCTGTGCCTGTACTGTCTGTGCCTGTTGTGTCTGTGCCTGTTGTGTCTGTGCCTGTAGTGTCTGTGCCTGTAGTGTCTGTACCTGTACTGTCTGTGCCTGTAGTGTCTGTACCTGTACTGTCTGTGCCTGTACTGTTTGTACCTGTTGTGTCTGTACCTGTTGTGTCTGTGCCTGTACTGTCTGTGCCTGTACTGTCTGTGCCTGTACTGTCTGTGCCTGTTGTGTCTGTGCCTGTACTGTCTGTACCTGTTGTGTCTGTACCTGTAGTGTCTGTACCTGTACTGTCTGTGCCTGTTGTGTCTGTGCCTGTTGTGTCTGTGCCTGTTGTGTCTGTGCCTGTTGTGTCTGTGCCTGTACTGTCTGTACCTGTTGTGTCTGTGCCTGTTGTGTCTGTGCCTGTACTGTCTGTGCCTGTTGTGTCTGTACCTGTACTGTCTGTGCCTGTTGTGTCTGTGCCTGTTGTGTCTGTACCTGTACTGTCTGTACCTGTACTGTCTGTGCCTGTAGTGTCTGTACCTGTTGTGTCTGTACCTGTACTGTCTGTACCTGTATTGTCTGTGCCTGTTGTGTCTGTGCCTGTTGTGTCTGTGCCTGTTGTGTCTGTACCTGTACCGTCTGTACCTGTTGTGTCTGTACCTGTTGTGTCTGTACCTGTTGTGTCTGTGCCTGTACTGTCTGTACCTGTTGTGTCTGTACCTGTTGTGTCTGTGCCTGTTGTGTCTGTACCTGTACTGTCTGTACCTGTTGTGTCTGTACCTGTTGTGTCTGTGCCTGTGTCTGCGTCTCTGGTCCTCGGCTCGCCAGTCGGCTCAGGATGTTCCTCTCAGACATCTGCAGTCGCACGGCAACTGGTGGTATCCGGGCGATAGTTGCCGGGAGGCGGGTCACATCCGCCTTCATGTCACTCAGCAGCTCCTCCAGCTGCTTCAGCACTGAGAGAGAGAGAGATAGAGAGAGAGAAAGAGAGAGAGAGAGAGAGAGAGAGAGAGAGAGAGAGAGAGAGAGAGAGGGGCAGAGGGAGGTGAGGAACTAGAGCTGATCGCCCACTGTCGGGTTTGTTTGCAGTCGTCAGGACTGACGGGTTTATTTCCGTCCTTTACTTCAGATTTTCCCTCCAGGTCTTCATGTTCTCACCTCATTCCTTTTTATGAACTTTACGTCATATTATTTGCAGCAGCCGTAATGAATAAGTTTTGTAGTTTTTTAAGCCCATTTTTAGAATGTATTCAAAACACCATGAAAAATATGTAAGTGAAAAATCAGTCAATTAAAGAGGCCATAATTAATGAATAAAAGTACACGGAAACAAATGGAGGAAGTAATACTTGTACTAGATGCACGTATGTAAAACCCCTCTTCCCGTGCTCCGCCTCACCTTTGTGCAGGACGGCGTTGGCCGGTTTGTTCCCGGACATGGACTCCTTGCTGAGGTGCTGGTGGGACTCGGCCAGACACTCCACCTCGCTGAAGCGGGTGTTGAGAGCCATGGAGGGGTGGGAGGGGTCCTCTGACATGTTGAGGTAGGCGGCGCGACGCAGCTGCTCCTCGATCACCAGCGCCTGCTCCAACAGCTGGCGGGGGGGGAGGAGGAGGAGGGAGAGTCAGCGTTACCGAAACATCACCTGAACCATCGCTGAACAGCTGAGTCGAACAGAGAGCTGAGGACTCGCTACGTCTGAGTGTTAACACGGCAGCCATCTTTACTCCTCCTATAGCAATTACGCCTGACGTCTGGAGGAAGACCGCAAGTATTAACACAATTTAGATTTATAGTTAATACATTTTATATTAAAAATATACCCAGAATTTAAAAATTAAAATTGATGTTTTCCTGTATCCAAACGCTTCCTGCTGCATGAGGGAAGTGATTGATATTTGCATTAAACATTTAGGTCAGAAAAATCCAAAATGTTTGTACAAATCAGAGAAGCAGAAAAGAAATATGCGTAGAAATATGAGCACCAGTCAAGAGCTGGATGTAAATACAGTTTAACCGCAGCGCTTGTGCCACCTTTAAATGACAATTATCATCTGATTATTTTTATTTCATTCAATATATTTTCACTGATACATTAAAATAAATTAGTGATTAACTTCTAGATTCCTGAAATCATAAACCTTAAAAATTTCAGGCTTATCCAGGAAAGAGCACACAGAGCAGCAATGACAGAACAAGAACCAGGGATACACAAACTAATTAACCACTTAACAATATAAAAAAACTTAATCCTAGAATTCAACAAAAAATTTTAAAGATGAGCTCAAGTTTTCTCCTGTTGCTTCTCCTTAAAGTGGCCTAAAGTTGTTAGAATGATCTGATGCCTCTCTCTCCAACAGGATCACATGCGTAAGTTTTTGGTATCAGTCAAATATTCACACCAGTTTTATTAATAATGAATTATTCAATTAAATCATTTTTTCAAGCAAAAATGCATAAAAAATTACAGCTTCCAGCTCTGAAACGTGGATATTTCGGGGGTTTCTCAGTCTTTTGTGATCGCAAATTGAATGTCTTTGGGTTTTGGACTGCCGATCAGACAAAGCAATCTGAAGATGTCATCTGGCTCTGGGAGCTTGCTGACGGGCATTTCACTATTTTCAAACTCATTTTCAAACTCATTGAAACTTGTACTGACTGTCCTTTCAGAGGTTAAAAAAAAACTAACACTGACTTCATGTTTTTGGCTCCATCTATGAAGGCGAGCCTACCTTGAACCTCCTGGCGAGGAACTTGTTCTTGATTTCCAGGAAGTTTCCTCGGTTCATCTCTCCCTTGAAGGGCTCGTTGAGGATGGCGAACTTCACGTCGTTCTGGATGTCCTGCCAGCGGGCGTAGCCGTGTCTGGAGGGAGCGGCGGTCAAGGACAACGACGACAAAACAACAACACAAAGTTCCCCATTACACCCCTAGGCCAGTGAGAGCCAATCACAGGTGGGAAAAGGATACTGTATGATGCCAGCCAGCAGCCAGTAGTCGTGCCGACGGTGCCAGATCTCATTGGTTTTCTTGGTAACGGTGGCGGCACGCTCCTCGTTCTGCCACAAAGAGTGAAGCTCTGAGAGAGAAGAACGACATCAGTTAGGAAGTGAAAACACCTTTAAAGCCGTTCTGTGTTTCTGTGTGTTTCTGTGCCGACCTGTGAATCCTCCGTCAGCGATGTTGAACATGAATCTGGTCTTGGCCTTCTTCTTCTCCTCGCTGGCGGCTCCGGCAGTGGCGGCGGCGGCAGCGGCGGCTCCGCTCTCCTTGCTGCTGTCTCCGTTCTGCAGTTTGGTCGCCTCCTCCGGCTTCAGAGCCTCCTTGTCCTCCTTCACATCTGCAGCAGGAGCGTAACAGGAGACGTGAGAATAAACATTATTATAGCAGAGATATACTGAGAACGATGCTCCAAAATGACGAGTTATTTAAAGTTATTTTCCTGTTTATTGACGCTGTCTAAAAAGAGAAAGTTCAGGGTTTGGTACCTTTCTTTTCGTCTGCAGGAGGAGTGGTGTCCATCTTTTCTGTCTTTTCTTCTTTCTTTTCTTCTGCTGCAAAACAGAAGGAAACACAGAGAAGAAATATTTAGGAGAGGATAAAGACGGCCTTGATTTTAAAGATAAAAACACACGATGTCGCTCTTAATGCCGACTTTTACAGATTTAATTTGACTCTTCTTCTACTGAATCTGCACTTTTTAATATTATACATTTATTTGAGTATATTTCTATTTTTGTGTTTATTCTTTACTGACAGAATAAAAGGAGAACAAATAAAAAATACTGATGAAAAACTTTTAAAAGAACTGATGAACAGTTTCACCTTTGACCTCGGACTCCTCAGGTTTGACCTCTGAACCCTCCATCTTGGCCTCTGAAGGCGACTTGGTGTCCTCTCCTCCCTCTGGACTCTTCTTCTCGCTCTCTCCCTCCTTCTCTTTCTCCGCCTCCTTCTCTTTGACGCTCTCCGCCTCTCCGTTGCTCGGCTTGTCCGTCTCCATCGGCTCCTCGCCGTTCTTCTTGCTCTCCTGCTCCGCCGGCGGACTCTTCTCGTCGTCGTCCGGGATGGCGATCACCTGCAGGGAATTTCAGCTTTGTGACACATCTCGGAAAAAATAAAAACGTCCGGAATCCAGAGATCCTGCTTTCATCCAGGTCACTCAAACATGTTGTGTCTGTACCTCGTTGCCGGCCTTTGCTGGCTCTTTGCCGTTCTTTTCCGCCTCCGCCTCCTTCTTCACCTCCTTCTCTGCCTCGTCATTCTTTGAGGAAGAGTCGTCAACTACAGAGAAAATCACACTCCTTCACTATGTTGTCTTAATGTACTGTGTAACCTTCCTCTGGAAAGCAAGATATTTATAGTACCTGGCTCGGAAAGCTGAGCAGAGTGTGTGTTTGTTATTGTACGGAAGGTGTGTGTGTGTGTTACCTGGAGCAGGTGTGTTGGGCTGCGTGTCGGCGGGGGTGCCGGTGGACGGGGTCTTTCCGGGGGAGTCTGGCTGAGCTGCCTTTTTGCTCTCCTCCAGCTCGGCCATCCAGGGCATCGACCACTGACCGTTCACGTGCTCGAACTCCTGAACCTGGAAAAGACGAAGAGCTCGCGGTCAGAATGCCGGCGACTCGTCAGCTCGCAACGCGTCACTGCTGCAGCAGCACTGAGGCAGCAAATAATTTGAATTTAGCTCTTAATTATTCAATTAATCTCTATAAGAGATCAGAAAACAGTAAAAGTTGCAATTTATTAGCTTTTTCTTTGACATTTTTATCTTTCCTTTGTTCCTACATTGCAAATCCCTTTAACAAATCCAACGACTTAAAGATATTCAACTCTGATGAGTAAAGGCGATCAGCGGCTGTACTGTCAGGTCGTTTCCCGTCATCGTTTCTTTCTCTATTATTCAAAGAGAAAAAAAAAAAGCTGCGTTCGTTACCTTCTTGCGAATAAGTGACATAACGCCGATACGGGTGAGGACATGTTGCCGTGACAACCCTTCTCTGGGGACGCCGTCCGCGAAGGTCTCGGCCCCGTCGGCGCCAGGCTCGCAGAGGTGACGCATGAACAGGGAGACGTAGGCCCTGAGAGAGAGAGAGAGAGAGAGAGAGAGAGAGAGAGAGAGGGAGAGAGGGAGAGAGAGAGAGAGAGAGAGAGAGGAAAACATACTAAATATTAGAGAATAAAAAGGTTTGTTTTATGTAATACTAGTGAAGAACAGCTACAAATCATCTTTCTTTAAGCCTCAAACAGCTGATTATAAACTGTAATCTTCTTCATCTGCAGGCTACAATAAACTAATATGAAGGTTTTTAAAATATTTTAGCTCTACATAAGAATTTAAGCTAAGATTGCAGCTAATAATGGTATTAAGACGACAGGGTCCACATACATTAAAAGGATGATTTAAAAATAATTATGTCTAGAAATATGATCCATATTCTCTTAAGTCTTAAACTGTACAGGCTTTAAACTTGTCCTGATATGTAAGAACATTTGGTTTTGGAGTTAGACGGTTCATATTTTCGTTCCTTACTTGAACTCCTTCTCAGATTTCCCTCGCAGGTCTCGGACCAGCCACTGGGTGGTGAAGGCATCCTGGGGAGGCATCCCATAACGCATCACTGCGTTCAGGAAGGCCTTCCTCTGCCGAGAGTTGAAACCCAACACCTGGGAAACAGAAAGAGTCAGCCTTCATTTACAGAAACAAAATACTCCACCGCCTCTGAGCCACGACGATCCGGTTTGAAACAGAGATAAGAGACTCAGACGAGCGGCGAGCTGCTCACCTCGATGTTGCCTCCCACCCTGGCCAGCAGGGGGGGCAGCGGTTTGTCTTTGTCGTTCCTCAGGCCCTTCCTGTTCGGCCTGCGGGAGTTGGCTGCGGAGAGGAAACAGACGGTGATTATACAGATAATAACTGAAGCTCTGCAGGGAGGCAGGTAGGCTGCATTAATTCTATCTTTATTGTTTGTGTGTAACCATGACACAGCTGCTCCCGTGTCTTCTACTGGACCACATTTGTTTATTTAGGTGTTTTTGTGGTTTAGGAGCAACAAAAAAAAAGTTTCCAAATTATACATACAGACACCAAAACAAACATTACACCACAATACTTAATGAAAGCTGAAAATCAACATTGTTCAACACCAATCGCGGTTCTTACCTTCTGTTCGCTCATCAAAGTCCTCGTCTCCCTCCTCAGACGCCACAGAGTAATCTGACTGGCCGTCAGATTGGTCATCCTGCCAATCAGCTTTGAGAGAAAAAAAAGGTTTTTAATGCACAGTCCAATGAGACTGTCAATCAACACAACAACTCAAGACTGCTGAAGTTTTCCCACGAAGCTCTTCAAGGGGTCGAACAGCTTTGGAAACCCCGTCCCCCTCACAGCCGTCCCACACCAGGATCTGGACTGCGTCCGACCGTTCACACAGGAACTGGTCCACAGTGTGTAGGTGAGACAGCGAGCTG
>JAPZEA010000008.1:3623221-3633629 GCA_029783685.1 Heniochus monoceros
GGTTGATTGGTAACAGGTGATAGTATCATGATTGGGTATGAAAGGGGCATCCTCCAAAGGCTCAGTGGTTCACAAGCAAGGATGGAGCGAGGTTCAACACTGTCAACACATGATTGGATAAAGGAGATTACTGCATGGACTCAGGAACACTTTTTCAGTCACTGTTGTCAGTAAAGACAGTTTGTTCATTTACTCGCTGTCCCATCTTTTCTGGAATCAGGTTGTAATACTCCTACAAACAGTATATTGGCATTGCATTATAAAACCATGGCCCCTTTTGGGTGACAGACAGCAGCTTTTCCCTATCAAAATACATTTATTTCACTTTCACAAAAAAATCTCTAAAATGTGAGGACTTGATTGCACGGAATATACTTTCACCAATGACGTATTTTTTCCTCCCCGAAACGAAAACAAAAACAAAGCTTCATGAAAGATTATCAAAGAACTTCGATGCAAATTAACATGAAAAATAAGAACAGATCAGAGAACATGGAGGCCTGCTACTAAAATACGTGTATATAGATAATATCAAATACAACTTGTTAAAATTGGGGAAATTAGGAATAAAGGAATATCTCTAGTGATAATACGTTGCAAACAAAGCATTTGCATATTTTTATCTTGTAGTTTAAGATCCTGTAGCTATTTTGTTTGTGTAGAATATTTAACATTTAGACATTCACCTGATGTTTTTATTTAGTCGGAGTAATCACACTGGACAGCAGTGGAAGGAAAAGAAAGAACAAGAGCTGTTAGCTTTTTACTTTTTACTGAACAATAGATGTCAGTCATGTCTTATCTTTGACTCCCTCTGTTTGTCTCCTCCAGCTTGACGACTTGTTGGATAAGAGACACGAGAAGCTTGACTCTGTGATCGAGTTTGTCGTTGATGACTCTTTGTTGGTGCGCAGGATCTGTGGCAGGTAAGAGCCGAGAGAGAGAGGATGAATTAGTCAAGACCAAAGAATGTCTTCAATCTGTTTTATTTCCCAGTGGTTTATGATTTCCCGTGACGCTGACTGAGAAGCTCCTCATTCTGTCTGCGTGTTAAATCCATCTGGGCAGGTAGATTGATTAATGTGAACAGTAGAGTCTGGGACAGTGAGATAATGTTGGAGAGAAGTGGAGCGTGAAGGTGGCCTGAAGGGGTTTGAGAGCGTCCCATGGCTGCAAGGTCACAGGTCGAATCCTTAAAGAAGTCAACATGTCCGTCCCTGATGAAATGTGCTGAATACTGTAGCTGCTCAGTGCTTGATTGCACTTTCAAACTGTGTGCTGAAACTTTTCATGCAGCTCAAAAGGGAAAAGTGTGTAGAACAAAAAAACCCCTTAAGATTGTGAATATTAGAGGCAAGCTAAAGGTCATTAGTGACACTCAAATCTACTGGAAAAACATATTTTTTAAGTGATTAATTATTTTCATGGTTTTACAGGTGACATCTTCAGTACAGGTGTGTTTAAGAAAAGAGCCAGAAACCAATACATTAATTCAAGAAACAGATGTCGGAACAATGTCTGTTGATTTCAAGGTGATTTCGGTCAGAGTTCTACTTTGGTAAACTTGGACATTCTAATTTGTGACACTGACCAATGGAAAACCATTTCGACAGTGCTGACCTCTGGGGGAATAGAGACAAATGGTGTAGCCACATCCAATTTTATATGTCCCCAGCTGATTTATGTTTAGTGCTCCCGTGTGACACCGTCAAGCTAAATGCATACACTGGCTGTGAAAGTAGAGGTGTTTGAGTGGGACAAATGAAGGTGACCAGCATGAAGTTATTCATTCTCAAAACACTCATGTGAAATTGTTTCTTATGCAGGTTTTGCAGGAAAAAATAAAAATAACATTTACATCCCGCTTCTGTCTGCCTGCCACAAACCTGAGCTAGCATTGCATGCTTAATTGATTATGATCATAAATAATAAACAACCATGGCAATCCATGATTCCCTGCATTGTATTTAAATACATTATTTGATTAAAATCTGACACATGCCAAGAGACATATGCAGAGAGTGTCCAGCTGCCATGAGGTCTGTAGACCAGCAGTGTCCCACTTAAGGCAGACTTTTTGTTTCATATGTAGGAGCAATGTGACAATGTCACAAAGACTGGAGCTAAATTTTGTTGAGTATATGTTTTTGTTTTGGATTAAAGCTCTATTTTAATATAATTTTGATTACCATGTTTTTATCATGCAACGGGTTCTACAAAATGTCCTACACAATTTTATTGCAAAAGTGGTTACACATTGCACTGGGCCACCTCAGTAATGGTGGCTTGTTTTCTTCTGTCTGTGACCTGGTTTTGTCCTTAATCGTGCACTGTTGACTGTGTCTGTTTTGCCAAAAGTGAATCAAGCCACAACCAACAGTAGCCACTGCACAGCCTGCAAGAAGTCACTTCACCAAGTATCCAGCAGCACTTATTTTGCAGAGGTGCTCTGATAAATTTTTGCTGTGCCACTTTCTAGTGAGACCTGGCACTGATTCACTTATGTAAGCTCTACAGGTTGAGGCCAAAGAGAGGACTGAAGAGAAAGTTGCAACCCTTATAACAACTTAATTGGCAGTGTGTTGTTGTTTCCTGGTATGTTTCCATCTCTGCCTCCGTTGTGCAACAGATCATTATTTATGTAACAGTTTTGACACGGTTTAATATAACATGCTGTGCTCTGATTTTAGGCTGACCCACACATTGAACAGGCAGACGTGTTTTCAGAGGCCTTCATCTGAACACGTGTCAGTGCTTTAGAAAATCTGTGTTGTGAAAGCTTTTGTTGTGTTTGTTTTGCAACACAATGTTTGTCCTCTTTCTTCACAATAACCACTCTACATTATCCATACGCCACACTAAACAGAAGACAGTTAGTTTGCAAAGGGCCATCTTGCTGTCCATGGGGGTCCTGTGTGAGGAGGAGGAGGCCGGCTGCTGCCTTTTCAAGCCCAAGTAGGACAAGGGCAGCATGTGGGATGTGAAAAGGACAGTTAAGTAGTTAGTGAGTCACTGTGGCTGTCTAACCCTCATCTGTCCTCCTCCTCCTCCTCCTCCTCTGCTTTCACTCTTGATTTCTTTTCCGTCCTTGTTTTGTCCTCCTCATCGTCTCTCCTCCATTTCCCCAGACTAATTCATCAGCCAAGTGGCCGCTCCTACCACGAGGAGTTCAACCCCCCCAAAGAGCCCATGAAGGATGACGTAAGTAGTTTCACTATCAACCCACTTAGAAACCACTTCTGGCTAAACTGCCACCTACCTACAATCACTGCCGGCCTGGAAATTGGTGACAATCAGCCAGCTTCAGACTTAAGTGCTTTGCTGCTATCTGAGTGTATAAAATGTTTGGGACATTTATTCCAAATGAAAATACATGGAAATGTTTCTGGTTAAAAGCCACAATCCTTTGATTCATCTTATTAACTCTAGAAACACATCTTATGAACTCTAAATACATCACTCAGGAGTAGATGTACAGGAAGAAAAGTTGAAATCTGAGATGAGATTTCAGGACTGTAGAACTTAATATTGTCTGTTAATATTTTGAACATGCAGTGTGTTTTCTTCATTAGAGAAGTTTTCTGCTCTGTGGTGGCACCCAGTGAGGAGAGATGAGTGAGGCTTTGAAGTGGGAGGGTGACTGATCTATTGATGGGACTAGAAGTTTTTACAAGGTGATGATCAGGTGAAAGCTGCCTGCAGTGTTTTTAAGTTTGGCCAAGCTGATGCCTGAGGACATTGTGACGCTTGTATCAGTGTTCAAATATAAAATGCGTGAGGCTGTGGTTTAGATGTTCCTCTGCCAACTGAACATGTAACTCGATGCGTCCAGCACTAATAGCTCTGCACTCTGGAGCGGTACATATCCAGAGGCTGCAGATTTATCAACACATGTGTCCTGCTGCCTTCAGGGACTTAATTAACTGAAGCAGGTTTTCATACTGTGCACAGCAGATAGTGTGTGTGTGTGTGTGAATCATCCGTATTAATATATAGATGAATGTAGACTGATTTACAGACGTTCCTGCTTTAACCACAGTAAACATCATTTTTTAGGCAGATTTAAACACATCTATTGGCTGAAGACTGTTTAACATGAAGCCATGTGTTGCTGTTGTGCTGCTGTGACTGAGTGAATGTCACTAATAGTGAAAACACTGCAGTTTATAATAACATGGACCAGGAAGCTGTATTCAATGTGAATCACGTCTGGCTGATTCCCGATCCGAAAAAGCCAGGTTTGGTGTCGGTGCATCTGTACTTCATGTGCTTTGCTCCTTATGTACATAACGTATGAAACTATATGGCTCATCTACAAGCAGAGCAACACACACAGTGACGCACGATCCCCTGGCTTAGAAAGGAGGCAGTGATTTCCACAAGCTTCTGTTTTGTCGACTAACACAAAGACAGATTGCAGCACAGGAATAAGTGACGTGTGTGCGAGAAGCAAAGCGAGAAGGCTGCAGTTACACTTGATGAAACCAAGATATGAGAACTGACCTAATTGTAGGCGTGAGTTGAAATTGCATGGTTGTGCAGGTTTTACTATCTCAGTCCAGTCTCTTTGTCCCCCTTCTCATATGTTTTCTCCCTTCTTGTCTGCACTCAGGTGACGGGCGAGCCGCTCATCCGCCGCAGTGACGACAATGAGACGACGCTGCGCTCCCGTCTGGACGCCTACCACCGGCAGACTGTCCCTCTGGTGAAGTACTACAGTGCCAGGGGCCTGCACACGGCCATTGACGCCGCCAAGAGCCCAAGTGTCGTCTTCGCCTCCATCGTAGCTGCTTTCTCCTCTGCCACAGAAACCCCAGCCCGTGCCACTGCCTGTAAAGATGAAGTGTTCTTCATTTAAAAACCTTTTTCATCCTTCCTGTATCCCCTCCAGCGGGTCCTTTCTTCCCTCAAGGGTGAAGATTATACAAGAGTTGATCAAGTGTCACAGTGGCAACAAAATGTAACTTTGCGAGGTGTAAACATGGACGATGGAGACTCAGTGTGGCATCGGCGATTCAAGAAATTAACGATGTTCTACCCGTGTGATCCCTGTTGTAGAAACAGAAAGGATTTTAAGTTGTATTTTTGGTACTCTTCATAAAATCAAGTCTGAAAGAGAACAAGCCAATGTAGGGCTGATCAATAACCACAAACAAAGTGACGCTGAGCGCTTTGCTGCTGCTGCTTCTGCCTTTCACCTATAAAGAAATGAGATGTAAGGTTTTGACATTTAGCAGAGCAGAATGCCACGCACATTTCTAGAGATGCTTTTCATCGGAAGGTGTTTAAAGATACTGACGTTGCATATTGTTTGCCTTCGCTGGACTGGTTTGCTCTTGTTTAATCAATGACTTTGCCCTTTTCTCTTCCTCAGTGGATGATTCTCGTTGCACATATAGTAGATCTCCTGTTTTTCCTTTCAGCTATATTTCCCCCCTCCTTCACTTCCTTTAAGGTAGACACACATCACAAGCATCAGACATGAATTGTCCCACCTGCCAGTCATTTCCAGTGGCCTTTAACATTCTCTAATTGGTTTTAATTTGTAACTCTGAGAGAGAACCAAACCATGAGGTGTCATAAAACTGCAACAGCAAACTGCCTCACATTTAATTATACAGAAATATGGAATGTGTGACAGTTGGAATGGGAATCTGTATCAGAGGTTTTCAAACTGTGAGCTGAAGGGGGGTGCAGGGTGAGAGATGTGTGACAATGACTAACCATAACCCATGAGGCGAAAGGGGCCGGTGCATGCAGGTGTCCTGTTAACAGTGGGAAGCTTGTTATTGTAGTTATGGCTCCATGGCTGTGACACACAGCTCATAGGGACAATTAAGTTATTTGAAGACCATTAGCACCCGATTGCCGCAGTTTGTGTCAAAAACTGTACTCCAATTAAATCTGAACACAGACATGATGCACATTTTTTAGATTCAGTGTGATTTACACAAAAAGACGCTCCTTATAACTCCAGAACTTGCCTGAGAATCATCATGTTCTTCATTTTTAACCCAGCAATAGTTTTGTGTACACCCATTGGTATATTACAAACAGGAACTACTAATGACTGACTGCATACTTTTAGTAAGGTCTCGTTTTTGTCTGGCGGCGGGGTTGGGGGTGGTGCACAGACTGTGTGACTGTAGAAGAGACCAGTTTTGTGTCACTCATGAGAAAATGTGTTTCAGCAGCAGCTTTCAGTGCTGCTGATGCTTTAATCTCAGACCTCCAGCTCAGCGCAGAACCGACAAATTGGGGTTCAAATGACGCGTCAGTCACTGTGTCAAGTGGAGACTTTTCCCTACCCCACACCCAGGACATACTTCCTTTTCTTCATTCATTCATCAGTACAACCTGCTATTTCCTCCTTTTCCTCCTACTCCTCTTCATTGGCTCAAGTATGGCTCCTCTCGGACTCCATGAACGATCTTTTGGACGTTTGAGAGACTGTGCTTGTTAAAAATTAACTTAGCGTTTGATTGATTTAGCAATAAGCTATATCAATATGCACTTTACTGTGAAGCAGACTGTACAGTGTTTTAGTAGCTGAATCAATCCTGTAGACATAAACAGTGTTTGACTTCAGCTCAGCGTGGCTCAACACCATCGCTGGTTTGAGAAAGTTTACAGAGATTTGGTTGGAACTTGCCTTTTCCTCCTGGTGATGCATGTGATTTCCTGTCTGCCTTTCCTGGAATTTTATTAGCCCAAGCTATTTCTGAGGCACTAAATTTCTCAGATAAATCTATGTGTCAGAAGCAGAGGGAGTGCTGATTGTCGAGTCACACCAAATATTTACGCACAGTGCTGTGGTGAGACACACAAGCCTTTTTAAAATTGTTGATGTTGGCTGATGGATAATAATGGATGTATAAAGACGCACTGACACATCATTCCTTTGCTTAGACACAATAGCGTGATCTAGTTTTTGGTTGTTGAGTACAACTGAGACCAAACTGTAAGCGTGTAGTTTTGACATATAATCAATATGTATCAAATGATAACGTGAAAGTCGACAGTCGTAGTGATGAATCTACAGAGAATTATCACCTGAATCTGACGCTTGCAGGTCCTTAAAAAGTCTCAAATTCAATTTTTAAATATTAGGGCTTAAAAGTCATTAAATAGTCTGAAATTTCTTAGGTCTTAATTGCCACAAGCATTTTATCTAATTTCCATTCCTCTGTTTTTCTTTTGTTTTTGTTTTTTTCTCTGTTTTCTCAAGCTCTTCTGTGTGCAGTCCGTGAGTTCAGATTTCTCTAGTCTATTTAATTCCTTGTTTACAGTGGAGGAGAAGGACACGCTCCTCTCTCTCATCCATATAATGAGATATGTTATCTCTCTGTCAGTTTGCATTATTGCTACACCGGCCTGCATCCGTTTCATTATCTACAACTCATTTTAGCTAAAACTGTACAACAAAGAATATGTAAATATATGAAAAAAAAAGAATTATTTTTCCTTTATACAAGCACTTTTATGCACCCTGGTTTCTACAAAACGCGTTTGTAACTGTGTCCAGTTTTTCTACTTCATGAAGATTTCATCAGCGACGTTGTTTTAAAGGCTGTAGAATGGCTTGTTAGACTTTTGCTTTGAAAAGTTTCCTCCAGCAAAGCGTATGCAGCAAAAGAATTGGAAGAATAACGTACAGCTGCCTGAGAAAGAAAGGTCGGGCATGAAATGTCACTCCTTCACCTGGAAAATATAACTCAGGGATTCTGTTTTCATCAACAAAAACTTCATCGGTGATCTTTTAGGAACACATAGGCTGTTGACATGTGAAGATACTGGGTCCATGTGTCGGCTTTGGTTGTATTGATGATGCTATAAATACGCCAGAGTAATATGGCCACTGTTCAAGCGAAAACAAACAAAAAGCAAATTCTAAAAAAATATATTCTATTTATATGTCTATCTAAGTCTATTTTGATTTAAAATAAAGTCATAATTTGGAGAAAAGGAATTAGGAGAAAAAGTCATTATCTCTTA
The DNA here is from genome assembly GCA_029783685.1 of Heniochus monoceros. NCBI lineage: Eukaryota > Metazoa > Chordata > Actinopteri > Chaetodontiformes > Chaetodontidae > Heniochus > Heniochus monoceros. The sequence continues at coordinate 3,631,217 of JAPZEA010000008.1, forward strand.
AGAAAAAAATCATACTAGAATAAAGTCAGAATTCTGTGGAGAGAGTTATAATATGTGGAAAAAGTCTTGAATGTTTGAAGAATTAAGTTCAAGTTTAGAAAAAAAAATTGTAATACTTTGAGAATAAAGTCACATTTCGAGATAAAGTTGTAATTTTACGAATTATGTATCGGACTGTCAGGAAAACTCAAATATGCACATATTGTGATTTTATCCATGGAATCTCCACTAACAGTGTCCCTGTTACTCTGTTGCGCATTGACAGAGTTTGCTCAGTTGAAGTGTTTGATACAAACTAACAAGTCTGTCCGAGCAACGTCTCCCTGCTGCACTGTGACCGCAGAGCAGCAGCGTCATATTCCCTTTTCATTGGTTCACGTTGGCTGAGAATATGCCCCCTCATCACTCTAGAAGAGTTCTGACATAGCACTTAATTATTTAATGAAGTAAGTTCCAGTGAAATGAATGCTAAAACATTAGAAATGAGATATGATGCATTTGCTTGTGTGTGCGTATGTGTGTGTTTATACTGTGTATGTGTATGATGGTGTGGGGAGAGATCTGCTTTGGCTCCTGATTCTTCTTCACTCTCACCTCGTCCGCTCACCTTTCATCTGTACATGGCCAAATTGTGATATATGCATTCTCTCCTCAATGATCTTTGAATAAATACTCAACACCGTCAGGCTGTCTGCCGTCACCATTTATTTGGTCTTTTCTGATTTGGGATAGGCTCCTTACTCGCACTGAAGGGGAATCTTAATGCTATAAATCACTAAATTAAAACAGAAACTGATGCTGGACCTGATGGGACAAATGAAGGCTCCAAAGGATGAAAGGTGAGTCCAGTTGGAGGGCAGAGAGGCTGACCTGAAGCAATATTCCTGCATGAATCTGATTGTCAGAGGGGAGACCAGGCCCTGTTTCTACATGAGAGCTGTGGCGGCAGACGACCAAGCCAGACCTGGACCCCGACGAGCAACAGGTCAAAGGGAACACCTGTGAACAGCGATCACATCGAAGTAAGTCGACCTGTCCCTCAAAAAATGAGTCAGAAACCGGTGATCATAACTGGCTTTGTGTGAGAAAGCTGCTCAGGCAGGGGAGAAAGCTGAGTGGTATCAACATGTGTGTCATGAAACACCTGTCCAAGAAAAATGTAGACATTATCAGCAGTTATCAGCAGCATTATCAAGCAGTTTCCTTAGTAAACAGAGGAGGATCCAACCGACGTGGATAAACTGCAGAACCAGACAGGTGTAAGTAACAGCAACTCCTGGGTGAACAATGATCAAGGCAATGAATCTCTTGGACTTGAACTTCAGGACTGCACATGAACAGCTTAGTGTGTGACTGACATTCATCACCTGATAACATGATGACTGACAGATGTCAGTTATTTCCTGCACTAATTCAATCATCAACTGATGATGACACTGGGCCCTTTAAATCTTTAAATCAAATTGGTGATATGTGTGTTGAAAAAAGTTCTTGTTTATGTTTTATGACTATTTTTGTATGTGACATTTTTGTTCGATTTTTGTGTCCAAATAACAAAACTGCACCTTTACTATCACGCTTGCCAAGGAAGGGTTTAGTTCTAGCTTAGTCAAATATATGTAACCTCAGGAATAAAGTTCATGAGATTACCAGAATCTGCTCCTCAAACATTATTCATGTTTCAGAAACAAACTTGGACGACATTTTTGACAACTCTGAGCTGGCAGTCGATGAATTTAAGCTTTATAGATGCGGACAAATGTGGTGGAGGTGCATTTTATGTTCAGGAGCACACTTCAGTTGTTCTATGGAAAGATTTTATTAGTACTGCCACTGAACTAATAAGGCTAAAGATTCACCCTCTATATAACAAGCCTACACTGGTTGGTTGTTGTTACAGGCCACTATTTGGACAGAATATGCAAATATTTTCCTTCTGGAAGACATGAATATTGATTTTTTTTTTGTTGTTGTTGTTGTTGTTTCTAAATTGTCCGTTACTTTACAAATTGATGTGTATGGCCAATGTTTGCAATCTTACCCAGGACTCAACCTACTGGAATTTCTATGGTGCTAATACTTCAACCTGTATCACATCGAAAAGAAAGAATATTTCAAACAGAAAATTTGCAGCTCTGTCAGGCAGTTCCCAAAAATATGTGGAATGTGCAGGTCGTTTAATCACCAGGCCACATGATGTTGCCAATTATTTTACCAAAATGGTGGACAATTTGAGGTCTTGTATGCAATTGAATGACATTAACTTGCAACACTGTTAACAGTGTTATGAGTGATAAAACATGTAGTTTTGTATTTGATATGGTTCACAGGGCAACGTTGAGATGTTGCTATCTCTTTGAAACATCTAGATAACCTGGATATAATTTATTTTGAATTGTGTCTAGGCTGCCTT
>JAPZEA010000008.1:3876109-3886797 GCA_029783685.1 Heniochus monoceros
TAGAGAAGGTCACATTAAGTTCACCTGTAAAGGTTATAGTGCATTTTAGGTTCATCCTGAAATTTCACCCGAAAGCCAAATATCCCTAACTTTTTGTGAGTAGTGTATGTGTGTACACACACATATATAAGTTTTTTTCCTATGTTCAAACCTCTCATGTTGCTTGAAAACAATGAATAATAGAAATCAATCTGCAAAATATACTAAGAAAAGAATGAAACAAGATTGGGCATTTTTACTGTGCTGTGTTTTTGAAAACAGTAAAAAGAAGGTGGCGTGGTGCCTCCAGAATCTGTAATAATTTCTCTAAGAGATGGCGAGGAACTGAGATCAATATTATCCAGGGAGAGAGTGGGAAGTGTTCCTGTCAAAGCTGTTTGTTCACTCTCATTCTTGATATTTTTACCAGGGCCTCCTATGAGGTAACCGAGACAGAAATATTTAAGGTGAAATCCAAGAAGGGGGCCCTTAATACTTCTTATTTCATAATGCCTTTTCAAAGCCATGTGGACTGAATGCACACACACACACACACATACACACACACACACACACACGCACGCACACACACACACACACACACACTGATGGATGCCCAGAACATGAGTCAGAGAGGTAGAAAGAGATGAGAGAAGTAGGAGGAGGGACAGAGGAAGAAAAATATCTTCCTGTTTCAGTGTTCTTCACATTAAGTCAGGTTTAGATTAAGGAGCTTCATCACTGTCATAATTAAAATTTCTGATCACTATCATTTTTACACTGTGCTGTGGGACTAAAATGTTGTACAACGTAACGAGACAAGTGATTCCCTTAAGAAAGAAAATAGACAGAAAACAGAGAACAATTAATATGTTATAATGAAATTATACATACGTTATATGTTCTCCCTTCCCTGTCGTGATTGGTAATTTCCCCAGACTCCCGCTGGCAGACAGCCAATCAGACCGCAGCTCAGAGGCAGACCGAACTGGAGACATGTGCCGATAGACTGGGCAGCTTTGCCTCAGCAGCCAATCAGCTGGGCCCGTGGTTGAGGGAAAAGGAGCTGATGATGAGCGTGCTGGGACCACTGAGCATCGACCCCAACATGCTCAACACACAAAAGCAACAAGTACAGGTATGTGATGGAAGACTGCACAGCATGAGGAGAAATACATCAGAGAAAACCACAGAATAATCAAAACAGCTCATTTGTGTTAATATTTTTTTGTACTGAATAAACAATAAACACTCAGTTCAGTTCATTTGATTAAGTTGGTTGTCTTTTATTTTGAGACTTAAATTCCCTATTTTAAGACTTGGCATAGTTAAGACATACACGTAGAATTTGTAAAATATTCCACAGTTATATAAAAGTTCAGGATGTCAAAATGTCATTGAAAATTTCCTGGATTTTCTTCAGGCTTTCCTTTGTTTTAAACACACAGCTTCTATTTTTCACCTCTCCTCTTTCCTCAAGTTTATGCTGCGCGAGTTTGAGACCAGGCGGCCACAGTTTGACCAGCTAACCCAGTCCGCCGAGGGAATCCTCTCCCAGACCGGCGACTCTGCTCAGGACCCCAAGGACCTGGCGGAGGTACGGGCTGAGCTGGCCTCCATCTCCCAGCAGTGGGAGGACCTAACAAGCCGACTGAGTCAGCGGTCAAACCACATCGACCAGGCCCAAGGAACCAGCGAACGTTACCAGGTACGTCTTGTGATGGCTCTGTGGTTTAATGTTATATTGTCATGGCAGTATGATTTTCTAACCCTCGTCCTCTCCTGCACAGGCCTTGCTCAGAGAGCTCTCCTCCAGTGTTTCTGCTCTGAGCGAGCGGTTGGATGCGCAGGCCTCACTGAGCGCCCAGCCCGAGGCGCTAAAACGCCGCCTGCAGGAAACCGGAGAGATCCGCTCAGAGCTTGAGAGACGGCGGACTGAGCTGGCCGAGGCTGAGAGGCTCTGCCAGGAGCTGAGCACCATCGTGGCTGAACCCTACCTGAAGGAAGAGCTGAGTAAACGACTGGAGAGCGTCAGTGGGCCGCTGAAGAGTTTAGAGGAGCGCGCAGGTTTGTAGAGTCTATGTGGCTGCTGTAGTGTCTGTGCCTTTAGTGGGTTTTATTTTATTTTGTTTTGTAAGTGCTCTGGTTTTGTTCAAGTTTTGAAGTAGTCAAACTATATTCCCTTTAATCCCTCTTTAGCTGTAATAGGAATATTGTTTTGATTGTAAGAAAATACTACTAACAAATCCACTAAAATAAATACAACAAACACTCCTCAAGCCATATTTGTTCTTTTTTGTTTGAAATAACTTTTCAGTGTTTATGTTTGTAATCCCTTGTGCTCTGCTGCTTTTCTTTCCTCTAGCTGACGGTCTTTCTCAGCTTCAGACTGCCCTGTCGTCCACTCAGCAGTTCCAGCAGATGTTTGAGGAGTTGCGCTCCTGGCTGGACAAGCAGTCAGATCCCAGAGAGTCATCCACCGACTCTCTGCCCTGTCAGCCTGAGGCTATCCGCTCCTTGCTGGCACAGACAGGTGAACTCCAGCGCGGGATCGCCAGTCAGCGAGGTTCCTACGAGCTGATTCAAGCTGAGGGAGTGTCACTGCTCGCAACTCTGCCCGCAGGTGGAGACGAACGATCTGCCCTGCAGTCTCGCCTGGCCTCCTTGAGGCAGGACTGGGAGGGGCTGAACCAGAGAATCTCAGATCGAGAGAGCAGACTGAAGACCACCCTGAGCAAAGCAGACACCTACCAGCAGCACAAGGCTGAGCTGACGCCATGGTTAGCAGAGTGCGAACAGAAAGATGGAGAGATCCAGCCATCGCTGGACCCGTCGGCCCTGGACGAGGCTTTGCAGAAGGCTCGAGCTCTTTCTATGGACCTCGAAAGAAGACAACCTCTCCTGGAGGCCTTCAATACTGCAGCAGATCAGCTGCTGGAACAATGCTGCATCGGAGAGGAAGAGGTATGTAAGATAAGATGGAACTTTATTGATTCCACACTGGGGAAATAAAGGAAGTAGCTCATTTGGGTGTGTTTCACTATGTCAACACCAAGTATTATTAGTTTTTTAAGAGTCCTAAATTAACTAAAAGAAGAAAAATAAACTGATGTAATATAAACAAATGTTCTGTAGGTACGAGATGAGAAGGCCCAGCTGAACCGCAGGGTGGACAAACTGGGCGAGAGGCTCCATAACCGCACCTCCCAGCTGGAGGAGCTGGCTGGCCGCCTGAAGGAGTTTGAAGAGGGCAGACAGGCTGCAGAGAGGAGGCTGGAAGCCGCAAAGCACCAGATTGAAGTCCAGGAGGCTCTGGGTCCACAGGTATACAGAAAAACATTGTCACTTTTATTGTTCTTTAAAATACACAAAATGAAGCATTAGTGATATGACCATTACATGGTTATTATAAAAACATAATTTAGGCTTTGTCAATTCATATTTACTTCTCTCCCATTCAGGCATGCAGTGCTAAAAGCCTGGAGCGGCTGAGAAGTCAGCAGGAGAGTCTCAGGTCCATGAAACCTCAGGTGGTGTACCTCCGAGACCTGGCCCAGGGGCTGGTACAGGACTCGCCACAGACACCGGGAGGCAGCACTGAGGGGGCACAGAGGCTTCAGGAACAGGCCAGAGGAACAGAGAAAGAGTACGATGACGTTACTGACAAGGTGAGGAGCAGAGTCAAAGTCAGCAAAAGAGAGGTTTTTTTTGTAGGAAATGTGTCAGATCCTCCAGGTGTGGATTGTGTTCATTGTGCCTCAGCTGGTTTCTGACACCTTGTGCAGTGCACTGATGAGACTCAGGAGAAGATGGTGGTAGTTTTTGAAGCTTAATGTCAGCATTCAACACTGTTCTTTAACTGTCTTTCATAGTTGAATTTTGTCAGGGACTTCCTTCTATCAAACCTCAGAGATCGCCAATGAAAGCTTGTGAATGTCCAAAATATACTTGACCCATACATTAAAGTGGCGGAGAGTCCTCCACCCATCATGTAGCTGTGGAAAAACAGCAGAACATGATGAGAGGAGAGAGATAAAAAGGGTCACATCAGTTATGAATTAATGTAACCTCAACAGCTTATGCCATCTGGAGTGAAAAGAAGTTGTACAACCGGAGGAACTATTTATACCGAGGGTCACCGTGTGAGAGGGTGTCAGAGCTACTGTGTGTGTCCTGTATGTGTGTGTGTGGGTGCTTAGCAAGTGTCAGTGAGCTGAGAGAGAACAGAACAACTATAGCTGTCAGAAGAGTTGAGCTATTTGAGTTACAGTGGTCATACATAGTCCTGGTTGACATTCAACACTTTATCATAGTTTGAAATGTAAACCATGGCTTCGAGAATTCAGCCCCCGCAGTATTGCATTTATTTTGTGCAATCCAGCCTCCAAATATTCCTTTTAAGGTTACAGCTATCACTGGAACTCTGACTGTACATAAAACCATTGCACGACACTGTTATTCGCTGAGATGTTTCTTTTCTATTTTTAAAATATTGATCTGATGTCATTGTTGCTGAGAAAAGAGTTGGAGATGATGCAGATCAACTCTTAGATAATGCTTCTGCCGTCTTATTTCTTGCACCTACACTGACAGAGTCTATTTTTACTTGCTGCTGTGTTGCATCTTTTTCTGTTCCAGTGATTTGTTCAGGGAAAATATTACCACACAGGCTCCTCTTTAAATGGCTGACTTGTGGTTTGATTAGTAATCGTTTTATATCACACAAATACCATCGCTGTCCTTTATTCAGAGTAAATCCAGTCCATCCGATCTTTAGTTGGCCTTTTTGTGGCAAATTTCGACTGATTTTTGTCTAGAAAAAATCCACTCAGTGTCTTCAATTTCAGATTTGATACTTTGTTTCCAAGCATTCTTCTGTGCTCAAAATCAACTAAAAAAATCTTCATCTTCCACCTCTTCTTTTTGATTCATTTATTTTCTGATTTTGTGACCCCTTGAATAAAATGTATTCCATGCCAGAAATACTTCCATCCATCTTTCAGCTGGAAGGCTTAATTTTGTACTTTTGAATTTTGATGCACTTGATAATGATATTTGACTGGGCTTCTCCAAACACCTTTTACACCTTCTCCTTTGTCTCCCTCTCTGCATCTTTTCCCTCCATCAGATCGAGCAGTGCTGCTCCGCCCTGGAGTCCCGGCTGCAGGGCGTCGGCGAGGTCCAGTCTCATGTGCGTGACGTCTTCTCACGCCTTGCCGACCTCGATGATGAACTGGACTCCCTCAGTCCCGTCGGACGCGATGCAGACTCTCTGGCCTCGCAGGCCGACGCCCTGAAGGGCTTCTTGTCCCGTCTGTCCAACCTCAGGACGGAGCTGGAGGGTCATGCGTCAGAGTGCACCACCATGCTGCGGAGAGAAGGCTCCTCCCCTGACCTCCTGGCTCTCAGGAGGGAGACGGAGGCTCTGAGCCGTCAGGCCAGCAAGGTGAGGGAGATGGAAGATGATGATGGCGGTCATTGTCATAATGGTGGTGACATTGTTTAGTGCAGTTATTGACTCTATTTATGTAATTTCATCCAGTCACAATTCCTTTGTTCCCTGTTCTCCAGCTTAGCGAGCGTGGTCAGGCCAGGTTTGACCAGATCGAGGACGCTGCTGAGAGGGTTCGGGAGTTCTACAGGCAAGTGGCTGAGCTGCAAGGTCTGCTGGGAAGGGCCGAAGAGGGACTGAACGCACAGGGCATGGTTGGCACAGAGGTGGAGATGATCAAACAGCAGCTGCAGGAGTTCAAGGTAGGATCGACTTCTTTTTGCTGGTTATTTCCATGGATGGGTACGGATATGAGTGCAGAAGTGTGCATGTGAAGTGGCGCTGTGTGTCGAGGAAGGTTGGAGAATCTGATTGAAATCGTTATTGCATTAGTTTCTTATATTCATGATCTCCTCTTTCTCCATAATTCCATTTGGTTTGGTGTGAGTCCACTGTGTACATCTATCTGCCACTGGCTTTGGCAGTTATGACATCTGCTTGATTGTGTAGGTAAAAACATGGCAGAGAGTCTAACTGGGTTCAGGGTGAAAAGGTCGTGCTTGTTTGTGTTCACAGACTCTTCCTTTCCCATCATGCCATTGAAACTAATTTGCACAGTTAAACAGATAATCTGAAGCATAGCATTAGGTTAGGTTTAGGGCACAGCTCTGTGTGTGTGTGTGTGTGTGTGTGTGTGTTTCATGAATAGTGACATTCAATATTTGTAGCCCCTCTGAGGAGGTCTGTATCCATCCTTTTCTCTTGCTCATACCTCTGGAGACCATGATGTCAGAGTGTGTGTGTGTGTGTGTGTTTGTATGTGTGTGAGAGAGGGACTCCTGTGATTTGTCAGGAGTCAGAGATGGTGATTAGTTGGGTCACACATCTCTTTGAAATGCCTGACACACTGCTGAATCATGCAGAGTTTGTCTTTATAGGACAGTTATGATGCTCTTTCAGTGTTTCTCTGAACATTTCCCATAACATTTCCCTCCCTCTCTCATACACACAGGCTCCACCCGTCTGGCGTTTTGAACTTGTTAGCCTTGTCATTGTGGTGATGGTAGTTGGTCTAAATTTGATACTGTCCCATTTTTTAACATCTCTTGGTACTGTAAAAGCATGGGAAATCTCTCTGCTGCCTCTCTGTTGTTGTTTGTTGCTTTTACCTCAAGCATTTGACAATTATCGTAGTACAAGATGATGTTTGAGAACAAAGTAAGAAAGTCCTCAGTGGTGGTCTGGCTTTTGAACAGTGCATGTAAACTTGCTTAATTGTTTTAAGGACAGTTTGCAGTACACAGAAAGTATGCAAAAATTAAAAATAAAGCCTGAAATAATGAGATTCCTTGTCATCACAGTCGTGACTTTTTAAATGAGAAATTAAAAAATAAAGAAAATGAGGTGTTATTTAAAAGATGGAGCACTTTCAACACAAGGACGTGAGTAGAGTAGGAACTGCTTTATTATTTTGCCGATTGATTAATCAGGCAAAATGTTAAATTATTTAGTCTATAAAATGGCAGAGAATAGTGAAAAATGCCAATCACAGTTTCCCAGACCCCAGTATTAAGTCTTCAAGTTGTTTTGTCCAAATAACAATCCACAACCCGAACACTTTCCATTTCCAATGATATGGAACAGAGAAAAGCAGCGAATCCTTCAGATTAGAGAGGCTGGATTCAGCAAATGTGTGGCATTTTTCTTAAGAAATTACATAAAAGATTGTTGATTAATTTTCAATATATGTTGTAATTAATTAATTCACTGCTAGTAATTGTTTACGGTCACTTGTCATGTAATAAATACTCCATATAAAGTTGTCAAACAAAAACACATTAATAGCTCCAATTCAAGAAAATCTATTTATGGCATCATCTGGTCATAATGTGAATATGTTCATACTTGGATGTATTCAGAGCGAGGAATGAAGGAGAAAAAGACACGAAAACAGGCTTCACATAAATAAATTCATTAGAGTATATTGTTCACTTCTGGTGATATTTTAGCATTAAGACCTAAACGGCTGTGGCTCAAAGAGAAATTCCATTTTACTGTCTAGAATTGCATAGGAACTGACCGCAGGAATGTGCTTTGCTGGCAGCGCCATTGTATTTTATAGCGTTATTCCGCTGCTCATTTTATGGGTACAGACAGCTCTTTCAGCCTGACTACTATCATTAAAGAGCACATTTTCTTGCCATGATGTAATATCCTGTCCACTTCAGAAAACTATGTCAGTTTGCGAGAGCTCAGGAGAAGTATGCACGAATCTCCAAGCGCAAACAGCACACTTAACCCGTTTTTTTGTTTGTGTTTTTTTTTCCTCCCATCTGCATTTGCTGCGATGCTCAGAAAAGGTTATGTTTTTTGAAAATGATTGATGATTCACGTGATATGAGCAACAGTCATTTTCGTGCATTTGAAAAATTTAGTAGGACTACTGCTCATTCCCTGGAGAGTTATCGGCTTCACTTTTGTTAAGATGTGTGGGTGGATCAAAGAACATTTTTTCTCCTGTTTCTCTTCGTTCTTGTTCCAACTTTCTCATTCCTACTCTCTTCTTTTTTTCTCTGTCTTTTTATCTTCCTTAATTTGGATATTTAGTGAAATGTCTTCATTGCCCTTACATATCTCTCTTGACCAACTAACCTCCATGCCTTCTTGTTTCTTCTCTTCTTTCTCCTCGCCGGTCTCTTATTAAGAGCAAGCTGAGTGGATGTGTGTGTCGAACAAGCGAGACAGAGGAGGTAGAGGTGTTGAGAGAAGGATGAAGGGAGGGAGAGAGAGATTCAGAGAGCTGTGAAAAGCTCGATAGTCAGATCAGACAGAGTGTGAAGCTGTTGCATGTATTTTGTCTGATGTGCAGTTCAGTTAATCAGGTCAGTGAGCAGGTTTACAGGTGCACTAACACTGCAAATGAATGAGTAATCTGCCTAATGAAATATTTCAGTCAACACGTTCACACGATTCAGAGATAAATGATGTGCATTTTTTTCCTGATATATATCCCGCTTTGTATGAAAAAATCATATCATTTAAGAACCAGATTCCCCAGTTTTTTTTAAGAAAATTTGCATTTTAGCATCCTTTGAGTAGTATGTTTTATGTTTTAATTGATGTACCTGAGCAAGATAGAGGAATCTAAATCGACAGAGAATTGGTCACAAAAAAAGACATTCACAGTAAATAACTGAATAAAGAAATACCTAATGTTGATAAAATGATTGACTTGCTATACAATATTTATGTAGTGAAGGGAATTGCTTAGAACTCGAGAACTGTAAAATGGGCTACTTACATTTAACCTTTTTATATCAGATGTTTGATAAATTCATCCTACGCTGTAATTTATTGTTATTTCGTTCATAATGTGCAAAATGTCATCTTGTTTGTGCAGTGGTTTGTGTTAATTCGGCCCGTTTTGTTTTATTTTCATGCATCTTTAAAAAAAATCTATGTAAAAATTGCAAATAAAAGCCATTCAAGGCATTGCTTAGACCAGATAGAATAATCCTAAATGTAGGTGTTAATCATGTTATTGGTGCACTGATTAAGATTTTCTTCCATTAAAGCTGTGAACTGTGAGCTGAGGTGCAGACAGACTGGGTGCAAAAGTAATAACAGGGGCAGAATGTATAATAGCTACTGTCTGCGGGGTATGTAGAGCATGGAGAAATAGTCTGTCACTCTATCTGGGAGCAGAGGGGTATTTATAGGAGGGCAACGCAGGGAGGATAGCAGGGGGGATATTGTCAAGAATAGAGAAAAGGACAGAAAATAAGAGTTGGAAAAAGACGGCAGATCATCGTTGAGAGCAGGATCACGAGGCAGACTTACAGAGGCACACAGAAAGATAAGGAAATAATGGGATCGAGGGGATACTGTGAGAGGGTTTGTCCACATATTGCTTTTGTTCTCTTGACACTTTTTTGATTCTATTTCATTTTTATCTGCTTGTAGCAGCAGTATATTTTGCCTCTAGCCTGCACTAATAGTCTGAAGAGGGAGGGAGGAAAGAAAAGATGTGAAAATCTCTTTTGTCCACTCTTTGAAGCCACCCCCTGTCCTGCTTTGTTTCTGCCTCCCTCTACCTTCTCTCCCTCTCTCTCTCTCTCTCTCTCTCTCTCTCTCTCTCTCTCTCTCTCTCTCTCTCTCCCTCTCCCTCTGTAACCGATCCAGCTCGGCTTATTTCAAACCTAAACATGTCTGTCTGGCTCCAAAACAGACCAGGCCACCCCTCTCCCCTCTCCTCATCCCCCTTCCCCTCCCCCAACAGACCCCATTTCCAATCCAGAGGGATGATGTCATGCCGATGCTTAGAAAGACGAGGGGGCTCAGGACGTTGTGTGTGTTTTTTGTGTGTGTTTTGGGGGAGGGGGGGTGGAGGGCAGCCATGGGATAAGGGGTCATGGGAGTGGGAGGTGATTTAGTTAGATTATTTTTTTTTAACTTCCCAACAGTGATCTCACAGAGAATTACTGGGTCATTGAGGGAGAGAGAAGCAGTGAAAGAGCAGCTTTCCCCTGCCTGCTTCTTTATTAGCATTCCACCATCACAAATTAGCACTAGTTCATAATACAGTACACATATTGTGTGTGTGTGTGTGTGTGTGTGTTCGGTTTCATCACCTGCAGCTCATCCCTCTCTTTCTTTTCTCCCTCATTGTTTTCAGACCGTCTGTAGAAACTCTTTGCTTGGGCCTGATTTAATTAATTTGAGGTAGGGAAATATTCAGATTGACAGAATTAGTTTGGCCATTGTTCGTCGCTTAGTTGCCACTCTGTCCTGCCTGCCTTGTCTTTAAATGTTTTAATGCTTGGCTGTCTTTTTACATTTTATGTCCTAATTATCCATAAAGATAAGCTATGTCCCAATTTCTTAATGCATATTTATTCTAGGTAGTGTAGTGTGTTGGAAAAGCAACAAAACAAAGTACAAAACATTAGATTTTTGAGTGTACTGATGATGTACATTATAGTTCCCCAGTGCAATTCACAGAAGAAGTAGAGGACCTTCCCACAGCTGAAATAAATCACCACAAATTGCAGGTTGTAATAGGACGACTATGGAGAAATCTTGAAAAACAAAAAATAAGTATAAATCTTTGGGAAAAGCTTTGTTTTCATACAGTTTAATTGGCAGAGGCAGTCCAACATTGCAGCACGGAACGCTTATTATATAATTTCCTGCTAGTACAACATGGTGAAGTATGTTG
>JAPZEA010000008.1:3915822-3925852 GCA_029783685.1 Heniochus monoceros
CACACACGCACACACACACACACACACACACACACACACACACACACACACACACACACACACACACACACACACACCAAAAGAAAGACATATGTTTTCTCACCACTCTCTACACACACCACAACACACTACAATAATACATTTTTATCTGTTTATGAAGTTCTTTAAAATTTAATCATACATAATAAAAATTTCATGAACTTTTAATGAACTGTGTTTGTAAAAAAAAAAGATGACAGCTGTGTGATGCAAAATCAGGTCCAAGCTGAGCAAAAAAAAATCTCTGAAAGCAATAAAATACCAATAAAAGCTCTCCTCCTCCTCCTCCTCCTCTTCTTCTTCCTCTTCCTCTTCCCCCACTTATCTCATGGTATCTCTGTATCTCCCCCGCCCCCCCTCCCATCCCTCAGGCAGAGGCAGTTGGAGGAGCTGCAGGTTTTGGCTCTTCAGTTCCATGAAGCCCTGGAGCCACTGGGAGAATGGCTGAGTGCCACCGAGAGACGCCTGAGCTCTGCCGAGCCCATGGGAACCCAGACGGCCAAGATCACCCAGCAGATCATCAAGCACAAGGTACTGTTCGGCCCCGTTGTTAGCGAGACCCTCCACTCATGAAAAGGTTGATTTTTATGCGAGTCACTGAGCAGGAGAAGCCCTGTCTGAACTATTTTTGCAACAGATAGTGTCATCCAAATAATAAAAAAGGTGCCCTTCCTGACTGGTAGGAGGTAGGTTGAATTTATAGGAAGGTGCTGTCAGTTGTTCACATACTTGGCAAAGTAAAGGCTAAACATGAAAACATTTTTCATTCAGTAGATTTACAGTTGTTGCAGACAAGAAAATACATGACGAATTGCTTACCTAGAAATATTGCTGGTGTTTCAGTTTTGCGGTCCCTGTTTGAACTAATAAATAACATGGAGAATAATTCATTATAGCAAACACACATATAGTCAGCAGTCTGGGTAAAATGCCCTACACTTACTGTCAGTGTAACTCAGTGGAAAGGTGCTGGAAGAGGAAGCACAAGGCATGAGATCGACAAAGCATTCATTTCCAACCCCAACACCCTTTTACAAGTCCATTTCTTTTGTCATGCTAAGTTGAGTTTTTATTTTTAATTTTAGTTGTGTCGAGTTTTTTACGTTCTTTTGAAGTTATTCTACTCATTCATTCATTTGTTGATGTTTATGATTTTCTGTTGATCTATGATTTGTCATTTGCATGCTCATATTTTGAGTTTTTATCCATCTGTTTTTCTGTTGTTCTGCTTTTCTCACTTCCCTTCACCTTCCCCTCAAACAAACACACACACACACACACACCTCCCAGGCGCTCCAAGAGGACGTGTCCTCACATGAAGCCGAGGTCGATCGCCTCGAGTCCCTTAGCCAATCGCTGACCCCGCTCAGCTGCACAGCCGATCGTGATTGGTTAAGCGAGCGGGTGGGGGCGGTGAGGTCGGGTCACTCGGACCTTGCCGATTGGTGCACGAGGCGGGCGGGTTTGCTGGAGCAGGCGCTGGCTAACGCTCAGCTGTTTGGGGAGGATGAGGTAGAGGTGCTGAACTGGCTGGCGGAGGTGGCTCAGAGGCTGGCTCAGGTCTCCGTCCAGAGCTACCAGCCTCAGCTGCTGGCCGAGCAGCACAAACACACTCTGGTACGACTCACACTGAACGCCACCCGAGTTATTCCTTCTAAAACATGAAAACTATAGTGATTTAGGAAGGAAAGGGTTACAGTATACATGAAAAATTGTAATTATATAATATTTTGTATCAAATAAATGCTCTTTGACATACTGTATATACATTCAGAATAGTATCTAGATATGATGTTATATTACTTTAACCTCTCTATTATAAAGAATGGATATGAAGCACGAGTGTAGTTTTATTACTTAATGTATTTAGAATTTATGTAGGATTTTTTTGTTCTTGGTGCCAAAGCAAAAAGTCTTTATCTACCAGACGTTGACTTTCACTCCTCTGACTTTCTCCTGTCAGTCTCTAAATGAAGAGATTTTAAGCAGGAAGAAGACAGTTGACCAAGCCATCAAAAATGGACAAGCTTTACTCAAACAGACCACAGGTAATCTCACATTCCTTCGTCTTGTCTTCACCTCACCTCCTCAGCAGATATTAAATGCAATGCCAGTGTCATCTTTGCTCATTGGTCAAGTTGTGCTGGAAGGTGTCTGACTGTTTTCATCATCTTTTATACATTTGGATGATTAGCCACTGAAATCAATAAAGCGTCTGTAAAATATGAAACTTGTGAGAGAATCACACTAGAGAGAAATTTAAACAGTATTTTCCTGTAGTAGATTCACATCCAAGCCACACATTTTTACATCAGTGGTGAACCACACTGTGACATATGGTTTGTGTCCCTCTTCTCATGATATTAGCCAAGCTGACTTCTAGCACTGTTATTGAGATAATTGTTGGTCTACCGCATGAATACGCCGTGTGTACTCTCATATTTAGATGGTTAGACAAATGTTGTGGCCATGAGAGGAATGCAGAACTGTCAACCCAAGAGTACTGTGAGATAATAACATTAATAATAATAATAATAATAATAATAATAATATCAACAACAATAATAATAGACTGTGTGTTGCATTTCACAGTAAAGATAGCACACAATTCAAACAATAGAAAACTAGAAATTTAAGAATTGGGTCTTCTTCTATCTACTCAGTATATGTTTCACTGTTGGATCCTGACTGATCACCTTGACAAGATTTTTAAAAGCATCAGGACAGTCCATGACCTCACCTGTGTGTCCTCCTGCAGGTGAGGAAGTCCTCCTGATCCAGGAGAAGCTGGACGGTATCAAGTCTCGCTACGCTGAGATGACGGCCGGCAGCAGCAAGGCCCTCCGAACCCTGGAGCAGGCCCTGCAGCTGGCCACGCGATTCGCCAGCGCCCACGAAGACGTCAACCAGTGGCTGGACGGCGTGGAGGCGGAGCTCAACAGCGTGGAGCCCGACGCTACACCCACATACCAGGAAAGACAGAAGGTGGGTGGAGTGTGAGGGAGATGGTTGCAGTTATGGCTGTGCCCCTTTGGTGTTAAAATAGACATACAAATCAATACTTATTCATTAATATCCCTTTATTTTTGCAATGATTTTGAAGAAAGGACATTAGATTGCTAAAACTAAGATACTGCAAATTAAAACATGCAGGTTTTTGCAGGCAGTTTAATTCCAACTTTAAGTTTGCTCACTGGTATTTTATTAACTCTGACTGTGAGTCATTCGGTTTAAGATGAATGCTTTGACCAGCAGCCTGAGACTCCACATCTATCTTCTTTTGCAGTATTTAGTTGCTTATATATGTATATATATGTAGATGACTTTTAAAGATGACATTTCCCATAATAGAAAAGATTGGACACGTTGTTTTAAAAGTAATTTCATGAAGCCTCCTGTCTGTAATGACATTTTCAGCCATTCCAATATCAACCCACCCACGGTTGAGTTACCCTAGTAACATTGATTTCTTGGCACTCAATAAAGCTTTTGAAAAAAATTATTGCCATTTAATTTGTTGCTGCCATCCAGTATTTTCATTCTGCAGTGACATTTTCAGCTTTTAACTTTAATGTGCTTTCAGTTTTTCCACACGTGTTCCTGAAATGTAACTCAACTTTGGGCACCGGAACAGTGAGATGAACTGGCTGCATTTAGTAAAGTTCATTTCAGCTTATATGTGTTTATTTGGTTGTATTTTAAAGGTGTAAATTTAAGCAAATTTTACATTTGATTGCAGCTTTTGCTTTGTAAAACTAAACCTTCACTTTCATTTTTGCAGGAGCTGAAGAAAGTTTCGGCAGAGAAGCGTCTGGTGTTGGATACGGTGAACGAGGTGGGCAGCGCCCTGTTAGATCTGGTGCCATGGCGAGCCCGCGAGGGCCTGGACCGCCTGGTCGCTGATGCCAACCAGCGCTACCGCCAGGCTGATGAAACCATCACTCAGCGGGTGCAGCTGGTACAAGCTGCCATCCAGAGGTCACAACAGGTACTGCAAGTAGTTTAACCTGAAGGTTGAGCTGGATACTTTTTTTAAATTTCCATCAGATTTGTGTGTTTTACTGTGAGCACTGAAATCTATTTAACATTGACTGCTCCTTTCAGTATGAGGAGGCAGTGGATGCAGAGCTGGCCTGGGTTGGGGAGACGGAGCGTAAATTGGCGTCTCTGGGGCCCCTGAGCCTGGAGCCCGACGTGACGGTGGCCCAGCTGCAGGTGCAGAGGGCCTTCAACATCGACATCATCCGACACAAAGACACTGTGGATCAGCTGCTCAGCACCAGAGACGACATCCTGGAAACCTGCAGCGACGCCCAGAAAGATGCACTGATAGTGAGTCACTGATGGCTGAGAGGAGATGGAGAATTAAGAGGGAGAGATTGAATATGAGAACATTTGTGTACATTGTTAACAAGCTGACTGAGTGAGAAGACACAATGCTGCTCTTTTTTTTTTTTAAGATTTATTTTTGGGCTTTTTCATGCCTTTATTGATAGTGCAGGCTCGAGAGTGACAGGAAATGGGAGGCAGAGAGAGGGGGAATGACATGCAGGAAAGGGCCAGCCAAGGAGTCGAATTGTGGCCACCTGCAGCGAGGACTATAGCCTCTGTATATGGAGCGCCAGCTCTACCTACTGAGCTAAACGACACCCCGACACAATGCTTAACTGGCACGTCATCTGTAACAGCAACAGGATCCGAACACTAACGTCTTTGTCTTTCTTCCTCTTTAGGTGAAGACAGATTCTCTCAGTGCTCGTTATGATGCAGTGAGCCAGAGCCACAGTGAGCGGTTCTCGGCTCTGGAGCAGGCCCAGGTTTTGGTCGCTCGGTTCTGGGAGACGTATGAAGAACTGGAGCCGTGGTTGGGCGAGACTGAAACCCTCATCACCCAGCTGCCACCACAAGCCATAGACACAGATGCTCTCCGACTGCAACAGGACCAGATGAGGGTACAAGAGGATATTCAAATCTGTGCTGTTTCAGCTTTCCTGTCATTATTGGCACCAACTGAAATGTGTATAGTTTTTTTTTTCCATGTTCTTAATTCCCTCTTTGTCCTTTCGCTCGCTCTCCAGCTGCTCAGGGAGTCAATTGCAGAGCACAAGCCCCACATCGACAAGCTACTGAAGATTGGACCCCAGCTGGCCGAGCTCAGCCTCCAAGAGGGGGCAACGGTGACGCAGCGCTACACCGAGGCCGAGAGACGCTACCTGGCCATCAAAGAGGGAGTCAAAGGTCGTGCAACAGCCCTAGATGAGGCAGTGTCACAGTCTGCACAGGTATGACATGGAGGACAGACTGTTAACTGTGTTTTAACTGCAGACTTGGGTTTAATAAGTTTTATTATTTAGTCCAACAGAAGGTCAGAAGGCTTCAACATGAGTTAATGTTAATTCAATAAACTTGAATTACATTTTGTGTATGAATTGATTGTTAAGCTACAAACCAATTTGTCACTCACTGCAGAGTGGAGGATTTGTAAAATGTAACTTGTAAATGCTGTTTGCCTCCAATCTGTTTATACCTTGTTAGATCAAGTCTGCAGCCTCAGACAAACCAGACTAATGTGATTACTGACCAGCAGTCTGTGTTTGTGTTTCTGTTTGCCCTAAACTAAACTGTAATGAGGATTTATTGTGCAAAGTCAAGTCGAGTTTTGTTTTGATTTGCTGCTTTATGGATTTATTTCTTTGCATTGTGTTTCGTGCATTTTACGTTTTTAGACGTTTATATCTAATTAGCAAGAACTAAAACATATATCTAACAGTGTGTAGTCTAGTTTTCTTTCCAGATATTTTGCCTTCACTTTGCGCTTCATCTCATGAGACATCACTGAGTCACTTGTGTGGCAGACTGAGCTCTGCCCCCGTCGATATTGCCTGTCTGTACTGTATGCATGTCTCTGATTTAACTCATTGTGTTATTTCTCCACCCTCCGCCCCCCCTCAAACCAACTCATGTATCGCTCCCTCTTTTCTTCCACCTGCACTCCATACTGTCCTCATCCCTCACTCCATCCTAAACACCCACCTCCTCGTCTCTCCTCCCTCATCCTTTAACTTTAACCTTAATCTCCCTCATCATGTCCACCCCTCATCCCTGCAACCCGTTCCCTCCTCCATCCCATCCCTCGTTTATTGTGGATGTGCTGTGTGTGTTGCCCCCCCACCATCATTTTCTCCATCGTCACTGCTCACTGCAATCATCCAGCTGGTAGAGGTAAGACCGCAGACTGACATCATCAAACTGGCACTCAGGCTGCGCTTACACCACATGATTTGGTCGACCAATCAAATACAAATAAATCAAACAAAGTGATCATTTATGCAGTCAGTTTATCTCGAATGGTAAAGATTGTCTGAATTATAACTGTGCTCTGATAAAATCACATCTTGAGATTTCAGTTAAATCTCCACTTAATCTTTATATGATCCACATCCAAACCATGTGTCTGCCAACCCTGAGTGACAATAAAACCGGATTAAATTTGTTGGGAAATGTCCACTTTGTTTAGGTTTGTAGTCTTAAATTAAGCCTAGTCTAAAAGTGAGACAAAGATGGTTTTACTCTCAGACTAGGCTTGATTTAGGTCCTTGGCCTTTTGTATCACATAAAATCTTTTTTCCTCGTGGCTAGATGAGATCTGTTTTATTATGTAGTGATCAAGGAATTCAATTTCCCTCAGATGAATAAAAACCCCAACGAGGCACTAAAAGTTGTTCAGCGTATGCTCCCTTGTCCGTGATATCTTCTTCAGAGTGGATTAAACTTGGATTAGCAGATCCCTCTTGTGTGATTCAGTAGATCAAGTCCCGTCCTGTTACACCACCTGGTTGACACGCTGAAGGTGCAATATTGAGATGTTAGATACTGCAGAGGAACTGCGAAGCTGTTCTGTATCCCCTTGTTGAAATCTGATGTAACATTTATCATAAAAAAGCCTAAAAGTTAATGCAGTGTGCCACAGATGGCCGACCACCCACGTAATATCTCAGTATTTTCTCACTTTCAAAATGTCACCCAGCTATCAAAAAAACCAACCCAGCCCCCTCAACACACTCTGTCCTCCTCCTCCTCCTCATAATACTGTCTTCCAACTGTCCTTCCGTCCCCAGTTTCATGACAAGATGGACCCCTTGTTGGAGACCCTGGAGGGGGCGGTCCAGCGGCTGCGACAGCCTCCCTCTGTGGCGGCGGAGGTGGAGAAAATCAGGGAGCAGCTGGCAGAGCACCGAGCCCAGGGCCTGGAGCTGGACAAACTGCTGCCAAGCTTCTCCGCCCTCTGTGCCCGCGGAGAAGAGCTCATCGGAAGAGCTGCTCACGACGATCCTGCTGCTCAGGGTGAGTGGCTGCGATGTGTCCGACAGTGAATGACAGTCAGATAACTTACAGCCAGAGAAGACACACAGATCATGTGCTAAACAGGGTGAGGGGTTTTACACAAACATGAGGAATCTCGTTGTCATTGTATTTAAAGGAACCTGCACCTGTTCCATGTATTGATGAGCTGCTGTACATGTAGCCAACAATTAAAGAGAGGCACTAATTTATGTGTTTATTCATCTTGCAATACATTAATTAGGTCAACAAAATAGCTAATAGCTACCAACTAAACAGTTAAATTACGAAATAACTTAACAGTGCTGCCAACTGTTGTAGGCATTCATTGTGTGGCTGTAATGATACTGGCTATAAATAGAACAAAATATTACACAGTCAAACAAAGCAGATTTTTTTTAGTGTTTAAAGGGCATCAGAATTTGGATTGGGTCCGAACAGGGAGGCACACATAACAGGCTTCTGTAATGTGGGTGAAAAATGTTAAAATCTTATTTTGGGC
The DNA here is from genome assembly GCA_029783685.1 of Heniochus monoceros. Lineage (NCBI taxonomy): Eukaryota > Metazoa > Chordata > Actinopteri > Chaetodontiformes > Chaetodontidae > Heniochus > Heniochus monoceros. The sequence continues at coordinate 3,923,705 of JAPZEA010000008.1, forward strand.
ACCAGTCCAATGAGTTCACTGACTGAACAATCCACTGGCTAAAGTAAGTTACTGTTTTACTGGCGCAAAGCCATCGAGCAGACCTTGTCAAATCTTAAAATGGAACAGATTCAGCCGTGACGTTCTGCATATTTCTTCCAACGCCACCACATTGTGAGACAAAACACACAAATGCATCTTTGTTATATCGCCCTCTGAAGAACTGTGCTTTGATACCCTCCAGCCCTCCACGCTTCATGGAAATGAAAGGCCTCAGTGTGCAGAGATAGTGGGAGTGGACTGACTGTAGACTAAACCTACCAGGACCGGACACTAGACGGCAAAATTCAAACAAAGAAAACATTCGTTACTCCTCTTGAAATTATCTGAAATAGATTAGACTGCATTGCTCAAGAAAGAAACCAAGAAGTATTTCCCAGTGAGATCCCGCCAACTTTTCTCTCCCAGCCTCTTTAAAGTCTGACTCCTCTCCCCGCTCTCCTCCAGCCGTTCGTTCCCGCCTCCTGCGCCTGCGCTCCCTGTGGGATGAGATCCGTCAGCGAGCCGAGGAGAGGGAGGGGAAGCTGAATGACGTCTTGGACCTGGCAGGAAAGTTCTGGGCCGACGTGGCGGCGCTACTGAGCACACTCAGAGACTCCCAAGATATTGTGAAAGAGCTGGAGGACCCTGGCGTGGACCCCTCACTCATCAAACAACAAATTGAGGCTGCTGAGGTACGGAGGCTGTCAGGGAGTGAGTGAATATTGAGAGGTGTTGTTTTTTATTCTAAACAACTCAATATGAACTCTCTCTAACTTGTACTAGGCCATCAAGGCAGAGACAGATGGTCTCAGGGAGGAGCTGGAGTTTGTCAGGACCCTCGGAGCTGACCTCATCTTTGCCTGTGGAGAAACTGAGAAACCTGAAGTCAAGAAGACCATTGATGAGGTGAGAATTCGATACCATGTGCCATCATTTGCTTCTGAAAAGATACAAATATTTTTTGTTACATGGAGTTCTACTACATATTGACCCACAAACATAATTCCTCTAATTCTCCCAGATGAATGGTGCCTGGGAGGGCCTGAACCGGACGTGGAGAGAGAGGATGGAGAGACTGGAGGAGGCCATGACAGCATCTGTGCAGTATCAGGATGCACTGCAGGTCTGTACATCAGAGTTAGTCTATGTTTATAGTTAACTGGGCCTTTATTTATCACAGGTAACAGGACTAATCACTTTTTCTCTTTAGAGATTAAGTGTAATTGGATAAAACTGTGTAACATTGCAGCAATATCATAAAGTACTTAAGTGAAACAGAAGCAAATCATATGTTCTTGATCTATTTTTTAGTAATAAAACAGTGTCATCTTTGCATCAACTTAAAATGAAAACGTTTTCATGTGTTGCACATGGTGATACATAGTAACTGCTCTATTTATGCTGGGCACTGTTAGCTTTTCATTTTCTAAGTACAGCTTTTACATATCTTTTCCTGTATGATTTCCAGTCTATGTTTGACTACCTGGACAACGCAGTCATCAAGCTGTGTGACATGTCGACTGTGGGAACTGATCTGGGAACTGTCAAACAGCAGATCGAAGAGCTCAAGGTTGGCAAGAGAGTCTCATTTTTCCTCAGTGTTGAACAAATCAGTCATTCATGAACACATTTTACACACAAGCTTTATTTGTTTCAAAATCAGTTTTTTTATAATCTATATCTCTTGCATGATCCTTATTGTTACTGGTAGTAGTTGAAGGCGTTAAATGCCTTAAGGTTCATGATGATTTTGTGAAGGGAAGTTTGTTTAATCTTGGATCAAACATGTATCAGAAACTAACAAAACACAACTCTTCTCTCCTTTCTTTACTGCTCTCTCCTCCTATCATCCCTCCATTCACCCTGAGCAGCAATACAAGGTGGAGGTTTACCAGCAGCAGATTGACATGGAGAAGCTCTGCCACCAGGGGGAGCTGCTGTTAAAGAAGGTGTCAGATCAGACAGACAGGGACATGATTCAGGAGCCGCTCACCGAGCTCCGACATCTGTGGGACAACCTGTGGGATAAAATCACCCACAGACAGGTAATTTAACCACACGAGGCTGTGGAGTTATCATCTACACCACTGAATGTCCCTGAGTAACACGCTGAAACAAAGCTGTTTC
>JAPZEA010000008.1:3993062-4014927 GCA_029783685.1 Heniochus monoceros
GCAACAATAACGAGAGAAAGCAACATTATATCCACTGGGAGATTCAGAGAAGTTTGGTTAAAATTCTACTTTTTCTCTCCGTTGGTAAGCTTGTCATGTTGTTGTTGTTGTTGATGTCCTTATTCACTATTATCTGTCTTCAAACAGTTGGAATATGAATCTTCCATCCAATGACCATCATCCAGTTTCTTCTTCTGCCTTTTCTCTGTGCTCTAGTGGGAGCCGGTCAGTGTCGAACTTAACGTTGAATCTTCAAAGCCTCACAACCAATAGTCTCTTTACATAATCTCTTTACGGTGCCTGTTCGCACAGGTTTTGGGGAGGGCACCCCAACAGACATACAGACGTATATAATCAGCTCCCGCCAATGAGGACTCAGTCTTTCATAATGGCAATAACTGAAGGTGCAAAGATTGGTCACACTACATCCCAACTCCTGCCTTCTTTTTGTTTTACAGGAGCGAGTAGATTTCATGCTTTCAGTTTCTCTTCTCACTACAATCACTAAAAACTGTGCAGGCCAATGGCTTGGTCAGACCAGGGTTGACTATGTTTGTGTTTGAGTGCTCACACTGCACAGATGTGTCCATGCACTGCTTGTTTGTGTGTGTACTGTATATGTATGTATGTGTGTGTGTGTGTGTGTGTGTGTGTGTGTGTGTGTGCTGTCTGTCTTGCAGCATCGAGGGGCTGTGGAATATTAGTGGAGGTCGTTGGGGTTGTGTTTGTGTCCCGACCACTGTGCTGAGGAGTGGAAGGGCGAGAAGGAGGTCAAGTCAATGGCATCTGAGGGCTGGCTGGCTGGCTGGCAACAGCAAACTGCATCTGCACAATAAGTGACAAAGTGCCTTTGTGTGTCATGGTCCTTGGTGGCGGCTCCTTGGGACTGCCAACCAAGAGTAACAGTCTGATTTGGTAAGGATGTGTGTGGATGTATGTTTATGTGGGATCATGTGCATGCTGGAGATTACATATGCACCATGGTTTGTGTGTGCATATGTGTGCCAGAGAGATAGAGAGTGTGTACCACAGAGTTTGTGTGTCAAACTACAAACTACTGTACAAATGTGCTCAGAGCAGACCTGGGCAAAGTGTTAACTGAAAATATTCTGGATACTTGGGAGGAAAAAAAGGGAAAATACTACAAGAAGCACTTGTCTCATCAGGACTTGCATGTCATTTGTCCACTTTTGAGGCTTTTTTATGTCTGAATAGAAGAATCAAGTGCACCTTGAGTAGTTTGAATATCTGTGACCATACTCAAATGTATTCCTGCCCAGGTATGGTGGAGTTTAGTGCCAGAAGAACGGATCCCGCTGGAGTCATTCGTAGTACTGGTTCAACACATATAAGAACATTCCGCGGGGATGACACACTCCTCTCTCTCTTCTTCTTTTCCTTGATTTTCCCACTCTGTCATCCTCTCCAGCTTAGGATCCTTCACTTTTCGGCTCCTCGGGGCTCCGGCCTTTGTCTCCTTGCTGCTCCGCCCCTCCGTCCTCCCGGGCTGATTGATTGAAAGAGGAGCTGTGGGACGGGGCGGGATTGGCTTCAACTGACCCTCCGAGCTCAAGGGTTCCGGGCGTGGCCGTCTGCATGATCTTCTGCCGGACTTCGCGGATCTTCAGCTGCAGACACACTTTGGTGGGGAAGGTGTCCGAGTAGCGTGCCTGGAAGGCAGCAGTGGCCTGAGCTGGAGAGGGTGAGAGAAACAGGAGGGAGGAGAGAAAACAGAGAACGAGGAGAGCAGTTGTTATAAAAACTATATGACAGCAAGTATTACCATATATCCTGTGTGGTATTCTGTAAGGGGATGCTACTGATTGCATGTAGTTTTTTGTATTTATTGATCATCACAACAATGATGCAGAAAAGGCTACGAAGAGCCAAGATAATATCACCTTTATGGTTTGCAGTCATATTTGTATGATACTGTGAAATATTACAAAGGTGCAAAATATTATTATTATTATTATTATTATCATGGGGGAGTGAAATTCTATCAAATTGAGAGAGTTCGTTTTTTAATGCATTATGAATCTTCTTGAAATAGAAGGTATTAAATAAGTAATAATTTTTAGTGGCTGGGACATGAGTTTTCTTCCAATATGTGAGTATTACTTTTGGCTGAGTTTAAGGTTTGCCTGTACAGTTTAACAAAAGTCACAGATTTCATCTCCATTTCGGTACTTACTGTGACATCATGTACTATCGCTACCAGTGGTTTACCTGAGGGAAAGAAGCCATGTTCCTGAAACAGCTGCATGACCAGGGCCCGGCGCTGATCCAGAGTTCTACGCAGAGACGAGCAGGGGACCCGGTCCAAGTCTCCCAGGAGATCCTCTCCTTCTGCACCTGGTTGAACAAGGAGAACATCGCATCACCTTCAGTGCATCTTTTGGAGCAGTTCTGCAGTTGCTGCACCTGATGTTACCTGTCGTACCAGCTCTGTCGAAGGTGAAGATGTCTCCCTCACACTTAGCGGCGCTCTTGGGGGTGTTGGGCTCGGAGCTGCAGCTGGAGAGGCGACGAGTCTTCCTCCTAGGGGAGCTGGGGTCTTCTGCTGCCAGCTCCAGCTCTGCACACATGACACGTGAAGGATGAAGAAAGGGAATGTGGAGGAAAAGGGGGACAACAGAGTATGAAGAGACACAGGGACATGTATGTAGAGAGGACAAGGTAGAGGAGTAGGGAGTGATGAAATGTAAGAGTGGTTTGGAGAGTGCAATGGGGATACAAAGATCAAAGACAAAGAGAGAGAGAGAGAGATCAGAATATGGCAGGGTAACAAAAACGATGAAGAATCAGTGAAACGGGGGTAAAAACCAGATAGAAGATGAGACAAAAAGTCTCCAAATAACAAAAAGTTTGCTCGGTCAAAAAAGTTCTTTATTTCACTGTGTTTGCTTTCCATCTCTTTAGGTATTTCTTTGGTTGCGTTCACATTTCTGTCTCTCTCTCTGCATCTCACCGGTGGAGTTGCGCCTCTTCCTGCGGTAGCTTCCCAGGATGGCTCTTGGTGAGGTGGCCAGACTCTGCAGAGTGGGTGAAGGCAGGACCTCCTCTGGGTTAAACTCTGGAAGCTCAGCAAAGCGCTCCTCAAAGTACGTCTCCGAACTTACACCACTGTGTTTCCTGCATGCAGAGAACACGGTGTAATCCCATGATTAAAATATCAAGGGATGGTCTCTAGATGTATGCACATTTGTCATGCCTTTAGGCTGAGCTCTGCCAGGGCTTTCTCTTCTCTCCACTCTCCTACTGTCTAAATAAAGAACATAAAGGGTGAGCACTCCGCCCCCTCACATTCAGTAAACAAAGAGTTTCCACCAGAATTTTATGAAGTTGGAAGACTGGTCATAAACTAAAAATGGAGCTAGATGCCACTATGTGTAAAAATCAGTGTTAAATAAAGTCAACAAATGGAGTCCTCTCCAGGGTGCTGTAGCTCATCTTCAAGCTGCTTCGCGCCATAATTACAGAAGATCAGCTACTGTTACATGAGCTCTCTCAGCTTGAGGAAATGTAAACTGTTAAAATGGAGAGAACATTGTCTTACAACAACCAGAAAGCCAGAAGGACAAGGCAGACTTGTTTTATTTTGCTTTGGCATTGATTCTACAAGATCCATAACTGAGGTTTTATCACTGAAAAAGGCTCCGGACTTTAATAAAAGCTGGTCTTGCAGTCAGGATGAGACTCGGCTTAAACTGGAAGAAAACGCTTACATCTTACATTCAATTTTTACTCCTCATGTACGGGTACTTACCCATTTCATGTCATTTAGCAAATTCTGAGACTCTGAGGTTACAAACCCACTCAGACATGATTGATTAAAAAAAGAACTACAGAAAAGTTCCCTCAGCTAACAATTCATACCCTTCTAGTGCCGACACTGTCCCACTTACTTGTCGAGAGAATCGGGTGTCTTTTTGAGGGGCGGCGGTCGGAACTTGGTCTTCTTTGAGGAAGTAGGGGGGTCTGCAGGGGGAGGTGGAGGGGGGTCCAAACCTGAGGATGGTGGAGGAGGGGAGCGAGGTCAAGCCTGGGAAGAGAGTGAGAGAAAGACTGTTCAAACAGGGGTCCCGTGGAGCCCATATGATTCCTTTCCTTTACCGTGACTTTCTGCAGTCAAAGTCAAAATCTATCATGTGACCTGTGTTGAAATAAACATAAAGGAGGAGAGTTTTTTTGTCTCAGTTATTCCTCCATTTTTCCTGCGAGGTATCTTTGTTTACCAGTAAGAACTGGCTGTTAGCATGTCTCCTGTCTCTGTAGTATTGTTTCCAGCTCTGAAAAGTAGGATTGAGGAGGAAAAGGATTGAACAGTTTGGTTTGCTGTGGTGGGAAACTGTTTGAAACCACCTGACACCAGAAATAAAAATGTGAAACAAGAAGGAAAATACATTCTGATATTCCTGTGGATTTGTAAAATCACAGATATTCCCTGACTTCCTGAGAGGGAGAAGAGATAAAAAGAAGTCTGACCTAAACCTGTTTGAATAGGCTTCAAGAAATGTGTGGTTTGACGAGAGAGGAATGAGGGCAGATATTCAGCTTTTCTCACCTCTTTGCTGCTGTCGCTCATGCTGTCCTCTCTGTCTGTCTCTCTGTTTCCCTTCTTGTCGCTGTTCTCCTTCGTCCCTCTCTCTCGCTCTCTGTCCATCTCACACTGTGGCTCTCTGCTGTGTCCATCTCTCAGATTTTCTTCTTTGATGTGCAGACTGATGTCCTCTTTTTTGACTGGAAGAGATAAATATGATTTCAAACCTGTCCACGTTCACTTCACTTGTTTAAAAGGTGCATAGTCTTACAGTGTTAGTCTTAATCCTGCAAACTCAATTTCATTACAAGATTTGAATCTGGAAAACATTCCCTGAAAAACAGACTGATTCCACAACAATATAGATCCTTTTTAGGCCTTAAATGTAAACAGAAACCGATTCCAATGGGGGACTATTTAGAAAATATATTATGATTCGGCAGCAACATGTTTTTCTATCTTGAAAACTGAAAGTGAATACCAACAACAGCGAAGAAAGTGCCCCTTTCATCCAATCAGACGTAGGATGGGTTCATGCTGATGTCAATATTTTGATTAGATTTTAGATGCAAACAGGAATGAGATTCAAAAAGAATTTTAAAGCTCAGCACGAGACTAAACGAAACATTTTTGCAGAGTAAGCCACCCAACAGCGAGAAACCAGCACTGACATTTAAAACCACACCATACAACGCCGGCGGAGCGTTACCTGCCATGGCATTAATCATACAGGTGGCCAATGAGGAGCTGACAGCACAGCTCGACAACATGTATCCTCCATCCTCAGCCTGACCGTCCGGCTGGCTCTCCCGCTTCACCTCCACCTTCGGCTCCACCTCCGCTGCCACGTTAGGCTGAGGCGTTGCCACCACTGAACCCTGCACCCCCGTCGCCAGTGGAGAGGAGGGGTTCATAACGTCCTGGGCTGGGGTGGCCACTGCGGGCGGCACAGTTGTCATGGAGACCACGCCAGTAGCTAGTGCAACGGTTGGTGTAGGGTAGATGGCAGTTAGTACCTGATGGAGAAGACAGCAGAGCGAGCGTGTCAGTAAACAAGAGACTTTATGTGTTATTTTCCCGGCTTCAGCTATGTTTGAACAAGAGGGTAAGAGGTGATAACAGCCGCTGACAACAGTGAACGTGTCATGAGAAGGTAAGCTAAAGCAGATTTATGCTGGAAGTGAAATTAAATTTATTTATTACTCCTAAAGTAAAAACCGTTTATTGTGCTGTAAATCAACCAGCAGCGTTTATAACTGGTGCCACACATTGCAGGATGTAGTGCACGTAATGTCTCCAAACTATCGCAGTGATGACTTATTGATACCTGAGAGCTACATCCGCCACCTTCTATCCTGCTGCCTCTGGAAGCTGCATGTACTCCTGCCTTTTTCGACCAAATACGACTGCATTTTTAAAGATGTGCTCTCTTTATTGCAAGAGACTTTTGATGAGGTTTAATTCATTCATACCCCACTGATAAAACATGGACATTTTGTGAAATCAGGAAATTAAATCTGCAGTTTTCGTATTGAAAAGACAAACTCATATAAAACTGAAAACTAAGCCTCAAAAAAAGACTCATACATTCATCAGCTGCTAATGCTCAGCACTGGCTTTGACTGACCTTGCAAATGAAGTAAACTGGGAAAATAATAACTGATAAAAAGGTAGACTACTTTTCATTCTTCACTGTTAAACATGATTAACTTCTTTTGACATTTCAGTTTTCTAATTTTCTTTATTACCACACACCTATACACTGTACAGTTCTCTGCTCCCTTTTACCTGACGACCAGCAGTTCCTGAGGCCTGACCCGGAGGGGTCTGTGATTGACAGCTCAGGGGCGGGGCTGGAGCTAACAGTGGTGGTTGACCAACGATCGGCTGAACCAGGGTCTGTCCGGCTGGTGCGATGGCGGTGAAGCCCAGGGTTGCAAGAGATGATGGGAGATAGGTGGGGCCTGGAGCGGGTGTGGCCTGTTGGGGCGTTGCTGTGGTAACTCCTGGGCCAGACTGGACATAGGTGATCCTGGAGGAGAGAAGAGTCGTGAGTGTTACAAATCACCTGAGCATCTTACTATCCTCTATTGCTCATTAAGCAACAACACAAATACAAAAACACTGATCATGATATATTTAAAAAAGATGAGTTATGGATACACCAGTTACACGTGAGAGAGCAAATGTACGATTAAAAACATGCAAGGTTAAAAAAACAACTGATTATTTTTATTATTGATTATTCTGCTGATTACTTCCTTGATTAATCAATTATTTTTTGTGATTATAAAAAGCGGGCTTTAAATAGTGACTTCAAATTGCTTCTTTTGTCTGACAAACAGCACAAAATCTAAATATACTCAAATTACTATCATAGAGAACTAAAAGAGAAAACAGCACAAAAACAGAAAAAACAGCAAACATTCACATTTGAGAAGATGGAACCAGTAAATTTGTGGTATTTTTGCTTAGAAATGACTTAAACAATTATAGAAACTGTTGTTGATTGATTTTCGGTTAGTAATTAGTTCATTATTTTTATTATTTAAAGAAAACCACCAAATTTTCACTTTCCACAATGTGGCCAAATGGAACTACATTTTCTTTCCTGTCTGAACTTGAGAAAAGGACAGTGTGTGAAAATGTGTTTAAAGTGTCAACTGTCTTTATCTACATTTACTCCACAGTTAGTGCAATTAACATTATGGCCTGGCTATAATCGAAGCCTGACAGCATCTTTATATCTCAGAAGGATTTCTGACCAGCTGAAGCAGTAACTGAGGAAACTGAAAGTGTGTATATTTTGCTGTCTTTCAGGTGTCAGGCCTGTGGTGCTGACCTGGTGGGTGGAGAGGTCAGGAGAACGGTCTGTGGGGGCGCGGCACCGGGAGCCATCACCGTTGCCATGGAAACAGGAAAGGAGCTCCCAGGATGCACCGCTGCAGCGCCGCTAGGGTGAACGTTGGTCTGGACCACAGGCATGGGAGCGATCTGGATGATCTTTGGAGGGAAAACACAAACAAAAGGATTCACCAACAATCTAAAATAAGACCCAGAACTTAGAAATATCAGATGTGGATTTACAGTCAACGATTCTGGCACTTTGTTAAAGCCACTGCAGTGTGGCTGCAACTAGCAATGACTTTCATTTCATTTCATTGTTTTGATGAATAGATTGAGTTTCAAGTTAATAAGCAACAGTGAAAAATAGGGAGAAAAAAATCCATTAGAAGTTCTGAAAGCTCAGGAGATCTTCATTTAAATCTATGGTTTTGAAATCTGAAAGTTTACAATGATATAAAAGAAAAAGGAGCAGAAAATCATCACATCTGAAAATCTGGAACCAGCAAATAATTAGTATTTTTCCTTGATAATGGACTTAAACACACAGTGCCTAATTTGAAACATGAAAACAAAAGACGTAGTTTGATGAACCACTATCGCCAATGAAAATCTACCTGACGAGACTCAGAAATGTTCACAGATGAGGTAATGTATTAAAGTTTTATTCACATTATGTTCAGTCACGTTCGCCATCATCCTTCCTCACTGATGAATCACCTGATGTTTCCTGAGTCGCCATTGGAGGCGACAAAATGAAAGGCACATTGAATAACATTGCTAGAAACATTTGGGATAATGTAAGTACACAACTCAACAAAATATTTAACACAGGTCTAGTCGTTTTTAGATATTAATGTGAAAACATTACATATTTAAATGATTTCCCGATTATCAGTTCATTTTCTGTCCAAATCAGACCAATCAAAACTGGATACAGACTGCATTACAGAGCGTTAAAACTCGAGCGTAAAGCAGATTTGTGGCACATTGACCCTCCGTAATCTACCGCGTTCCTATCAGGAATGTGTCGTCTCCGTCTACTCTCAGTGCTGATGTTGTGGATTTAAGCACTTTGTCACCTGTCAGCAAACAGGGTGGCGTCTATTTATCTTGTGTTAGTTACCGTGTTTACATTCTCACCTTGTTTGCTGTCGTGGGGCCGTTCTGCACAGGAAGAGGCGGAGCGACCAGAGAAATGGAAGGATGAGGAGGAGTAGACCCTGTTCTCACTGTTGCCATGGGAACCAACATCTTGCTCTGCAAGACAGGCGACTGGGTTTGGACTAATGAGTGAGAGAGAGAGAGAGAGAGAGAGAGAGAGAGAGAGAGAGAGAGAGAGAGAGAGAGAGAGAATTAAAACACTCAGCATGAGAAACAGATGAATCGAGCCAAAAGAGGGAAGGTGAAGACAGAACAGGAGCGACGGGTGGGTGGAGACACACTGAGACAGAGAGGACATTTAAGCCACTGATAATAGTGAAATTCCTTGCTGGTAACAATGTTCTGTTGCTTCTGACTCTTATGAATAGAGAGTGATTAAGGCATGGGTGGGCGGCGGGCACTCATACTCATGTCAACAGTGTTTCTCCTGTCAATCATCTATCTCCTGTTTACGTAAGCCAATCAAGTCTATTTTTAGTGCTTCCTGTGGAGATGATTAATAAGAAATAAGGGAAGAGAACTACAGCAAAAGGAAAAATGAAAGAAAGACACTTTTTTCAGTTTTCAGTGGACCAGTGAAAACTACTAACTCTAACTCTTTTTAGTTAGCCAATCATTGCTCTCTGTCTCACCTCTGGTCCCGGGGCTGACTGACGCAACTCTGATTCCCGCCCCCGAGTGCACGCCATTGGCCAGGGCGGCATTGGTGGGCAGGGAGAGAATTTGCTGGTGGGTGAGTTGAGGGGAGGAGGGGCTCTCAGTAGGCAGGATGTACTGGACCTGAGCTAGTGGCTTGGGGCCGGCGGGAGGTGTGAGAGAGGAGGTGGCGGAGGTAGGGTGGAGCTGGGGCTGGAGGACAGGTAGGGGGGTTTGTGCGTGCGGCTGCGGGGTGAGGAGCTGCACTGGTTGGGCAGCGGGGAAGGACCCTCCCAGAACCAGGTTAGTGACCAGGCCGCTTCCCCCCAAAGGGGTTACACTGACTGGACCGGGAGAGGAGGACGAGGACAGGTACCCACCCCCTGCAGTGACTGGCAGCTGCTGCGTTCCGCCTCCTCCAATGAGGAGAGTGGCTTTCTTGTCCTGGGGCAGGGAGCTGAGGGTGACGGCTCCTTCCACTGGCTTGCTGGCGATGGGGATGGGCGTGCTGGCGATGGGTCGTACCACATTGGTCACCATAGTGGGAGCCATGCGGACGGCGCCGAGGACCTGGCTCAAACCCTGCTGGGCCAAAGCGAGGGGAGCCTGGGAGCTGGATGTTGAGCCTGAGATGGACAGAGAGGAGACGCCCTGCCCACCTCCACCACCTCCTTCTCCTCCACATGCTGCTGTTTCCTCTCTCTTGGATCCTCCCTCGCTTGCCTCCTCTCCTCCGTCTGTGCCTCTCTTCCTCTTCCTCTCAGAGCCCTCTTCACCACCTCCTCCTCCTCCGTTCCCTTTAGCTGAGGTGGAGTCAGAGTGAGGGATGGAAGGAGAGGAAGAGGGGAGAGAGGAGCGAGCCACTGGCTGGAAGCCATGCTGGAGGGAAGAGAGAGAGATGGAGAGAGGGAGAGAGGGAGAGATCAAAGCTGGGAAAGTTATTATGTAAAGTTCTTCTCTTCTTCATGAACACACAACTTTCTGAACTTAGAATAACTCTGGAAAATCTGTAGGTTTTTAATGCCTGATCGGAATAAAGGACTTCAGACACTAAAAAGCTTTAACCACCAATATGATGATTTACAAGCAGAATTACACTGACTCGACACTGTAAATCGAACTACATCAATACCTAACGTACACAGCTGATGAAGACCCAGATTCAGTTTTTAATTATAGAAAATGTTTTTGCAGTGCAGCTTTTTACTAATTCTGGTACTTTATTCTTAATTCCTTGATGCAGAGGCTATATACAAATCATTACCAACATTTCCTTTACACTGCATACGTATATCCAGTACAAAATAGGGGAAGGGAGAGATGTGGTGGCCCAGTAAAATCTAGCTCACAGTAATCTAGTATTTCAAGTTATTTGATGATCACTGCAGCTACCTGTCCATCTGGTTCATCCTCATCACTGTCTGTCACTCTCTCTTTACACTTGAGGTCAATGGAGCCTTCAGGACAGGAATCCTCTGAGGGTGGGACATGGATATAAGGAGTTAGGGTTTTAACAAAGGTGACTAAACACACAACATACTTTCAACTGCTCCCTGGAAGTGATTTCATTTGCAATCAAATTGAGGAAGTGAAGCAACACTGATGGTGTCTGGACAAAAATTTGAAAAGGTTGCCTTCAAACTACCAGTATCACATCAAACAGACAATTCTGAGCGAATTTTATTGCTATATTTTAACACAAGCAATTAACAGTCCGCGGCTGGAGCTGGGGCCAGATGACTCAGCTACTTTTTATAGCTTTTAGGTGTTTTCTGACACAGTCATTCTGCCTGTCTTTTTTAAAGACACACTGATCAATGTGGGAACTGAAACTATGACTCGGTGGTTATGCAACAGTCGCGCTAACCACCACTAGATCATTCCTGCCAATCCTCTAACTCACCCATGACATCATCGTCCCCCTCCTCCTCACAGATGACCATGCGCTCTTCGTCACTGGTCACGTCCTCGCTGGCGCCGCCCTGGTACAGGGACTGAGGCAAGGGCCGGTGGCGAAACAAACTTGCCCCGTCCTCCTAACACAGCGGAGAGAAGAATTTACAATTGAAACATTTTTAAGAAATGTATAGGTAGCTGTTGTAGACACAATTTCTTATAAACTCAAAAATAAGAACCTTAAGTACCTAACAACTACACTTCAGACAGATGTAATGTTGCTATTATCAAAGCATGCATACATATAAGGCTTAGCCATCAGCATTAAATGGATGCCTTCAAAACAAAAGAGCTAACATGCAGGCCAATCCCCCTGTGATTAGGAGCGAAGCAGCAAACACCACAGTCTCATACCTTCAAAGGCACTAAAAAAGTAGAGAGTGAAACCTTTGAAGTTGGAGGCTGAGCTCCCCCAGAGCTTTCAGTGGGTTTTCAGCAGCAACAACTCAAGCCCTCACGCAAAGAACAAAGACAGTCCATTTGAACTGTTTCTGAACAGCGTGCTTTCAGTTGTAGAGTTCAACCAAAATGCTCTGCAGTGTGAAGGACACACGTCTGCTGTCTGTGAATACACATACTCATGTTGGTGCGTAGGCGCTCACGTAGCATTGGCTATGTTTTTTTCTTTTTCTTTTTTCAAAGAATTACTTTAGTCTGTTGATTTTATTTTCTGCATTTACTTTTTTCTATGTTCTCTTAGATGTAACACATGCATTAACGGTGCTTGGAGAGTACTTCTGAATTGACTGATAGCACAGCATTTTAACTTTCCCTAGTTTTAAGATTAAACTAGCTGGAGATTTGAAACAGATTGCTTCACATTGTTAAATCTCCAGAGTTTGTTTGCTGCCTTGGAGCTACAGATTAACAACCTCATACCTTCTCCAGGTCTGTCTCCCTCTCCCTCTGCTCCAGGGTGTGCACGGCACTCTGGGAAAAGGCTCGGGGACGGGGGTGCTGCCCCACAAACAGCCCCCCTTGACGCTCCAATCCCCCCGGCCAGCCTGAGCCTCCTCCCTTCCCCTCGAGCACCTGGGACTCCGAATGGGGATCTAGAGAAGAGAGGATAAAGACTCTGAACAAAGATAAAATACCACGGTGTATCATAAAACAGATCAATAAAACTTAGAATCAGTTCTATAAAATCCACACCAACGCTCTGTCTAAGAGCATCAGTAAAATGTCTGCAGTACACAATGAAATCAGTACAAGGTCTTTTATAATTACTTCTTTTTTTTTTTTTTCAGAAAAAGGCTCAGTATGACTGAATGTATTTTAAGTCATTCCAGGATCTAAACCAGACAGAAAAAGATTAAAAGCAGTGCATGGGGTTCAAAACCATTCATTGATCCAAGAAGTTTTACTTGTACAGATGTTTAGTCACTGTTAGAAGGTTCTCATCAACACACACACACCAATGCTCTCCGACATGCTTCTCTCCCGCGGCTCCTTTGGCGTCCCACGGCCTTCTGACAGCGACTTCCTGCGGTCCTTGTTGCACCACTTCCAGTCTGTGTGGGCTCTGAAGTGGGCCTCTTTCACCTGGGGGAGGAGAAGCAGAGGCATCTTTAACTGAAAACTACCCAGTTTTTCATCACCTAATTCTGGACAATGCAAAACAACCTGCAAACTGAAGATAAGAGGAAATTAAGAAATTTTGGAGCAAATCTTTACCTGGAAGGCCAGATCGTGGTACTGCTGCTTCTCGTTGGGCCCCAGAGCGTACCACCACTCCCCCAGGATCTTGCTGACTGTTCGGTTGTCCTGGTTGGGGTGTCGCTGGTGCACCAGAGCACGGTGGCGTTTACTGAAGATCATGAATGCATTCATGGGACGGCGGATGTGGTCCTTCTCCCTCTAGTTGTGGTTTGGAAGAGGACAGATGGTTTAGAGAGTTATGGTAAGCTGTAGGACTGACATGATTTACAAGCATTAATCTGTCTGTTTTTATGCGTCTTTATGTCCTTCCTACTGATTGACTGTCTGTGTGTTGGACTGACCTTCCTGTCTCCGTCCTTAGGCAAGGCGCTGAGGGACTGTGTGCGTCTCTTTGTGGCGCCATTGGAGGGCGCCGGATCATTGGCCACACCCGGGGAGAAGCTGCATTCACACACAGAAAAAATGAAACTGTAAGTCCACGAGAGACGGGAAATCGAGGGGGATTCCTGAGGGGCTTTCAGGACAGTAACAAGGCTAAAGAGTTATGAAGGATTTAAGAAGGAATTTATTTGAACCTCATTTATTAAGATACTGTGGTTTTATTTCACACCTTTGTGTATGAACTACAAAAAATGTGCCTTTTGATTGACCTGCAGATACCTGTTTTTTATTGATTCTGTAACACACAGATATCACATGTCAGCCAAACAGAACAGCGTCTTCCTGACTTTCTTTTCCTTTCATTTACTTTCAAAATAATCAATGCATGTTTCTTTATCTGTTCAGCTGTGGTTGTTATCACTGTACATGTTAATTACTCAGTATTTATTCAGTCAATTGCACAGAAACTGCTGTTTCTACCTCTAATACACTCTTCTTGCAGCCAAGTTTCTAGGAAAAAGAAACCAGACACAGAGTAAATAAAAAAAAGCAAATAAAAATGCTGTCACAAACTGGGTTAAGCTTGACTTATTATTCTGCTCTAGCTGTTTTAGAAACAGAATAGTAAAACAGACATTCCTTTGTATACAAATTCTTATTATTATTTCAATAAGAGTACAGTTTTTATTGGTGACAACACTTGCAGAGAGCCAAAGAGAGAACATGAATCATAAAAGACAAATCAAGTCAGATACTGAAAAAGGAAGAGGGTTAACAAAATGAGCCACAAGCTCCCAGGCACAAACAATCAGCCAATCAGTAGTCACAAATTCTGTTTCTTTTTGTGGGTTTGTATGAAACAGGGGCCACAGATTTCCCAACTATTAGCAATGGAGCAAAACTGTAGAAAAAAAGTGGTGAATAAACCTGGATTAATATTTTCTTGGCACAAAGGGCAAGAAAACTGTTCAGCTGTGAGCATAACAGTTAAGATCTCTGCAAACATCTTTTTAATGACTGCAGACAGAGCGTCTGACTCTCTGTTAGAGACTGAACCCAGCCACGACTACATGAATATGGTGTTTTTTTCCCTTCTTGTATAGTTTTACTAAAGCATTTTTATTATATACTGAAAACACATAATACAGCAAAGATTATATAAACAACGAGGGCGAAAGCGGAACACACACAGCAGCCATGAAGGCAGAAGTTGAAGCCATGGAAGACAGGAAAAAAAAATACAGTATCAGAATTACAAGGTGTCAGGGAAAATGGGGTGAGGTGAGAGTTTGGCTTGGGTCGAGTCAGACGTGCTATTTGTGTGCACATTTATAGGCGATGTATGAATGCGTGTGTGTGGGAAACATCAGGGAGCATCATGGGAGACACACTGTGGTGACAGGAGGCTGACTGAACGTCTTCAGCACACTATTTCTAGCTACAGCATACTTCTGCTAGGTGACGTCATCCGCCGGTGTTTGCGTGCGGCACTATATCAGTTATTACTGTCCAATAACCTTCCTTCGTTTTATCGGGGATGTTTCATTTCATAGAGGATGTTTCAGCTTGTCTGTGTGTGTATAACAATAAAAAAATACAAAAAAGAGCAAGAAGGCACAACAAATGGATAATCTACAGATAAGAATATATATGTACATTATACTTATATTTGCATGCATCTGTAAGCATGCCTACAGTGGGGGTATATTTGTAAAATCAGAGTAAAACAGCTAATAAACTGGATCGCAAATCTTGTTAAATGTGTCGAGTTTGTTTTCATTAATGCCATTAGTCTCTCCATTGAGATGTAGCCAGATAACAGGTGTGATCAGTGCAACGCTGAAGGATTACTGAAGCATTTCTTTTTGTGCTCACAGCGATGGCGGCTCCAAACAGACCCGCCATCACTGTGAGCATGGTGACCCTGAAACATTGAAAACCACACTACCAGCCAGACAGCCACGCAGCCCGTCTGAGTCACTCTGAAAGAGCAATAACCCAGCCAGACGCAGAGACGCAGCCTGAGACTGAGTGGAATGAGCAAGCACAGACTGTACAACTCTTGCCAGACACACACACTGATGCAGCTGGTAGAGAAGTTGTTTGTTGTTGTTTGTTTCTTTTGAATTTTGCTGTCAGAGGTGGATTTCAATGCGCCTGTTCAGAGCGTAGCGTCCTTGAGAGTTTTAAAGCCGACTATTCAAACTACAACGACAAACTGCATCTAATATAATCTACAGTTACTATCTGCTTTCTACTGAGTCATAGCAGAGAGGAAACAAACACAATGTGTGCTCAGAATAAGTTTACAACATTTTAATGTAGCACTAAAAAAGTTAGGGTACTTTTTAAATGACAGAAGGTTAGATTTAGAACTTGTTAGACAACACTATTTTTTTTTTCCATATTTAAAGTATACCGGAAAATTAAATATAGCTGCAGGCTACTTTTTCAAAATAGATATAATTTACAAACATGCCCAAAAAAATCCTCAGTAACTAAAGCAAAGATCAAATCAGGAATATGTTGCTTGCCAATGATAATTTGTCTGACAATGTGGTGAATGTGCCACAGCGCTCCTCTACACCTGAATTTAAATCAAATCTTTCGTTTCTTGTCCTTCTCATTCTTCTCTCGGTTCCATTTGCCATCTGCAGTTGTTGCCAGACTTTGACAACCAACACAAAATACACTGCTGAGCACTGCACTGTTCTGAACTGCAAGCACCATGATAAGCTCTCTGGTCTTGATAATACCAGGGAGGAGGATAAATAAATAAACAAATACATATATACATACATACAAATTTTTTAAACTACTTACGGGTCATCTGTATCGCTCTCTGTCTCGCTGTCAGCCCCGCCCCTGTCTGCAGGAGGATTGTCATTGGTCGTGGGAGGGCACGACGGCGATCCCCTCTCTAGATCTGGAGGGCCGATCCGCCCCTCGCTCACCAGGGCCACGCCGCAACGAGGCTCTGAAAAGTAAAAGCCGTTTATGTGCCAGTTTGAGAAATGCTTCCTGAAAGTAAGTAACGGTGCCATATGTGTAAATGCAGGGCTACCCTGCCTGCAGCTCGGTGATGGATAGCTCTATTCCGGCCAACTAACTGTGGGAGGTGTGAGAAGCTCTGACTACATGTTAGAATCTGCTGCAGTAGTACGAAGGATACTTCATATAGAGCTGAAGACTAATCACATATAAAACTGTTCCCTCAACGGTTTAGTAACTTCGCCTCTATATTACAGAAGTATTTTCTCATCAAATCTAGTAATCAACCACTCGTTAAGCCCCGCCCTCCTCAGTTACTGTTGCTACGCCGTCAAACTTTGCAGTCTCACCATGCACATATAGAGTTAACGGTGATAGCGGTGGCAGATTTACCATCAAAATTCACAGTAAGTTTTGAACAACTAGGTCTGTACGTGTAGCTAGCTAATCTAAGCTAATGCTAATGCTAAAGCTACATGTACCAGGCGTAACATCAGCATCCTCACCAGCTGTAATGTCTACATGGGAGCGGCATTGTTTGTGTATTTCAGTGTACAGCTAGTTCGACCCATAGCATGGTATTAAAAATAGAATGTAACAATGATACAGTGTAGGCTAATTAGAATGTTATTGGCTCTAACATAATTGACTTGTTTTGATTCTTACTACAGAAGAAAAACATACTTGGCAAGCAATACAGTGGTTCGATTTAGGCTGGGGTTTATCGTTCGTTATTTCAAACAGTGTGCTCACTTTTACAAGAGAGAACGTCTGAGGATACGAGGAATAAGCCATGAGGTGCAAGTTCGACTGGAGTTGCTGGAGTGTGAACAAACAAAGAACAACACTGAGCTGCTATCATTACTCTAAGTTCTGATATAGTTACTTGGCTCGCAGACCAGCAGATGTGTCCGTCCTGAACAGGTATTTCACTGATGTAATCTGTATTGCCACAAAATAATGTCGAAATAACATAACATGCCCATTGCCTTTGCATTGGTTACTACTGTAGATTGGAAGCTCGTTAACCAGACATGTTAACATCTGCATCTTACGTTAGAGCAGATAAAGATGAGGTTTAATCCACTTCTCACATGTCTGCTCTGATGTTTTGGTTTCTGAAAGACTCCAGTAGTATTTATATTGATGGAAAAATGCTTAGAGAACTGTGGTGATTTCTTAAAACAAATTAAGCAAAACAAAGCTGATTTTCTCTTTCATGCTCATACATCCTAAAACAAACAGTTTTTTGAGACTGAAGTGTTGTAATCTCCCAAAATGTAGGCTGGTTTATTTAACAGTTAATCTATTAGTCATCTGACAGAAAATTAATCGCCAATTCACTGGTTCTGGCCTCTGAGAAACGATGTTAGCTGCTTTTCTTTGCCATATATATTGGCAAATCGAATATCTTTTGTGTTTTAGATTGCTGGTTGGACAAAACAAGCGTTTTAAGATGTGATTCGGGCTCTGAGAAATTTTGTCCACTATTCGCTGAAATTTCACAGACTAAATAATAATAATCAGTAGCTGCAGCCCTAAAACAGAAAAGAAAATTTAAACACCTAAAATGAGGCCTCATGAAGCTCTGTGGAAAAGGAAATGAGTCCTCACCAGTCAAAATTAGTCTCTGAATAAATTTTAGCTCTGCAGTCAATAAATAGTGTTATCAACAATGTTACTGGAACTATATTGGTGTGAACACCAACTGTGCTGATTTGCAATTCAGTTGCAACTGTTTTGGGAAACACTGACTTGGCTGCTGGTATGCCTTACCAACATTTGTACTGGCTGTGTACTGGAGCGTTTTGGCAGACAGTACATGAGAAACACATCCCTACACAGTATTTCCTGTTATGATTATTATATTACGGGAAATACTTGCTTAGAGTATATAGTTATATATATTTGGGTACAAGCAGTGATATTAGCCATCTGTGTCTCTCTTCCAGGTTAACAAGTCATGATGTAATGTCCAGAGAAAAGGAGTGGGGTAATCTGCTACCTTTGCTCTGATTGACAAGCTGTTGGCCATCAGCAGGCTGGGCAGCCGCTCCTGATTGGCTGGGCTCCAGGAAAGGGACGAGCGAATGCCAAGGGAACACTGGCACCGACCGAGGCTCCACGTTCGTCCAAACTGTGGGAACACGAAGGGAGAGGGAAGAGAGAGGGAGAGAGAAAAAGTGAAATGTCATCATGTTTATCCATCTCAGTATCATGGACCGTAGACAGAAGGTAGTGCTCTGCCCTCTGGCAGCATGTGAAATCCTGTGTGATTGTCAGCCAGCGATGAGCTAAAGCGCTACTAAAAACTACACTTTCATAGAAACTGCCAGAGACTGAAGACCATGAATGGAGTTGTGTATTCAGTCACCTACTCTGCCCCCCTCTCCAGCACACACACACACAGAGCCCATCCCTCAGGATAATGAGAGTTGAGGGGTCATGTGGTGTGTGATGTGATGAGGGAACCTGTTATTTTATCCACAGAGATTCCAGACTACAGACTACTCTGTCTAGACTGCCGCCACACTGCTGGCGAGCTCCAGACTCTGAACTCAGTGGTCTCTGCAGCGGGAACAATTTCAAGCCAAGAAAGACTACAAGTTTTACTTGTACATGATGCTATTCCTACGTTTAAGAGATGGGTCATTGGTTACAAACAATATTACAGTACTAAAATAAGTGTTCTCCTAATACAGACACGTATATATCACAATGTGCATGCAAAGCCTCATGTAAAGTAATTGAACTGATGATAAATTAAAAAGACAAGAAGACAAAACTCTTCACATAGTTGCTGTCCAATGAAAAACACGTATCTCCAAATTTGGTGACGTTGCTCCCTGGATGTCAACGTCAGTCCATCAGTCCACCACTTTGGTCCAGACAGAAATATCAAACAACTACCTGATTGATTGCCATGAAACTTTGTGATCCCCAGAGGATGAATCCTAATGACTTTAGTGATCCCTTAACTGTTCATCTAGCACCATCATCAGGTCACATTTGTTGAGTTCCTGTGTTTGTTCTACGCCCCTCGGACAGCAGCAACACATATTTTATCCACGTAGTAAAAGGCCCACCTAAAATCAATATTAATTAAGTGTACACTATATTGTATTTACAATATCTTCAGTGCTTTACCTCGCCGGCAGACTGCTCTTTCCTTCTGCACTACATTTTCTCAACCATAGAACTTCTGTATTCTTACACATAAGTGCAGCTGTGTCTCACATTGTATTACGCCACAGGGTCAGACTTTGAGCACTTTATGGAAGAGACAACAAATGCAAGAAAATAAAAATGAGTGATTATGACAGCAATGATGAAATGCTGTTCACTGTGGAGACCTCAATGAGGCAGAGTATACAGAGGATGGAGACTGAACGGGCTGAAACCTTCTCTGGAAACTGCATTTCTTTACTGGTTCTTTGGTAAGTTAGGCCACTTATTTGGAGGTATTTAGTGCAGAACTACCTGATGGTTGAGCACAGCAGTGCTCTTCAGCAAGTATCTGGTTTATTTGGTGGTGGCCTGGACCGGTGCGTGGAGTGTTGTTTGTGGTGGGAAAAAATGGAGAAAATATAGTGCCAAAGGAAAGAGCTTGTCTGGTGTCAAAGTAAAGTGGTGAAAATATTCAAAATATAGTGTACACTTAAACTGACATTGATTATTTTAGGTGGGCCTTCTTTTGGTGGTCTACAGTCTGCAGTTCTTAGCTTCCTACACCAGTACTCCTGTCTGTATCTCCAAACTGGGAATGTCTGGACCACCATCTACTGTAGGTAATAAATTGGCTATTGATAAGGACCTCATATAACCCCACCTCAAAACACCCCAAAGCATCCCTTTAATATTTCCTCAGAATCATTCAATAGCAGAGAACAATATATGTTCATATCATCACAATACCACTGCAAGCTCTCCTACTGCTAATACTACCTACACTACTACTCCAACTTCAACACCACAAGTAGTACGACAAATACAACCACAACTATTACTACTGATGCCATCACTGCTGTGTTTTTAGATATTTCTATTTTGTGAATCAGAGGAATAGTTCATGGTTTTTATCAGCTGCAGTTCAGTGTCTGTACATTTAGAAAATAAATATTTCAGCCACAACAGACTGAGGTTTTAAAAGCTTCACCCTCCAACTACGGTATTCCACATATGGGTATAGCTTAGTGGAAATAAACTGGCTATGAACTCTACTGCAGCACTGCAATGTCCAGTTTCCATTTCCATTAATAATTTTATAATAAAGTATTCAAATGGTCTATTTATAGCCAAACCATTCTCTGGCCAGTGCTCATCTAAAATGGAGATCCAGATACTGCTGAGCTCGATGATGAAGAAAATGTAAATATGTCCTGGGCGTACTGTTGGTTCAAGAAGTTCTCTTTTGAATACTGATTCTGGTGTCACATGACCATTATGACTGTGCTCTGACCCTTGCACTCTTCACTTCTTACTGGGGGTTTATGCTGCTGTTTGCATAAAGAGCTGAGGAAATGAGGCTTATTCAAATGTCTGACACACCACAAGTTGCTTTCTTAAGGTGGGCAAGACCAGAAAAAGTACTGATGACATACATTTGAAAATGATATATCAGACAATAGCAAATGTCTTTCTTTACATACTGTATACATACAAAAAGACTGGACAATCGATCAGTATAGCTCTAATCAGCAGTGTGGATACAGGAAGCCAACTTCAGGGACTGAACCCAGGTGCTTTGTTTAAAGTCTCCATTCTCATTAAACCTAAATGCTATCAGGAGGGTATGTCAGACTATTAGAAACTGATGTACTAAAAACTAAATCAAATATTTCAATATTTGTTTTAAATGTTTTGTGAGGCCACTTGGTAGTCAATAGCAGGCTATTATAAGCTTTATGGCAAATTTAAGACTTTTTCTGACATTTCAAAGCTATCCTGAATTGAATTTAACATCAAATTAACACTGAAAATAAACTGTGTTGGCCTGTTTCAGGCTGATTTTCTTTTTTTAGGTTAATAGGATCAATACTGTATGAACCCTGTCGTGTATCACTGTAACAGTGAAAATACATGACAGTCAGAATATCACCCACTGGAAGTGCAAAATCAACATTCGTCACTGTTTCCACCCACAGTTGTGGTAAAACTACACATAATAATGATGTGGTCTGCTTTTATTTTAAGCTCTGCCTCAACCAAATATCACTGTGTAACAATTCAAATTAAAACGGTCAATAAAAATAAACTTGGAGTTTTCATTACCAATAAATGGCATGAAAAGATCAAAACTAGCCATGAACTGATCACAGACAAGAAGTGTTTGTTTTAGCCGAAGCCGGAGATACCATATTCCTGTGTGTCATAGAGCTCCATTGTTATCCAAAAACTATTCCAAACACATCACACTGTTCGACTGGGTGGGATTTTCCTTACTCATGATGAACAGGGGCACCGTTAATCTGACGTACACCATCCTTCTCCTGGAATTACCCGCAAGAACACCAAATGTGTATTGATCCACCAATGAAAATAGTTCTCGGTCAATACACTGTTTACTCCTGTTTGAGTGACATCGGATAAAAACTACAGTGCCCAGCTGTTCTAGGAAATTACCAAGCCTTTTTTAAAATCAAACTTTACATTTGTGGCCCATGCTAAAATATTTAGATCTTCACGTGGAAC
>JAPZEA010000008.1:4121715-4133097 GCA_029783685.1 Heniochus monoceros
TACAAAATCCATCCTAAGAAGAAAATCAACAGCTGAAAGGAAAACCGAAAAGAAACGAAAAAAAGAAGTACAAGACATCCAGGTCAAATCAATCCTTCACCATAGACTAAACTATCTATGAGATCTGACATCTCAAAAATATATTTATATACACACTCTGCTGTATTGTACTGTACAAAATGTGGCAACACTTGACACATTCCCTGTAGACATGCAAACACCTTACTGACACTGTAAAATTGTCCATCTTAGTACACCTATTTCCATTAATATCCACTGCGGTTAATTTGTCCTTTCTTGAAATAAGAGAAGATCCAGAAATCGAGAAAAAGTCTCTTGACCTCAAGAAAGCTCTTGAATCGGGTGGAGACACACTGAAAAAATCATCTCACACCTTTCTGGAGATTTCATCACTTGGTTTTAAGAAAACGAGATTAAATTACCTATTAAGATGGAGAACTTTTGCAGCGTGGGCTGAAACTGAAATTACTGTATGGCCAATATCCATTAGCTTCACATATAATTCATAACTTATTCATGACCATACAGATGACGCAGGTTTCAGGTACTAAACTGACTGCGATGCTGTGTCTCGAGGACCTGAGTTGACATAGGTTAACATGACACTGCTAATGGATGACTATCACTGCCAGCAAGTAATATTACAGTATGTTGAACCTTATAAGGCATTGTACATGTCTACACAAGACCCCTGTACAATAAAGTGTGACCTAAAGAGACTGTTTTCATTAAGGGTGGGCGATGGCGGAGGGCTTCAGCAGGAAATAGCACTTATTCAGGGTCGGCTGGGTTGTGGTGAAATCGGGTGACTAAACATTTTTGCAGATGGCCGGAGCATCTCCTTGTGCAACAATACAACAACCAAAGGAGAGGTGAGATCAAAAGTGTACATCTGTGTTCTTTTCTTCCCGCGTGCTACCACGAGGGAGACTAACATGGCAAAATGAGTGAAGCCGAGAGGGAAAAAAGAACCATGCACTTGGTAGGTGTGGATGACGAGAGGCCGGAGAGGCTGCAGAGGACGGAGGCAGTCCTCCGCCCGCTTGGACGAGAAACAGAGCGTCCCAAAACTCAAATGACTTTATGCTAAAGGGCAGTTCCCGTCTCAAGTCCCGGCAAGTGTCACTGTCGTGTCCTTCGGTTATCTTTTCGTCACATTTATACACCGGCATACAGTCAAACACTGGCGTGCTATCTCTCTCTCTCTCACACACACACACACACACACACACACACACACACACACACACACACACACACACACACACTACATACAGCTACTACTACCACCATCAGTGGTACTGGTACTACTAACACCAGCAGCACTGTCACCAGTACTGCTGCTGCTACTCCCAGTACCTGTAAGAGAAGCTGCAGTAGTACTGATGTAGTGCTGAAACTACGCTGACTACTATCATCAGTAGAAGTGCAACCTCTCAGAAACACACTGTTTAAAAATACAATTTACTAAAATGCTGGATGTAATACAGTCCACCCTAAACACACACACACACACACACACACACACACACACACACACACACACACACACACACACTTATTATTCCATGTTCCTTCATCCTCTCAGCATATGAAGGGAGGGACCCCATAAAATCATTTTATCATCCCCCCCCCCATCCCTGCATCTCTCCCTCCCTATAACGCCTCAACTGGCCCTAACCCCTCTGGCCATGAGGCCTTTCAACCCCCACCCCCCATCCACCTCATACACTGTAACAAATCAAACGCACCAAAACCCAGAATGTCACAGACGTCCAGGACACATTTTATTTTCTCTGATCAGGTTTCACACACATCTCTGCATCTACAACCTTACTCATCCCAACAGAGAGAGAGAGAGAGAGAGAGAGAGAGAGAGAGAGAGAGAGAGAGAGAGAGAGAGAGAGAGAGAGGCCACTGGGCAGATGATGTATCTGTCTTCTGGGGTTGACATGGCCGGCCTGCCTGTGTGTGTGTGTGTGTGTGTGTGTGTGTGTGTGTGTGTGTGTGTGTGTGTGTGTGTGTGTTAGAGGGGGAAAGGGGTCACTGTCAGGGAATTAGAAAAGGGGGAATGAGTGGGAGAGAGGGGGGGAGAGGGGGATAGGATGGCTGGAGGGGTCCTAAACTCACCCCCCTACTCCTTTTTGCCCACCCACCCCGCCTCGGTCACGCCTGTCAGGGGCCGGTGACAGACGGCGCGTGGGTTTCTGTGTGTGTGTGTGTGTGTGTGTGTTTGTTTGAGGGGGGTTGCCCGCGCTGTTTGGCGTGTGGATGTCAGAGGTCAGGCACATGGTCGCAGCCACCTCGTGCCTCGCAGTGACACACACACACACACACACACACACACACACACACACGCACACAAACAAGCTGCCTGCCTTTTCCACCTGCCCCCCGTCACATTCACTACATCTCACACACACACACACACACACACACACACACACACACACACACACACACACACACACACACACAGAGCGCCAACGAGCTGCACTGAGACTGCTGCAACGAGATGCTTCAAATCAGCGCTGAAACAGAAACACGAAACAAAACTACAAGGGTTAAAAGCTGCAGTGAGCTATTTATTATTTAATAAAAGAAACCGACTCTAAAAGAGAAACTCTGCTCTTTTCACTTATCACAATTAGAAGTGTTTTTTCTGATGCACTGCATTATGTTTTACAGCTGCAACTTAAGATATTTATATTGACTAATCTGCTGAGTAATTTTTTGATTAATGTTAAATTGTGACATTGTGACAAAATTGTGAGAAAACTCCTAAAGCCGACTGTGACGTCTTTAATTTGCTTGTTTCGACAGTTCAAAACCTTAAAGATACATTAATATTTGGCATAATGTCTGAAAAATTAAATAAAACCAATAAAAGACTAACAAAACAGCTGCCGATTCCTCCTCTGTCAATCGACTAATCGTTGCAGCTCTAATTAAGTCAGATATTACACAGTGAAGAGGAACGGGAAAGACTGAAGAGTAATTTGAAGCTGTTATTATTGGCAGGATCTTTCCACAAAAAGCTCTCATTTTCACATTGATTTTAAGAATGATTAGGATTTTAAATACTATAAAACAGCCCCAGTCTGCATACAAACTACTTTTAGTCATAAGAAAGATGAGATGTGTCAGTTTTAAAATAAGAACGTTATCAGTTCTTTAACAGCATTTTGGCCTTTATCATCAGAAAGTCGAAGCTGAAATAAAATACAAAGTTCAGCAGAACAACTCTGAACCAGGAACGAGGAAACTTGTGAATGTGAAAGTCGTTTTAAAGTTTCACCTTTGCATTAAATCGTTTCTCCTTTAATCATTTCTATTAAAAGACAAATGCAGAATTTAAAACTAAACCTCAACTTTTAACTGTCGGCAGAACCGGTTATGCATGAACACATCTCTTCTTCTGCTGGTTAAAGTTCAACATTTGATTCCCTGCGATAGATCTGAGAGAAGGACAATGTGTTCTATGTCTCATTTTAATGACCATCTGAACACAAACAAAACCAACAACAGAGCTATTTATACTATTGTCTGCATTTAATGAGAATATATTCTGCTTTAGATGAGTGGAGGAGCTGCTGCATAAACACTGTACCTGCAGTAAGTAACTATGTTTTCATATTGAATCCTTAAACAGAGAAATCATACTTCCAAATCATGTCACCCTACTGCGTATATTTTATTCCATATTCTACATTCTGGACTGTAGGTTTACACAGCCATCATTACTATTAACAGGTTTCACAACTTGTTGGATATTTATGTGGCTGAACGGCACGTTTTGCCTCAAAATAAACATGTTTTATACCACAAAAGAAGAGAAATACAATGAGAATGTTTTCTTTTTCTTATTATCTTAGACTGACCCTTGGACCCACGAACATATCCATGCAGTAAAACTTCTTAAATTGCACCATCCTTAATCTGAAAATAAGACTATTGTTCCTAATTTCTAACACTGTGAATACTGGGGATTATTTTTTTTAATGTACAGTCGCTGCTCTCGGCTGCCCACGCCTTCACCCCGCCTGAAAAATGATCCGTTCTACGTCCGACCCTGGTTTAATAAGTCCTGCAGCACAGAGACACACTGTCGGGGTGCATGCCCATTCTTTTGTCCAACATGAACTGAGTATTTTCGGATTATTGGTCAAAATGCTGCAAAATAAGAAGAAATGACAGTGTTACTGCCATCAGGGAGCCTGCACAGAAAACTGCCAGTTAGCTCCAGCATGCTACTTGACTTGAGAATCTGTGATCAGTTCTCCACCTTCACGCTTCCTATTAGCATCCATCCTCCTTCACTTCGTCCCTCACCTCCCACCACGCTTTGTCCTCCACTTGGTCCATTCTTGATTTATTCTGATCTCTCTCATTTCCTCTCTTCCTTTTCTCCCTCAGCTACAATACGACCATCTCACTTGAACTTCTCTCTAACCTTCCCCGTCACATATAAACCCCTCTACCTCTTTTCCTTCCCTTAATTCCTCCTCTCTCCCTCTCTCTGTCAACATCCTGTCTCTGTCTCCTCGTGTCACGTCCTCACTCTTTATAGTTTTCTGCATTCTCTTTCATACTTTTGGGATTTGTGTTTATTTGTTTCCATTTGCTCTGGAAACAAATGAAAAGTGGAGATAATTCTCATTATTAGAGAGAGAGTTAGCTTCTTGCAGATTTAAGATCAGGTCAGAAACTAGCTCACCTACACACTACGGTTGTTATGACTACAGAACATATAGAATAAATCTGCGTCTGGTCTCATTAAGTTTGGTGAAATAACGAGTCCTTGCGATGCAATTGACTCGCTCCGTATAAACGAGTCAGAAAAGAGAAATGAGTGTGTGCTGAGGCTGGGTGGTGTTTCCATTTTCAGTAAGCACAAGCACAGCAAGCTGAATTAAAATCCTGTTTATGTACATTGATGAAAGAACTTCATGTTACTGTCTGATTGTGGAAAGGCGTTGTGTGCACTGTGTCGGACCTGTTTCATGTTAAAGCTGCAGACTAGATTAAACTGGTAATCTTCACATTACTCTTCAGCCAACTGTTTTTATTTCACAAATTCTGTAAATTCTATAAGTTGGACTCATGTTGAGTCATTTTTAGATGTAGCGGTCTCCTTCCTTCTTCCTCTTCTTCTTCCTGTCTTACTGGAGGCTTTTTTCTCTGCTTCAGTCTGATGTCACTTTGCCAGATTAATTGTGTCTCCGTCCTTAAGCTTCACCAAAAATAGAATTTCTGTCTCAGAGTAATGTTTGTATATCTAAAACTCTCATTTGTGTCCCCCTCTCTCCTTCTGTGTCTTTATCTCTCTTTCACTTCATCCCCTCATCCCCTCTGCATCTCTTCCTCTCCTTC
This sequence comes from Heniochus monoceros, assembly GCA_029783685.1. Lineage (NCBI taxonomy): Eukaryota > Metazoa > Chordata > Actinopteri > Chaetodontiformes > Chaetodontidae > Heniochus > Heniochus monoceros. Next base: position 4,127,110 of record JAPZEA010000008.1, read on the forward strand.
TCCACCTTCCTCCCCCTCTCCTTCAGTCAGTGGTCAGCTGCAGCGGTCATGGCACCACTGGACAGCGCTCTGCTAGCACAGGACACACAGACTCGTTGCCAGGCAACAGCAATGAAAGATCAGTGTGTGCGCGTGTGTCCGCATGTGTGCACAAGTGTATGTGTGTGCATGTCTGCTGCTCACATGTTTGTGTGTGTACCTGTGAGAGTGTTAATCATTAAAAATAAACATGTTTCCCTGCCTGTAGCTGAGGCTTCAGTGTGAGGCAAACAAAGTGCTGCATGCTAATGTCTCCACTGATGTTTACACTTCAACAACCAGCATTAAAGGATTATTCTGCCTTTTTTCAGGTGGTGTTCACATCATAGTTGCCTGACAAGAAAAAAACAATGAAATCACATTTGACATAAATTCAAAATTCAAAATAGGTTACAGTTTTACAGCTGATGAAGCCAAACGATTCTGATGAATAAGGATATTTCAGTTTCAACAGCTTGCAAAGAAAGTGTTTGATGGCTACAGTCTTAGTCAAACCTGTAAGAATACAGTTTTCACTGTTTTCTACAGAAATATCAACCACTTCCTGTTTTAAAAAGGCCTAATATCTCTGAACAAAAGTCACACACGCACAAAAAATTACATTTCAGCACGCCCACGCAGGCTTTACTGATGCTGATCTGTAAAATAGCTCAGCAGTCGATACTTTATGAAAGTGGCTTGTTTCATGCATCCAAATACTGAGGAGGCTTCGCTGTAACTCCCTCCTGAGCGAGGATGAGTAACATCGTGTGCAGACGTTGTTTCGTGGTGATTTGTGTAGGAGAGAGTACGAGTTTATGCACGATGGTGCTTGTTTTGTGCACATGGGTACCTTGTATGTCAGTGTGTGAGTCAGAGACAGAGTGATTGCATGTGTGTATGTGTGTGTGAGCGGCTGTATGCATGTGTGCTCACGAGCACATGTGAACGTGCACGAAGGCGAGCGCTTTCCGAATATGTCTCTAGAGTGTTTATTATATCCGATACAGTACCTCTTTCTCGCACCACATATTTCTGTGCCGATCGATTCTTCTGACTCCCGACAAGACAATAATCGCACCGCCCTCCCTCTCTCCTTCTCTCCACCATTATTACTGCCCTCCCCAAGGAGCACAACGCAGGTATGGAGGGATGGAAACAGAGAAATAAAGGGAAGGAGGACAAGGGAAAGGAGGAAATGGCCACTGTGTGTTACTTCCTTTTCCAGAATCCCTGCGCTGGGGCGTAAAGATGGAGGGAGAAAATGAGTGGATGAGGGAGGAAGAGGGGTGGAGAAAGCTGCGAGATGGAAACAAATGAGCAAGGAAGATGAGGACAACGAGCAGATGCTGAAAATTTAGGGAATTTTGGGGGATAATGGTGGAGGCTGGCAGACATGACAGAGATGGTTTCAAAGAGAGAAAACAAGGGGAGTAAAGAGACAGAAAATGGCAGGGGAGTGATGGAGAGAACTGAGAGAGGATGGTGATGGGACAGTAGGGAAGAAACATGAGAGGAGGGAGCAAAATGAGGAGAAAAGATGAGGAAATAAATACACTATCAAATGACAAAGGCGACGAAAAAATTAGGAATCTGGGGATAATGGCTGAAGGTGGAAAAAATAACGAGGTGTGCTGAAAAAGCGAGGGAAGGTTGGGTAGGAAGAGCAGGAGTGAGTGAACGAGTGGAGGGATGCTTGGACAGTAAGTGAGGGACGGCGCGGAGGAAATAAATTAGCAAAGACGAAGAAAAAGAGAAGCAAGCGGCCAAAAGTGTTGAACGCGGCCGATAATAGCGACGAGAGAATAAAAACTGAAGATGAATGAAGTGAAAAACAGACAAAGAATAAAGTGAAAACAGAAAATGGACATGCATGTAGCAGAGTAAACTGGAGTGTGACAGAGCATCCTCACAGGAAATAGCAGGAAGGAAAAGATAGTGACAATTGGGCTAACAAAGACACACAGCCTCGCCTTGATGGTGTGTATGAGTGATTGGATGAGGAGGGAGGGGGGCAGATTGTGCGCAACAGAGTCAATGACAAAATGAACTGACAGAGTGGACAGAAAGATGACCAAAAAATGAGACAGGGGAGGGGGGTTCAAAAAAGAAAAGAAAAAGGGTCAGATAAAAGCCTCCGAGCCATGAAAAGAGCATTGTGAAATCCTGGTATCATGTTGGAACTAACATGGATGTATCATCACTGATGCCGCTGGATGTAAGCTGGAAGTGTGCTCTGATAGCAATTTGTAACAGAAAAAAAGACTCATGCATAAAAACATAATAATAATAATAATTCCTGCAAAACTCAATTTACAAAATGCAAGGAAAATGCATGTGCCTAAACAGACTAAATTTGGAAATATAGCTAAAATAATAGCTTTGATGTAGATGAAAATGTTTAAAATGTGTGAAACATATGTGCCTAAAACCTCTGACTAAAAAAAAAATAGGAGAAAAAAACAAATAAAATCAGATTAAAATAATATTAGAAAAGGAAAAATGAGAGACAAAGACTGAGACTGGTTTTCATTCTTACACGGAGTTCAGATCCTTCAGTATTAATCCTGCAGCCCCCTTTTCAGCTTGACCACCACATTTATTCAATGGGGACTGAAAGGATCTCATAAGTCCAGGGAAGGCAGAATTTTATCTGCCCATAGAAGATCATATTATCCTTCAATTTGGAGTTATGAGGTTGTCATGTGACCGCGGGGATATTTATGTTCAGACAATGCCGATTTGGGGTGAAAATCCCGGTGCAGTGTCTGAACCCCCCCGTGCATAAAAAAATCAAGCCTTTTCTTTGTTTTCGTGATGATTCAGGTCAGGATCTAATCGTGTGTCTTTGGTCTGTGAAGCTCCGGAGCTCCACAAGTGCAAATGAATGAATGAATGAACGAGGAGCGTTGAGCCCGCCGTCCTCTCCTCCAGTCATGGATACCCGCTGATCTATGGTGCGTGCTGCGAGCCGTTAGATGGTTAGGTTTACAGGTTTATCGATCGGGCCCGACTTAAATTGGCTCCCAATTAAACAGAGCGATTATTTGACCTCTTTACCCCTTCCTGTCCTCTCCTTTCCTGTCCCGTTAAATACCCCCCTCCAACCTCCACATCCTTATTCTCCCCACCTCCCTCGCAACGAGCTCCTCTCCATCGCCACATCCATCTCAGTGTAATACCTCTACTCCCTTCCCCCTTCATCTACGGCCGTCACCCCATCCCCATTCTCTCTTACCACTGCCTACCCCCTCTATTTAAACCCCTCTCTCTCTTTCACCGTACAGCGCTGAATTCGTTTCCGTCTGCCGTCCGTTTCCCACCCTTCCCCAGCTCTGATCTTTGCTCTGGTTCTCTCTTACACTTTCTCTCAGTCAATCTATCAATCTCTCCTTAAATAACAACGATGAATTATTAAGTGCATTTATTCAAACAGCATTAATTATAAAATACCGGCAGCTTGTCAGTCTGCTTGCTTTGGCTGAGGAACAGGATGGGGAGGAAAAAGAAGAAAAAGAAGAAGAAGAAGAAGACGAAGAAGAAGGGGTATTGGGAGGTACAGGAAAGGTGGAGGGTAAGGGTTGGAAATGGGGGACAGAAAAAGAAGAGGGAGGTGAAAAGGGGGGTTAGGAAATTGGTGTGGCTAGCGGAACAGCTCCCCTCCCTCCCCACCACTCCATCCCTCCTCACCCTCCCTCCCCCCTTCCCTTCCCCGCTCTGCTTTGTATTCTGCGGAGATGACAGGGGGAAAGCTTTATTGCTCTGAGTTTGTATCGATCGGGGCCCCGCAGAGGGGGTAGCCAGACCCGCGCACACTGGAGGCCCTTTCGCAGAGGCCGCCGACTGCTGCCTGTAGCCCCCACCTCGCCCCACCTTGCACCAGCCAAACACACCCTTCCCTCTTCTTTTATTCCACCTCTCCATCTTTTTCTCTCACTTCTGAAATTGCGGGCTCCTTTTCTTGTTTTGAGAGGTCAAGAGACGAAGTGCAGCGGCTTTTATTTACCTGCTTGCAACATCAACGCCCCGAACACAGAAAGCCTCGCAAGAGTGAAGCATAAATGCGAGTGAATGAAAACACGATCTCTCTCGCAAAAGACTTTCCAACCCAAACACGCACGAGCAGAGGTGAAACGCGTTCGCCGGGAGCGCCACATGAATACGCTCATATGTAGCAGCAACTCACAGGAAGAAGTACACAAACTCACACATACGCACACACAGTCAAAGCACAATCCCAGGCTGCAGGGCTGAGCTGCTGTCCTGACCGGGGTTGCATCAGAAATCCCTAATCTGGGAGCGTGACGGTCCTCAGTTCCAGCAGGCAGGGATCAGGACGCTCCAGGCAGATTCCGAATTTAAGGATAAGATGGGATGGGGATGCAGGTTCTGAAATCACCCCAAGGGACAGAGGGATGGGATGGAGCCAGGGATGAGAGAGGGTGGAGGGAAAGGGGGGGAGGCGAGTGGTGTGATTTGCCTCCCTGTGCCCCCTCACTGTGCACCCAACTTCCCAGCATTCCTCGGGGCAGAGGGCCAGTGGAGAGACACGAGGACCGACGACTCCTTCTTTTATTCTGCAACCACTTTTGGCTGCTGGAGCAACGAGATATCAAAGAGAATTACTGGTGTCATTTAGAGCTACGGCACACAACATATATCATTTTTTTCACGTTTAAAATATTCTAAGAAAAGGGGATTGATAGAAAAAGACAGGAAAAAAAATAGAGCACATACAGTGAATTATCTTGCTGAATTGGACGTTGTTTTCATAATCTACAAGAATAAATGGCAGCAAATGGCCTCTTCTGACTGGTGGATAATGATCCAAGATATCTTTTCTTCAGCATGACCAACGTAAAACTACGACAAAAATAAATAAACAAATCAAATATTGTCCTTCAAGGGTTTTCCAGCCGATCTGTGATTCAAGCCTCCCAACTTTCCATTCACTCCTCTGAATCTGTAACCTCCTCGCCATCGTCGCTGCCTTCCACTTAACAAACTCCATTTTTGTTGAGGTGGGCTGAACAAATCTGTGAGCCCGCCATGGAGGGAGAGGGAGAGAGAGACAGAGAGACAGAGAAGAAGAGAGAGACGGACGGACGGACGGCCGAAGGCAAGAACGGCTGCTCAAGGCCACCCTGCTCTGACCCCCCTCCTCCTTCAACTCTTTCGCTCCAGAGTGGCTGTTATCTCTCTATTTTTACACTCCTTCCATCAACAGACCGCCCCAGACCCACTTATGTTCACTCACCAAATGACACATGGACACACACACACACACACACACACACACACACACACACACACACACATACAGAAAAACACACAATTACAGATGTAGACAATGGCCGCGGTGCCACTAAGCCACTGTGAGTCATTAAGTGAGTGTGAGTGTATTTTTTATGTAGGTTGTGTGTGTTTGTGCACTGCGTAACCTTTTACAGACGCCGCAGAATCACCTGCTGCCCTGCTGTTTGACCAGCGGTTTGATCAGGAGTGGTTTTCTTCTGCATTAGGCTGGTTTAGAAACGTTTCTCTGAAATGTTGCTCGAATGTTATATTTGAGGCGATTTTAAATTTGACTGCAGCCTCGGTGAATTCCTTGGAAAGCAACAAACCAAAATGACGATAAAAGCTCGAGTTATATCAAGGTTCTTTCATTCAAGTGATTTCTAAGACTTTTTTTTTACTCCATAAGAACTATTTCACTATTTTATACGCAGAAACATTTTTGTCATAAAGAAGAAAATAATTTAAAATCAAAAGCGTGTGATTGAGACAGTTTAAGATTCATGAAAGCTGCTTTGATGATTGCTACACCTGAAAAAATACAGAGAAAAATAACAGTGAAAATACGCACATCAGTGAGGATAAGGTAACAAACGTCTATTACACACACACACACACACACACACACACACACACACACACACACACACACACACACACACACACACACACACA
>JAPZEA010000008.1:4374402-4386782 GCA_029783685.1 Heniochus monoceros
TATCATCTGACGCGCTTTAAACAGAAACTGTATTTCTTTTTTTTCTTTTTAAAGAAATAGCAGGTAATTTAGGTGTTTGCCAGACAAAATGACACCACTCTCACAGGCTGAATACGCTGCAGTTCAGAGGTACTGAAGGGAAAATTTCATGCATTTTTTTTCCCCACACGAAATAAGTTAAAAAATAAACCACAGCCTGAACATCCAAGTGCTCTGTCTCACCATTTATCGACAACATTTCCAAAGCTTTTGGTTAGCTTCTTTTGTTGTCAATTTCATTCAAGTGCATAGCATCAAATGAGGTGTGCCTATTCTCTGATGCTGTTCGGGTCTGCAGTTTGGGAATTAATCCTTGATTTCACCCCCTGATCAATATAAACAAAGCTTTTACATTTTCTGTCTTCTATTCTGCAGAGAGGGAGAAGGATTCTTTGCCAGACGCGATATTGAAGCTGTTAAAGTGTGAGCTTTTCCTTCTCTTACTGTGGTTTTAACTCTCAAAAGACGCAGTGAGGATGGAAGCTGGGCTGCTGTCCAACGCGGCAGAGCTTTGCACTATAAAAAACATCTGCCTTTATAAGGGTTCTAATCTTGTATTCAATCACAAAGCCCGGTTTTGATTGGAAGTTATAACTCTGCCCATGGGGGAAGATAACCTCACTTGTTTCTGTGCAGTTCACGTGTTTGAGGAATTTTAAATTTCCCAGAAGTGCTTCACAGACAGTCTGAAGTGAGCAAATCATCCATCTTATTCCTACATAATGCTGATTGAGGAGGAATCTGTAAAAAACACTGTTGCTTTGAGAAAGAATCTTTTCCAATTTCATGAATTTCTAGTTATTGTGAGAAAAACAAGACTTAACAGCAAAAATACGACAAAACGGCTCAAATAAACAATGAATTAACCCAGTAGTCTCAGAGTGAGGAGATACTGTTTCTCTGTGGTGGTTTCTGAAGCTGATTTTGAATGGGACAGATCAACAGTGTGAACGCTGAGGATACACTATACTCATGTTGTCAGAATTTAGTAAACAAGTCAAGCTGCTGACACTTGACATTAGATTCAAAAACTACGACTTGGCTTTCACGGACTGCCAGGGTTGGGTGTTGGACAGACAAAGGTCCCTGAGCTGAGGCACCGCGATGGACTGGGGTGATATATTTTATTCACAAAAATCGAGTATTGTGAAGGCCATATGTACAGCTACAAAAACCTCAGGGGTCTTGTTGATTATTTTTCCAAATCCAGGGACTTTCAAGGATGCTCGAGGCCGGTGAAAACTCTGGAAGTCAGGTCAAGTAAAACTTAGCTGTGGAGCTAAAAATCCCAAGTTTGTCTCAGAGGGCTTTGTGAGTGTGGGTGTGTTTGATTTCACCTCCTCTGATGCATTTTTAAGCAGCTGGCTGAACATGGCATCCTAATCTGTTTGCTCCTGTACATCAAGAAAGAACTAAAGAGCCAAAAGAAGTTTGCTGCATTGAGGCACTATCTTAATTTACATCAACACTGTATTAAATATTGTATGAAATGTATTGTAGCTTTTTACGCTGGGACCACAGGGCGTCGATAAAAATTAAGTATTTAAAATCATATTACAGTAAGAATCATGTTGTGAAGTCAATCTACAATAAGGAACAGTGAATTCATTATTAGTGCAAAGAATGGATTTGCTTTTTTATGCCTCATACAACTCAGTAGACTAGAACTGTCACAACTAGTTGTTTAACTGCTTACGCCACATATTTCAGTAATATATTCATTGTTTAAGTAATTTAATCAAGAAAAAATGCTAAATGTTGGCTGGTTCTGGCTGCTAAAATGTAAAGATTTACTACTTTTCTGTTTCGTATGTCATTTTAAAGTAAATATCTTCTGAATTTCGGACTATTGATCAGTCAAAACAAGACAAGTTTTACATTTCAAAGATGAAAAGATTCATCGATTAATCAAAATAATATTAAACAGATTGATCAATAATTAATCGCCAGTTAAGGCCCAAACTGGCACTGTGCAGCTGTGCAGCGGAGACAAACAAACAGAAGAACAGGGCAGAAAAGCAACCAAATAAAAGCATACGACATCACACTGACCGTGAGGTAAAGGTTAGAGGAGATACGGAGGATTTTAAAGGGGAACTACGCCGATTTTCCACATCAAAGTCTGTTTACGGGTCTCGGGGAGGCTGAACGAAGCCTTCAGCGGCTCCAGAGGGAGCTGCACAGTCTGTTCAGTGCGTTTGAAAGTGAATTCTGGGTGTGTGGTCAGAAAGAAGTGAGCTTATCAGACCTGCAGCCCATTTCTCATCTCTGCTGGATGCTAGCAGCTCAGGGCTACATTAGCAGCTAGTAGCTTAGCACACCAGAATCCACACTCTGGGTGGTCGAGTTGCATTGTGGATGATGTAGACGGCAGGTTTTGACGAGGAAGAATATATAAAATAAATAAGATGACATTTCTGCTTCTGCTGCATTGATTTTAATGTATATTTTTAAACTGTCCATCAATGCTATGAGGGTGCAATGCTAAATTGGTGGAACGCTCTTTAAACACCAAGCCAGGACAATCAAACAGCAGTAAACTGTGTACATGACAAGATGCAATTAAAAGCTGCACTAAAAAGGCTCCTGCATCATCAACCTAAATCACACCATGCAACTGACAAATCCCCAAATCTCAAAGCGCCGGGACAAAGCCGGACTTCCTGACGTGACGTCTTCAGCAGCACAGCCTGGGACGTAGGCGTGTTGAGCACAATCACATCATATCACAGGATTCAGGAGATGTCGTGACTGGCTCAGAGTTACCTCACTCTGCCTTAAGCTCTTGCCAGCGTGCAGAGTCGCCTCTATGAGCTCCTCCAGGTCTCGTGCTGGTTAATGTCGGCGTTATTACATTCAGGATTAATCAGAGATCTGAAGTTACACTCCGGTTCACGTGAGGTTAAAAGCTGCGCTACTTCTAGAACAAGTGAAGCGATGCCAGAGCTGAGGTGATGCTGTTTCTTCTGTTGGCACCAAATAAAATCAGACCTGTTTCCTGCACAAGTTGAAACGTCAAAGAGACTTTTGATTCAGACGGGAATAAAGAGAGTTGGGGTCATCAAAGCAGGAAGAAATAAAAGCCTGAATGTCTCTCAGCAAAAAGATGAACGATAAAAAGTTGCTTCACTGAGGAAATGAACAAAACACCAACAGAAGTTTCTTTGTCTGAACATCAATGCTAAGGTCACCATCAAACACGAAGTCTGGCATCTCAGGCTGCTGGCGTTCCATCAGCTGATAGAGCGCCACATTCATTCTGAATCGTTATTCACTCAGAGATCAGGAATTCTGGGTGGCAAAGGGTCAGCAGCAGCAGATAAAGAGGGCACTTTAGATCCAGCTCATTTAAGAAACGCTGCAGGATTTTTAAGTGAGCTGAAATTTCATCTTTTGGTTTGAAATGACTGAGAGGAGACGGTCGTGACGAGAAGAACCGCTGAGCGCCACTCAGGGTGAAGAAGGGCGTGAACAGAGGGCTCGAAAATAGATGATGGAAGGTTGTGACAAGGACAAAAAAAACAAGAAACAATCAAGGCTGAAAGTGCTACAACTGAAATTCATTTTTATGAAAAAAGCTGAATTTCTTTTTTTAATCTTAATTAGTAAACAGACATAAAGGCAGACAGCATTATCACCCAACTCTTCAGTTCCCCTCGACTCCACGAAGCTTTTTAGCATCTTTCAGCCCATTGTTTTGGTTTAATGGCCCACGACTTTACAGTTTTGGGCGACTCTCAGCAGCGAGCACATTAGCTGTCCAGCATTGAACAGCACTCAGACAAAGTTAGCAACTAGCTGGTGAGCATTTAGCAGCTACAGAGCTTCACATATTTCTAATGGCAGGTCTGGTCCAAGCAGCAGAAACATGAGCACAAACTTGACTTTGATTTGGTGTTGATGAAGAGGTACCTCAGCTCATCTGACAGAGCTAAAATTCACTCAAAAAGCACAGAAAGTGTAAGGAAAGGAGTGAATCTTAAACTTTTCACACATCTTCGTCCTGAATGTCCACATAAAAAATAAGCAAAAGACATAATAGCTGAGACCGATTTGAAAAGAGCGGACATTCATATGAACACGCATACCCAAAACCTGAAATAACCTGGACCAAAAAAAAAAAAAAAAAAATCCATGACGAATTACATCCCTAAGTATAGCACAGAACACTGCAAGAGCAGCACAGTGGGAGAAAAGGAAGGTACCCTGAGAAGCAGGAAAGCAGGACAGCACTGCATTAAGTAAATTGGTTACAGAGCACAATGAGACCACTTCCAACCAGCGTTGGGAGGAGGAAACTTCATCCACATCTGCTGGAGTCTCAGCTGGCCTGGCAGAGGCTCGGCTTTAACTGGATTAACAACAAAAGCTGAGCTCAATAACTAATAGGCCTCTTCTTCCTCCTCTCTCTTTACTCTGTTTCCCTCTATCCCCTTCGTTCTATCTTGCCGTCTTCCTTCTCCTTCAGAGCGAAGCAGAGAGATAATGCGGAACACTTTCATGCCTTCTACTGAATTAAACATGTAGAGAACAGCTTGTGCTGGGTGCTAAAGCCGAAGCAAAGAGAGAGGGAATATGAACAAGGACGATATATACAATTCCGCCCCTGCACAGGGTCCCTGGAGTGCTGCTCAACACTTCTTTACAATTAAAAAGATCTGTCACTGATAGACTGCGCTGAGGAAAGCTAAACAGGACAGCCTTTTTTTCACTAATTGGCCGGGTTGAAATGGACTGTCAGTTGTCGTTGGGTGGAAGCAGCCAATCGCCAAGCGTAGGGGTGGAACAGCACTCAAAAACACTCCTCTGAGGCTTCCTTCCCACCTCCAGCTTTCATTGTCGGAGCTGTAAATCCTATCTTGCCAATCTCTTATTCCTTTCACACACTCTGTCATCTTTACACTGCAGCCAACCAGTTGGGCTCCACAAGTAACAAATCTGCCCATCTCTAACTCCGGGCTTGATGGTGAATAATTGACAGTGTTTCAAACGTTCTCAGTCTCAGGTGGTTCTGGAAAAAAAAAACCTGGCCATGTCTTCTCATCCTCTCAGCAGGGGCTGAGGTTCACTTTCTGTTCTGCCTCTCTCCTTTTTCAACTCTCAAGTTCTCTGATCTGAGAAGAAAAAGTCTCTTTCTCCCCCCTCTCTCCCAGCCCATTTGGTATTCCCTGGATGGAGTACCGAGGAGCGCCACCCTCCTCCTCCATCCTCCCCCCTCCATCCCGTTCTCGTTCTCGCTAACTGACCTGTTACAGCGTCCTCTGCTTAGCATGGACGCCGCGCTCACAGTGGCAAGGACAGGACTTTACAGGGGTTGCGTTCGGGACCGCGACCCCCCCCGAGCACATGCCATGTGAGGCGGGGCAGCAGGTTAAAGATCAGTGAGGTGACGATTGTAACAAGCATGACCCCGTTTTCAACTCGCCGTCCAGGCTGCCGGGACAGCCTGTTTCACCCGCCGCAAAAGGAGCAACTCAAGAAGCTCTCATCTTTACGGATGATTAAATCTTCCTTGTCAAGATAAATAATCTTGTCAAGCATCGTTTGAATGAGTTCATTAAATTTGTTTCGAGGTTGTGTTTTAACCTTCTCGTGAAGCTGCTCGGCATAAAGAAACAGAATGTCTTTTTTGAAGGTTTTCTGATCGTTCTCAGTACTCTGTTCTCCTAAAGTCTTTACAAATTTACTGTCAGATACATTTCATGGCGGCCTGATCTTAATGTTTTTAAGTTATTCTAATGACTTAAATACTCATAAATTGATGTATGTTATTGTGTGAGAGCACGTCTCCAGATTACAAAATATCTGACTTGTTTGAAGAGGTGGGTGTTCCGGAATGAAGGCGCCAAACTCGTCGACCCCATTTGCATCTGGAATAAAAATGTGATAGTATGTGGATATTGTGCATGGATGAAAAAACAGGTGTTCATGGAGACCACATCTGGAAGTGGATTTGATCTCTGAAGCAGTAGCTAGAAAGTCTTCCCTCACAAAAGTGGTTTAAATATCAATAACGCTGGCACATGTCATTGTTTTCCTTCATCTGGGACGTGCTCTGTTTGTGGACAGTCCGCTAAATCAATATCTAATCACGATAAAGGCAGAACTGACATAAAGTGAAGGCTTATTAAAACGAGATGTGAATGCCAAGACCCGTGGATCAGGTGTCATTACTCAGGTAACACCTGCAGAGACAGATCGCATATTAATACCAGGTGTAAATGGTGTTGCACGGGGGCAAAACTGTGATGTAACGGGTAGCTTCCAGGTGTGATAGCGTGCAGGTGTTTGAACTTGAGGGAGGCTGCTGTGATAAAGCGAGCGTGCGTCGCCTTCGGTTAGCGAAACTCGCGTCCCGTAGCAGATCTGTTGAGGAGGCTAAATGTCCTGGAGCATGTGCAGCATCCCGCGTCGTGCTGCGAAATGTGCTGAGGAGAGAAAGAGGTTTGGGAGTCTGGTATTTATAGACTGATAACACGGCTCGGCTTAATTAATTACCCGTTTCTCCACAGAGGATTGTTTCAGAAAGGGTTTTTTTTATTGAAAATGGGTTGTGCAAAAACAAAAGTTATGACTGATGATGAGTTTTCTCACTAAGGGTACATGCACGCTACAAGACTCTGGGACTAATTAGGTGCCAAACTTGTGATCACAGTCAACTGTTTCGAGTTATGGCGCTGCGAGAGACCCCTGGAGAAAAGATGTGCTGAGGCATACAATGGCCAAATAGAGGGCAAATGTGCTGGAGCGAGATGAAACCGAGTCCCTCCAAACGGTCAGGGATTTTATTTTTAGGGTGAAAATCATTAACGGTTGAAGCTCGAACATGAACAGAAGATACAGGAAAGTGTTTCAAACATAACATGACATTAATTATTGTAGGTATAAATTGTTGGTTCAATTGGTAAACTGGACGCACTACAAACTATATCTTTATGTAACTGATCTCTGCAGAGTTTAAGCGCCAGGATCTCGGAGCGTGCATGCATCCTACGGAGCTGAAAACACACTTTAAGACTTTAATCAAAACTGAACTGCAGTGATACAATAAACAAGACCTACTACTTGTGACACGTGTGGCGAAGAGGTTACAGAGTGACCGTTTCTCACCTACTTTGAGATGAATTGGCAACCTGTCCAAACACGCTGTGAAACGTTATGAAATGTCTGCACCAAAATGTAACACAGCAGATATAACTGTCTCATTTACAGAATAACAGATCGCACAGTGTATAATGTTCAACAACAATCAACAACAAGGGACCTGCTCTCAACTGACTTCCTTAACACAACAGAATCGGCTTTCGCTTTATGGACAAGCCTGTGTTCAGATCTTAAACCCACAGAACAGTTATTATGATGCATGTTGGGTAGTAACATCTTAATCATTATCACAATATATTCTTACATTGTACTGAGACATGAGTAAATGAAATGGTACAAGACTTACAGTATAATATGAGCACGAGAGCCGGTTCACCCTCTCAGAATGGACTGAAGATCACATCCTCTAAAGATTCCCTTTTCAGATCCTTTCTCATAAATATTACTCGTGTAGCTTTAAAAACAGGCCAAAAACACAAAGTGGAATTGACTAAAATTATGCAAAACTGTAAATATATACCATTGATTTTACTCAAGTATCCTGGACTGCAAAACGAGTCCAGCCGCCAAAGTTGCTCGATCAAACCGAGCCTGTCTGCAGAGAGTGACTGTGTGGTTGTGATGTGACAGTGAGCTTACAAAGCAGAGGCTGTGCTCAGATCAGCTGCTGAAGCACGAAGCAGCCGTCGAGTTTCTTTTCTCTTTAACTGTGGCCTTCGTCGCCATCTCTTTATCTGACTTTGACAAGACCACACAGCCTGCCCGCATCTCCTCATGGCCGTCAAAACGTAACAAATACAAGTGATTTAATTCAACAGTTCATTAAGAAATTACCCATTTGGTGATCTGAAAGAAAAAAAGATGAGAAGGAAAAAGCTGGGACTCAATAAGGCAAATGTGTTCCAGAAACCTAAGAGCTCAACTCTTGTTTTGTGTTAGTAAATGTGTTGAAACAATATAAGTACTGTCATTTAATTAAGTCTCATCCAAATTAAAAATCGCCACTTCTTCCAATGCAGTTCTGCACGTTCAGTGAACTCATCAAAGACAAACCATCCCACCTTTTCAGCAGATACTACTGCGTAGAAGAAACAAAGGTTTGGGAGTTTGGGATTTCGTTTATCCTGCTCTCACACCCTCTGCTGAAATGTCTCTTAGACCGTGTCTTCCTGTCCAATCAGGATACAGAACATGGAATAATCCGCACATAGCCTCAGAACATTCTGCGGGACATGGAAAATGAATACATGAAATATAGCAGCCTCCAACAAAGCCGGTGAATATTTTGCCTCGTTGAATGCGACCCAGATAGGAATATAAATACGAGTTATCCCATTCTGCCTGCACACAGTCATTGCGGCAGTCGTCTAAGCCACCCATTATGTAAATAAAGAAAGCGCAGAATGAGGGAGAGATGTAATGTGTGTGGGACAGAAAACATACGAGTGGTGCAGGATGCATGTGGAACAGAAAGAAAAGAAAGAGGAAATGAAGAGAAAGTCAGACTTAAAGAGGAAATTGGAAAGAAAGAGTTGGAAATAAAGAAAAGCACATCGTTTTTTTTTTTTGTTACCAATTAAATGAGTCATTACCGACCCAATGTGGTACTGTGTGAAACCCCCAAGGCTCCCGGTGCGTCTTTTCCTTAGCGAGATCAACACCATTACACAACAGTAACAACAACAACATCAACAACATCTACAACAACAACAACAACAACAACAACAGTGCTATAGTGAGACGATGCTCAATATAAAGATGATGCACATCATTAACACCACAGCCAGCCGCACATTAGCACACACTGTTAAGTCTGTTATGTTACTCAGTTTAGTGGCCCTCGCTTCAGCAGCACCCATCAGGAGACCAGGTGGCGTCGCAGGGTGGGGCGGGTCGCTGCAAGCCCCCGAAAAAGTCGGCGCTGGGATGAAGAGAAACTCCCCCGCCGGCAGGACGTCGAGTTTGGCTTTTTAAGTTTTAAAACGGGTGAAGTCCTGTCCGAAGAGGCAACATCGTTGTGTGATGAAGGGTTTTTTTCTCTTTATTTCGAAACAGGAAGGCGTTTTTTTGATTTCGGAACAGGCCCGAGTGGTTATCGTGCTCCCGGCTTTGCAAACGACGCTTTCTGGTATAAAATACAAACAACGTAGTCACTCAACACAATCGCACAGTCGCAAAGCTGAAGAAACAAGAACATAGCGGTAAGCAGCATCGCATCAGAGTCGCTGTGGTTTTTCTTTGCAGCATTTTTTTTTTCCATTTTGTTATATTTGGCTGACACTGAATGAAATCTGTCTCCATGATACAGTTAAACACACACATTCAGCCACGGTGCACTACTGCCACCACAAGTTTTCCGTCATCAGCCTCACAAAGACTTCGACTTTCTGTTTCCTTTGTGTGATTTTTCTTTTAATCCTCTTCTTATAAAATTATAGTCGGTGTCAAGCAGAGAGGATAGAACTGATGGCGCCTCTTTAATAGGTTGAATGTGAAGCAGGTCGGTGTTTAGCTGATGGAAGCGATGTTGATCTGTTTGGTGGCGAAGGGGGCTCCCCTCTTCCTCCACCACATCTCCTCTCCCTGTTTTCAGCCCTCACCTTTCCTTTCCTCTCTCTGCGCTCAGACATAAATGGCAGTCCGGGAAATGACAGATCCGTCTCTCTGGGACTCCATGTCGTCGTCGAGGTACACGTCCATTTCTTCTTCGCCGCCGTGGCCTCTGCGGACGTGGTAGGCCGGAGGCAGCATGTTCCCGCCTCCCCCGACGCCTCCAAACCTATCGTACCGCTCCTCCTCTTCTTCCATGCTGTCGTCCAGCTCGAACTTCCTTCTCTCGGCTTCGTCCATCTCGCCGCTGAGGAGGATGTCGTGGGCGGAGGGGGGGTTGCCGATTGAGGCGTGGTGGAGGTGATGGTGGTGGTAGTCGTTGGCCTTTTCCGTCAGAGTCCCCGTGGCGTCGCAGCCCTCCCGGTACGTGTAGATGGGCCCGTTGTTGTTCGCACCGGTCCCGTTCTTGCTGCTGTTGTTTCCGGTGCCGCTGAAGAGCAGCCGCGCTTTATTGCCATAGTCCCCGCCATTGCTGCCGCCGCTGCCGGTCGCTATGGAGTCCCCGCTGCTGGGGTAGCCACGCCGCTGCTGCCGCCGACTTCGGGTCAGGAGAACGGCAATGAGCGCGACAACCAAAAGCAGGGCCAGGAGGGAGCCGATGACGGCGCCCGCCACGACGCCGGCACTGGACGGATCCTCCAAGGCTTCTGCAGAGGGGATGAAGGGGTTGGAAGGAGGGATGGAAAAATGGGTGGAGGAACAGAAAAAAAGGGCAGGAATTGATGGCTGTTTTTAAGGAAGTCTTGCTCAGTTGTGGAGGAGGTATTCACAGTTCTTCTTGTATTGTAAGTGTGCTGTGGTAATAGTAGTAGTGTCTTCTTCTACGTGTGTTACAATCCTCTTACAAGTGTGTAGTAATGTTCTTCTCAGTGTAATCCCCTGGTAAGGGTGCAGTCAGTCACTGCTGGGATCAGGCTGAATGGGACTCATTCACTCCCTCCCAGCGGCTCGGTGCGATGCATTTTGCAGACATTTTGCTCTATACACATGTCTGTCCAGCTGCTGGCACTTCAGTTCTGTCGCCCCGCCCCCCTTTGCCAGCTGGGGAAAAGCCTTTACTACTGTAACGGTCCTTTTGTTCTATACTTCATGTTGGTGTGAGCCAAGTTTGCCTCTCCACTCTTGTTTCAGTCGAAACAACAATGAGAGATGGGTTAACAGCATCAGCAAAAAGCAGTTTGTTTTTGTGCCTAGTGATCTCTCGGGTCATGGGTTAGAGGTATCGGCCCAGCAGAGCCACAGAGACAGACAGAGAGACAGACACACAGGACAGACAGGCAGAGGGGTTATTTAAGGAGGTTCAGTGGAAATGAGCACAGAGTCGCGCCTTGATTGTGTCATAATGTCCGACATCCCTCGAGCCCTCCCATTTTCCTCCTCTGTTTCTTTCCCAGCCTCCTAATTACACCCACTCCTCATCCCCTTTCTTCCCTCTCATCCTCCCATCCTCTGCTTTCCCTTCGTCCTCCCCATGCCTCTCTTATCGGTCAGCTAGTCAAACCACAGGGCAGAGCGATCACCTGCTGTCAGCCCAGGACCGAGTCCAGATCTCACTGATCAGCAGCGCACAAAGGTAAAAGGTTCACACTGCGGAGCAAGACTCTGGCCGGGACATTTTTAAGAGGATTCTCTGCAGGAATATGAGAGAAGAGAGGTCTGGCTCAGATAGTGTAGGATTTTTATGAGTGGATTCACGCTGGGCTAAAAAGAGAAGAAAAAAGTGTCAAACCGGGCATGGAGAAGCGTTGAGCCTATGGTGCAGAACTGCACAAGGCCGGCTAATGTTTTTTTACTGTGAATTGCATGCTGATTTTTCTTTGGGGTGCAGCAAGGGCAGCAGAACGCAGAGCAGCAGGGAAATTTGAACTCCTTCCTGTTTTATGCAAATAACAGTGAGGTTCTGCCAGCACTCCTGGCAAACACAGCAGTGAATGCCAATCAAACAATCTGAGCTTGGCTGAAATGAGCACTGTGAGGGGTTATGTGCCAGGGCAGCACCAGCGAGGGAATGACTTTTTTTTTTTTCTTTCAATGAAATCACATCGGACATCAAACAATGATCTGCATGGCGCGGGCGAGTTTGAGTTATGCTGACAAAACCAGTGGGGGGATGTCATTATAAATGAGCCTGGATTGAGAGTCTGTGATTCAAACAAATTGTTCATTCTGACGGTGTAGGAGAAAAAAGGAGGGGAGATGACAGAGAGGAACTGAGCGAGAGGAGGAAGACGTTTTTGGGTAGAGAGGAGAGCAGACTAATGGAGAGGAGAGGTCTGGGTTTTGATTTCAAACACTCTCCTGCTCCGGTCTAACATGGGGACGTGGGAGGGCGATGCCAGGGTGAGACAGACGGGTTGGGCGAATGAGGCGGGGCTCTTGGGACAGGATATGATGTCTAAATTAGGGGACAGTGTCTGGTGATATCCAATTGAAGTGACAGAAGGCATTAAGGATGATGAATCCAACTTTGCCTGTCCTAGTTTTCTCTCTCTGTAAACTTACAGACTGGTGTTGAAACACAACGTGTTAGCCAAAATGATATTTTTATTTATTGTGTCATTTATATCTTAAGCATTAGTGGCATTTATCAGGCGCCTGAGTGAGAGACAGCAGAATAATGGCCTTTT
>JAPZEA010000008.1:4481680-4493608 GCA_029783685.1 Heniochus monoceros
GCTCCCAGGTGCATTGCAGAGGTGTGTGAGCATTAATGTGCGAGTTTGTATTTTGGTTTCCCAGCATGCCATTGTGCGAACACTCATCGTGAGCATGCTCCTTACTTTCTGAGTTTTGTGATGCGTGTTTGGAGCTCTGTTCAATCACAACATCATTGTGCTGATGTGGGCAGCTGCATGTCCTCCTGAGGGATTAAAGCGAACCATAGACAATCACACGTACCCTGTTCCTTCTGTCTCATTCTGGCCTCTTTGTTTGGTCTTCTTCCTCTTTCTCTGCGTCCGCCTGTGTGCATACAGGATCTGGTTCTCAGTTTGTATCTTCAAGTATAGCCATTAGTCGGTCTGTGCCAGTTCATCAGCCAATCATTCAGTCAGTTAGTAAGTCTGCCTCCCTGCCAGAATGTCCATTATTCCATTTCTTTCCTCTTTCTCCATCACGATGCTGCTGTAGCTGCTGCTGCTCCCTCTATCCATCTCTAATGCTTCCAATTTCACACTTTCACTGTCAGAACATGCACTTAATTACTTCGCCAACAACTTAACCCCCCCCCCCCCCCCACACACACACACACAACATGACCGGCATCTCTAATTCCAGCACTCGCTAATCAAACCGGCTCCCTGAGAAACAAGGGCTTGACAGCAGGAAGCAGGACTCGAACCCGAGTTCCACATGGCGGGATTTCCCAAATGTAAAACGTATGCCGCGCGGCGTTCCGGTCACCAAGGCAACAGCAAGGGTGTCGTGGCAACAAGACGGGCAGCTGTAGAACTGAGTAACAGCTGTTCATTTGCAGCCACATCTGGCAGCAACTCCTCTCAGTCCACACACACACACATGCAGACAGCAGAGAGGGTCTCAGGAGGAGGGAAGGGTGTTGGCGTGTGCGCTCTCAGCATGAGGCACGAGTCACATGGCAACATATGTGTGCCCCCCCCCTTCCAGGCCAACCTGACGCCACGCTTACTGTACAGGCAGCACAATGCATCAGTTTCATTTTCAGAAATATATCTCCTGTTTTATTGTTTTACCTTCCTCCAGCTCCAAATGAAGAGAATAATTATGTAAAACATCCTTTTACACACTTGGTTGGCGGTCGGCGCGCTGCAGAAAGCCAGAGAACGACAAGGCGTGTTTGCATTCCGAGGGCAGCAGCTGAGAGATAAGTGTGTCTGAGCCTGACCAGCTCTGGTCAAACACTTCGTACGAGGACCTGCTGCCAGACTTAAGCACAAGAATCAATAGTCCATACCTGCGAGGGGCACTCCAATACGAAGCGCACTAGGTAATATCTCACGGCTGGAAGCGCACCTGTTCGCAGGTCGCTCAGACACTTTTTATAGCCTCTATAAACATCATCTGATCATCAAGCTTTCCCTCCAACTTCTTCTTTCTCGTCTTCACTCATGATTTAAGTTTGTTTTCACTTTACTTGAAGGTACTTTTACTTTCTGCAAGACATTTTCTCATCACATATTCTGCTCTCCCTTCTGTCTTTGCATACTTCTTCTCTTCTTTGCCCAACTTTACTCACTCTCATCCGATGTTTTACAGTTTCGCATGCTTGCTCACCTCCTCTCACTCCCTCGCCCAGGTTTCCATTCTTGCACGGCACTTGTGCAGTTTACAATAATAATGAAATTAGTAATTTTTGGACCAACGCTTCCTTGATCTCAGACAGAGGAAGACAAAACTCACTTCTAGCTGGTGACTGGCTGGACCAACAACTGCTGCTGTCAGAGCTCGCGAGCTAATTAAGCTAATGTTAGCTCTACGTTTTGGTTGAATACACTGTCCCCGGCGGACCTTTAAATGCTTCCAGCTGGCTTGTTAGCTAGTAGCCACACGCTTTGGGGAAAGAAAAAAAAATGCAACAACCTTTTAAATTCTGTGCAGCCCGATGCACACAAACTTCAGCATGTGAGGATCCTGCAGTTATCATTATCAGCTATGACGGGACAATTGCTCTTTGTTTTAGCGAAAAGGTGAAGTCTTCACCTTCTCTTTTGTCTTTCAGTGTAAATTTGACCTCCTATGTTTTCGAATTCTCTGAATTTTCATTTTTTTATTCCTATCATCTCTTGATCTCTCATCATGTGATCGTTTCCCATCCTCTTGCATTTCTTCATCTTCTCTCACACCTTTTTCCATTGTCTCATATTTCTTTTACATTCCCTCATTATCTATTCAGTATTTCCTCATGTTGTCATCTTTTCGTCGCCTTATAAACATCTAATCCTCTGTGATCTATCACTTACTGCTCGTTTTCATCTTCTCTCGCTCTTCTCTGTTTTCATATCACTCCATCATTTCAGAGTCTTCAGCTCCCTCCTATCTCATCTGCCACCTTCAGTCTCCTCTTCCCCCAACATCATCACTCCATCCCTGTTTCAAACTCTCTCTCTCCCTGCCTCCCCCACCTCCCCTCCTGTCCTTCCTCCATCTCTGCCTCTCTTCCATTCGTCAACCTCATCGTCTTCTCCTGCTGCTGCAGTCTCTCATCTCTCTGTCTTTCATCTCGCTTTCCCTCTCCCCGATACGTCACTCTGCTCCCCGAAGACAAAAGACGAAGAGAGAAAAGGGAAGATGACGTGTGTGTGTGTGTGTGTGTGTGTGTGTGTCCATTTCCATATCACTCCTCTTCATTCAAGTTTTTTTTCCACAGGAGATAATTGAAAAGAATTGTTTCCAAAAATGGGATATCTGCCTCTCTTCAAGTGCCTATGCTCAAAACAAAGTGATGAATAGTTCAAAAATGCAGCAAATTAAACACGTATTTTCAGGAGAGTGGGTCACGTGAGCTCTCCAGCTGTCCAATTTATGGTAATTTAATGGTAAAGCTAAGATGCTCTGCGCTGAAAGGTAATGAGAATTGTTGTGTGCTAGTCTACTTTTGATAGTACTGGTTTTGCTGAGGATGTGTGTGTGTGTGTTACATGCAGTAAAGCAATGGTGGAGTCAAACAACCACAACAGCATTGTGAGACATTTGTAAGAATTTTTTTTTTTATGTAACATTATATGATTGCTTGTGGGGACGGCGTGACATCAGCTGAGAGTGTCAAACAGTATTATCTCAAGACAGGCTTAGCGGTTGACGTACACACACACACACACACACACACACACACACACACACACACACACACAGAATAAAGAAACATGAGCGTTTGCAAAAATTGGAAAACTTCCAAGGACAAACAGCGAGCAAATATCAAGCCGGTCCACTCACTCACAATCAAGGGTTGAGCAGATTTAAAAAGCCCGGGGCGTATTTAGAGCTTTAAGGACATATACACCACACTCAATTATTCCCGTGACATCTGCCCTCTTCCTGCAAAACGAAAAACAAAAAAACACTTCAACAGCACGGCAATAAAAACAACAGTGCGATGATGTTTTATTGCACTTCTGGATCAATTCTGTTGTTTCAGTCACATGGATAAATGGCTAAACGCGCACAATGCGAACCGGATCATAAAATCTAATAGCGAGATTTTTCACTCGTCTTGATAGTGAGCGCCATCAGATCTCGGTGTCGGAGCCTCCAAAGCGAAGAGCGAGCACTCTCCTCCCGTAGCTGACGGTTAGCGCCGCGAATCAGCCGCCACACAAAGAGAGAAATCCATCAGAGAAGAGGGGAAGATAGCAATTTGTCCACTGACGGCAGCCTCAATAGACCAGAAGGTAATGCAGGAGGAAACTGTGATTCGTTTTAAGTGATGGAAAGAACTCTTTTACCGTTTGAAGGCTTCAACTGTTTGATTCACTCTCTAAGAGACTCTGTTATTAAGATATCTCCATCACTCGGCTCTTGCACGCTCTCAAAAGTAATTCTGGGAAGTGTGCAGAGTCAATAATTAACGTACATGGAGTTGGTTGAGGGAAGGAGGCAAATCACAGTCCTCGATCATTACAGTTTCATGAAACATAAGAGCATAAACACCTTTCATGGTGAAATCTTGCACAAACTGTGCTGCATGTGATGCAGAAGGTGGCTAAAAATAAGGGAGATAGAGCTAAGTTGATGGAACCACATCACATCCTACACTTGGCTGGAGAGCCGCTTTCTGCTGCCAGGTTGTGGTTTGTGTTAAAGCAAAACCTGATTAAGGTTTTAACAGCTTCCTCTTTTATTCTGGAACTGTCAGAATCTGAGGTCAGTGTTTCGAACAGCGAAAGAGGAAGACAGAAGCGATGATGGAACTCATGTTTGTGGTCGACAGTATCGACCTGAGCTGCGGTTTCTATAAAACAAACGCTTTTAATTTCGGCGTTCATGCTGTGAACCCTCATATTTGCTGGTATATATGTGCACACGAGTTGTTGCCAACACGCAGGTCAAGAACGAGGGTTTGAGCTGGGAGATACGTGTGATCAGTGAGTTCCCTTCCTTCATTAGGGAACAAACAAACCAAATAAACTCACAAAATGTCAAGGAAGGAAATGTTCTTGCACCTATTTTCCTCACTGAGCAGAAAAATTCAACCATACGCCTTCTGAATTCAACTTTCTTTTTAGAGGCGACAACAAGCTTAACTGCCTTGTTAACTCATCGTAAAACAGACTTAATTCAAGCTTGACAGAAACAAAATAAAACTCTGTCGTGGTTAGTCTTTCCGTTCTTCCATCAGCAAATCTGGCTTGGTCGAAATCGCCCCTGAATTCACAGAGTTAGATGGAAAAATACTGTTTTCCCTGCTGCCTCTCTCTGCCGTTGCTGCCATCTTTGCTGCTGGGTTAGCTCGCTAAATGAGAGTCTGACGCTAAATTAGCTAAATAAAATCATCAAAATCACTCAAAAAAATATTCATCCAATCGTCCACCCCTTTTCTGAAGTGGCTAAGCTCTTGTGTCCTTGTCTTAACTGTTCAGTTCTTCCTCATTATATGCCAAATAAGTATTAAAGCTTTTTTTTTTTTTTTTTCAGTTTCCACATCAGAGCGTCCCTTGTCTGCAAAACTTGAAAATACCTTTCATGACTCATCTTGAGCTCGGAGGCATACATATTAAAATGTGTCTTTGAGCAATCCAATCAAATCTGAAGAAGGAAATTAGTTTCACTCAGAAACGCATCATATTAAAGCAGACAGAGACTAACTTGTGCTGTACTGGGACTTTAAGTGGCCGGACGCTGGGAACCACTGCTGTATGGTGGGACTATGGACATTCCTGAAGGGCATGCGTCACCTGTAGCCTGTTCACAAGAGAGTGACGAATAAAAGACAAAAAGAAACAAAGAGAGAGGTGGAGGAGAGCTGTGTCGAAGCCTGTTGGAAGTCTGGCACAATTTAAAAGCCACTGAGCCAAACTCCTCTCCTCCTCCAGCCGCTGCCACCCCTCCATCCCCTTAATTCCTGTCCCCACCAGCCGAGACCGGCCAACCAGCTGTGCCATGTGATTTTAATCAGGGTGTGTGTTTGTTTAATGCCCCACATCACCTCCTGTCCTGTTGAAACAACCGAGGTCGTCCGTCCTGGCTGCAACAGGATTTCCTCTTAGACACACACACACACACACACACACACACACACACACACACACACATTTTAGGCCTATTAGGAACATCCTGGAGTTGTTTATACCTTCATCTTTTGTTCTGCTCTGCATTGAAGAAGTTATTCATCAATTATTTTTTTATGAGTCGGTTGCTCTTGCACGAGCTCGAGCCAGTGAGTGAGCCGGGCTGAGACTGCCGGGGGCTGAGGGGCGTCTCAGTGTGTGCTGAGCTGCCTCTGCTTGTTCCTCGGCCGCTGTGTTGCGACGATTGTGGAGAGCGGCCGGTTTAATTATGTGCCTGTTTTCTGTCCCAACTTCTCGCTGGAGGCAGAGTAATGGAGGTCACTTTATATTCTGCCCTTGTTCTAAAAGCTCCTCTCATGACGCCTGAAAAACAAGTTACAGTATGCAGAGCAGCGATGCACTCCTCCTCTCCCTCCCTGCCCTTCCTCTCCTCTCCCTCCTCATATCCTCTCTTCTCACCTCTCCAGTTTCTTGTAGCGTCTAACTTGAAAACAGCTCGCAAAGAGTGAATCATTCCTGTACAAACCCTGACGACAATACGCTTTCTGACATCAGCGGCTCTGGAGCTTCTTCAGTGCGGTTTGTTATGTGATAACATTTAATGGTTTTATTTAATGACTCATCAGTCTCCCACTCAGCAGAGAAACTACATTTGACAATGACCTTTAAAGATGTGGCAATTATGCCGCAACAACAAAATTACACTGAACCTCTGATAAGTTGGATAACTTAATTACTCTTGTTTGTCTTTCTGCGAGTGGAAACTTTATCTATCTATCTATCTATCTATCTATCTATCTGTTACTCACATGCAAACCATATTTTCTAACGATATCTAAATATATTTCTCAGAAAACAACATTTGCTCTAGATGCTTAATGAGGAACAGATCAATAGACAGCAGTAGAGATAAGTGATCATTATGTGTTAAGCATGCATTTAATGCAGGTCTGTACTGTATAACAGGTATCCTTGAGTGCTAACAGGGTTTCACAGAAAGGCATAAAACCAAAATAAGCTCAATGCATCATCAGCAGATAAGATGACAACCATAAACCACAGAAACGGGAGTCTACTGCCATGCTAGGAGATCTGTGAAGCTGGATTTAACTATGCCTTGAGGTAAATGGTAATGTTAGCGTGCTAACATGCTTGCATGCTGATGTAATGCAGGTGGCTACCATGTTCACCATGTCAGCATGCTAAGGTTTGCTCAACACGATGCACAGCTTAGGCTGATAAGCATGATTTAAGTTTTGCAGGCACTTCATCATTAACCAAAGCACTGGATGAATTTTGGCCTGATGGTGGTGCTACATGCAAACTCAAGGCATCACCACAGCTGTTAGAGTTAATCCTGTAGGGGAACAGAACATCATTATCTGTGCCAAATTTCATGCCATTTGATCCTCAATAAAAGACAGAATTGTCAACTTCATCATGAGGCCGCATGAAAACTCAGAGGATCACCAAAGTCGGTAGGATTCAGCTTCTGGGGGGCATGAACATCTGCAGCAAATATCATGGCAGTCCATCCAATAGCTGCTACAGCATGGCTAAAGAGCCTGTGCTCATACACTGATGAAAGTATTTGAACAAACAGCACACAAAGCAGTGAGGAGAGCACAGAAAGAGAGAACACAGAGCTCACAAAATTAAAGTCTAAATAACAAAGACATCACACAAAGCCGGAGCACTCAGCAAACAAACTCAGGCAGATGTATCGACGCACAGAGGGCTAACACTGTGTGTGTCACCTCTGCCAAGGGTGAGGCTGACATTATAGAGTAGTGTTGGAGGATCTGCCACAGTAAATAATGGCGGAGAGGACGGTGGAGCTGGATCTCGCTCCCATGCCGGACGCCACAAGACACCGAAAACTCATTTTGATGATAAAACTCTCCGTTCCCATCTGTCTTTTTCACATTTTCACAACGCCAGCCTTGCAGACATTTTTCTTGCTCTCCCTTCCCTCTCTCTCACTCTCTGTCTCTCTCTCTCAGTCTCACCCTCTGTGCCCCTCTGCAAAATTTGCAAATGGATTAACACAATGCTGTTATGAACACTTAATGTTCCTCAAGGTCAGGAGCGATTCATGGTAACTGGTTTCGAGGCAGATTTTTGTACGCTGCTGTTGCTGTGCTGGATCTACATCGAGACAAAGACGCTGAATGAAATGTAGCTTTCATATCTTCTGCATAACAAGCACTTAAAATCCTATTGAACAGGCTACACAGAAACAGGTGCAAAAACTGTTTGATTAGATTAGATTAGATTAGATTCAACTTTATTGTGATTGCATATGTCTCGAGTACAAAGCAACGAAATGCAGTTTGCATCCAACCAGAGTGCATAGCAGTGATTAAATAAGATATGGTACAGATAAAATAACATATTATACAGTATTTATACATATTATACAGTTTATACAGGCAGTGGGGTATGAATGATATATAGTATATGTCTACATGAATGTACAATATTATGTACAATAGTGCAAATGGGATGAATTACACTATATACAGAATATACATGTACAGAATCTAAAAATATACACAGAATATCTACAGAGAGGGGGTTGGTGGGTTGTGGGTGGTCGGTGGGTGTGTGCGTGTGTGTGTGAGGGGGGTAGAGTTCAGCAGGGAGACAGCTGTGGGGACAAAACTGTTCCTGAACCTGGTGGTTTTAGTCCGGAGGCTCCTGTATCACCTCCCAATCCGTTTGTTGTTGGTGATGCGGAGACGTAGTTCGTCCATTTTGTTTGCCAGAGACCGGACATTAGTGAGGAAAATGCTGGGTAAAGGGAGCCGATGCGGTGTTAGATTTAGCTTCGCTCGTAGTCCTCCACACTTACCCCACCTTTGTTTACGGTCTCGACGCCGTCTGCGAGTGCTTCCGCCCGGCTGGAAAGAGTGAGCAGCCTCTGGTGTTCTGGAGATCTCCGGGATGAGTCGAAGATTGGCGATAAAGTTAACAGAGTTGCGTATTCCAATGTCCAAGAGCTCCTGTCTGCTGTAGGACGTTAGAGCAGTGCTGTTCTGAAAAAACAGTCCAGTGAGGAGCAGGTAGAACACCACTAATTTGCAAAAACTGGAGAGACGCTGAGCCTCGCATTGTTCACGCGTCACCATAATCATCAACTCTGGTTTGGCTCTCTGAGTTAGATTTTTGGAAGAACTTTGGGCCATCTAGTTGAGGGCACCTGAGGCAGCGGAGGATGTGGCGCACGATAACTGCTACTATGATCAGAGTTGATGACATTCTTGAACAAGTAGCTGGGAACTGGTTATCTGCTCTGTGGCTGGATCAATATTTAAGTCTTATAGGGAATTACGTTTTACAGGGGCAGTTAAGAGAGTACATATCTAAGTTCTCAATATAAGGTACTTAACTAGAACAAAAGAAAACAGGAGAAGGAAAACAAAATCTAACTATTACTGCTACTTATATTACCACTGCAAATTGGGCTCTAGTTTAATAATGGGTTAGCTAATGATATTAGATTGCCTGACTAGTTGCACAGAAGCTATAGGATTGCAGGAGCATTTGTAACATTGTTTCCTCCAAATGCTGTGTCTTCTGTTTTGTCAAGGTTATTGGGTGTTGGGTTTTGTCTTTCTTGTGTCCAGCTCTCAACATCTTGCTGCACCCAGCTATCTGACACTGCAGGGCCTCGGTGCACCTGACATAGAGATAGACTATAAGATGACTAAGGATTTGGTTTAAAATAGACCCTTTCACAACATTAACCATGTGCAAAGGTCACAAAGCCCTGACGGCAAACTTCTCCCCAGGCAAATGGGCACACATAAAAATGAGGCCTTGTACTAAAACATGACCAATTATTGCTATGTGCTAAAGAAATTTAGACTTTGACGCTCACCAGAATGTCAGGAGTATACTTTAAACAATATTGGTATGCTGAGAAACTTGATCTGTGCGTTTTATAGCTGATATCCAAACCATCAATCTTCTCTTCATTACATCAGACAAATAGCTTCCCTGATTCTGCCTGTAGGCAGGAAAACTGTAGAAAGATCTGTCGTCTGATTTTTTACCTTGTTGTCATATAAATGGACATCACAGCCAATGACACAAGTCCTTCCTCCCATGACTCATAAGTATGCGTAAGTTTAAGCACACTCTAGACATATATCAACATCACTATCAGTGCTTGAAGTTACTGCAGAGGCTGCCATAATCATCACAGAAAATCACACACATGATCCACTATGGTGCACTGTGGTGTGAGGTCACGTTGTCAAGCTCTATAGTTACAGCTCTTTCAGGGTGAAGCCTGTACAAAATAGAACAACTTAGTGTGGTTCATTTAATGCCAATTAAATGTTCCAGTCTCCATAATAGGATGTGATGGTCAATGATGTCAAATGCAGCACGAAGATCTAACAAGACATGTACAGAGTCCTTTGTCTGATGCAATTAGATCATTTGCAACTTTGACCAGTGCTGTATCTGCACTATGATGCACTGAAAATCCTGACTGAAAATCCTAAAATAAACTATTGTTATATAGAAAGGCACAAAGCTGATTGGCAACTGCTTTCTCAAGGATTTTAGAGAGAAAGGGAAAGATATATATATATATATATATTAGCTAAAAGTTGGCTAAAATTGCTGGATGAAGAACAGGTTTTTTTAAGAAGAGGTTTAACTACAGCTTTAAAGGATTGTGGTACATAGCATTTTGACAATAACAGATTGATTATATCTAGTACAGAAGTGATATGGGTAAAAGTTTGGCCCAACTAGGCTTTGCAGCCAAGTTGGGATGGGGTCTAAGAGACAGGTTGATGGTTTAGATGAAGACATCGCTGAAGTTAGTTGGTGAAGGTCGATGGGAGAAAAGCCTGGAGAAAAGTCTAAATATATATTAGATTAGATTAGATTAGCCTTTATTATCTCCTTTGCCTTGGGCATTCAAGGGACATAGTCAATTTAGGAGCACATGCGTACAATAAAACTAGAGATAACAAGCACAATCACACAGCACTATCGACAAGATGATTAGTTTTGAAGGGACTAAAGTTAGTATTGGAGTCCTGTCTTATATTGGGACATGGCATTGAATCAAATGCTGATGGAAGCACTCCCTTAAATTTAGCTACAGCACTATCAGATCAACATTTGGTGTAGGAATTTTTACCTAATGGTGTGTAGTCCAGTAATTGGAATTCAAAAGTTATTAAATGATGATCTGATAAAAGAGGATTCTTGTAATTGTTCAATATCAATGACATATGCCAGAACAAGGTCTAGGGTGTGGTTAAAACAGTGAGTGGCTTTATATGCACTCTGACTGAAGCCAATTGAATCTAATAATGAGATAATCTATCAATACCAATGATGACATCAATCTTAACATCACCAACAAAAATTAGTTTATTTGTTTTAATAACTAAACTTGCTAAAAAATGAGTAGGCTGTCAATGACATTACCCACTGCAGGGGTCAGGGTCATCACTTCTAAACCACCAGGAATTTTGTTTTAAAAAGTTCAGCAGCCGAATTCACAATTTTAAAGCAATTATAGATTAAAAGCCAAGTCAGTAACCACCATCTATGACAATGATCGGCATACTTGCCAACGTCCAGACATCACTCAGTAAATCATTTTAGGCAAATGATTCAAATGTCTGAACTGAACTGGCCCAGAAACAGCTTCAGTCTTGTGAAAAAAAAGCAATGCTAAAATATAGTAAATATTATTATATTGACCATTTGAAAGTGTACCTGTATCCACACCATTACATAGTGTACTCAAAGTGTGTTAAATTGGAACAACTAGTTTTACACTTGAATAGCATTTAAGTTGTACAAAAGTCCAACTTAAGATGTATTAAGTATTCTTGATTGTGCTAAAGTTGGACTACTTTAAGTATACTTAATATACTGCAAATGTACTAATTATTTTATATTCGCTCATGCTATTCATCAATTTAAAATACAAGTGAAATAAATTTATAGCATAATGTAAATTGTACTTTGAGTGTGTATACAATCTAACATTAAGAGATTACAAATACATCTACATTGAGATGCTAGTGTATTTTTATATACTTCTTGAGCAATACACAAGAATAAAAATGTATTATTAGTGAGGATTTAATGCGCACTACCAATTTGCTTAAATATATTGCACTTATAATTACATGAAATGAAACTAATGGATTACAATTACATCTACATTAGTATATTTATATATTGATTGAGGATTTCCATTACACTTAAATTAACTTAATAATCCTAAAATTAGGCTACTGCCTAGTGTATTTTTACATACTTCTTGTGCATTTTCAATACATTTTAAGTGTACTTTAAAACTAAGGATGAACAGGATGCACTGTACATATATGTCTTCAAGCAATATATAAATATACTAAT
>JAPZEA010000008.1:4602827-4613422 GCA_029783685.1 Heniochus monoceros
CCTGAGATCCTATTAGAGCTCAGCCAGGAGAAACACTGCAACACACACACTCACACACACACCTCACATATTTACATGGTGCGGCAATTCACCCTTTACACACACACACACACACACACACATGCATTTGAATATACAACAACACAGGTATGACTGAAAACATGCAGGTGAGCTAAAGCTGCTGATTTGAATGAGAAGAAACTGGCAGTAAGTTGAGCTCTGTGATCCATTAAAAGCACTCAGATACCACCACCCGAACCCCACCTCCCCACCAGCACCTCCTCCCACTGCTGACTCGCATCGTGAGCGTTCAGAATAACGCTGCTCTCTGAGAGGAATAATGAAAACGTATGATTTCCATTCGGGGTGTAATGTGCAGGGAGTGGTTCGGCGTGTTCACCCTCTGCCGCCTGCTCGCTGTCCTCTGTGGGGGTCTGCTGCGCTGTGCCAGCCCGACACTGCCCCCTGCTGGGACGCCAGGAAACAACACCCTGACAGGAGAGCTGCGGCTTGTTTTCCATCTCTTGTTGGTTTAACGGTTGTTTGTTTGTGGAGGATGATTCTCAACATTCAAGAGCCAGCAGGATTTTAGCCTTTTCAGCCCTGCTTTGTGGGTACATCCTGTGATTAACACATGCTGATGCCTCATTCATGTGGGCTTTTATTTAAAGGGGCTTTCCACTGATTTTACTCATAAAATTCAGGTTATTCATCATAAGGAGTTCTACTCAGCTGGTGAAACGTGGTATAATGTCTTCTGCGTCTCTAGAGGAGCTTTCCAAAGTTAGAAATAACACAGGTGGGCTTGATTTTTTTTTTTCTACACTCATTATAAACTGGCCGTGTGGAGTCTTGAAAGTAGTAATTTAGAAGGCAGGAAGGATCGATTGAAAGACGCAGTCGAGCTGCATTATGGAAATTGCAGCACCCAGCATTTTTGGAGCTTGACTAATACAACAGTCTAAAAGTCTGGATATTTTCTCCACTGCTGTGTCAATTTGTGTCCATTCTTTTTAAAATCTGTCTCTCTGTGAGTCCACCTGCTAAATCACTGGAGGGCTGCTAAAGTTTAGAAATCTTTAGTGTAGCTGGATTTCCTTTTCTTTGTTACTGTGTCTTCTGCTTTGTGATCATTGTAGATTCTGTAAAGGAAATCCATAACAAATATTAAATAAATCTGTACCTTCCAAATAATAGTAAGGGTCAATAATACAGCGGGTTGTATATACTGTGTCTGTTTTCATGAAGATGAGTGCCTTACCCAATAACCAGTTTTATTTTAAAGAGTCTTAGCTTTACAAAGACAACATCCTCTGACATTTCTGACATTTTTTCTTGTTTTTAAAATGTTGTAAAAATCACACTTTTTCCACGATTTTGTGAAATTTTGGTGGATTTTGATTGATTTCTGGAGAAAAGATGCTATCTGCCCACATTAAATTAATAATTACCTAACTATAACTGACATAATAATAATAGCAACAATAAACTTCATTTTTATAGCACCTGTCATAAAGGAATTGCAGCTCAAATAGCTTTACAACAAAGAAACCACACGCACCAAGTGAGTGTTTCACATAGAAAAGACAGAATAGACATAAAAACAGGGAACAATGCATAACATGAGATGGATCATAAAACCACAGAATAAAATAATAAAATATAGGTAAAAATAGATTACATAGGCTCAGTTTTTAGCTTTCTTTTGAAAATATTAATCGAGCTGCTTCCTGATATCTGTGGGTGGTTTGTTCCAGAGCTTTGGGGCGTAATGGACAAAGGCTGCATCCCCAGTTCTTTTTGTGCTGTTGCTGGAAACCTCCAATAAACCAGCAGCAGATGATCGCAGTGTTCTTGAAGGCAGTGAACAAAGGATTTAACAATGTAGCTCAGTCCTGGTCCATTAAGGGCTTTGTATACAAGGAGGAGGACCTTAAAATCAATTGTGAATGTAACAGGAAGCCAGTGCAGAGCAGCAAAAACTGGACTAAAGTGCTCTCTCCTCTTGGCTCTGGTTAATAGCTGAGCTGCAGAGTTTTGAATGAGCTGAAGTCCCTCTGTCTTCTTCTCTGGAGGCCAGTAAATAATGTGTTACAGTAATCAGCTTGAAATAAAAGCAGGAACCAGTTTTTCAGCATCTTCTTGATTTATAAATGCTCGTACTTTAGCTATGTTTCTTAGGTGGAAAAAATGATGTTTTCGACACCTTGTTGAGTTGAAGCTTAGATCTGACACAAAGATAACACCACGACTTGTGTATTGTTACAGTATGTTAGATGCAGATAGCCTCAGTCTGGAGACATGACGCGAGCTCTTCTCCATCAGTTGGACAGCAGAATCTCAGATCACTGACAGCATACGCAACCCAGAATCAGGAGGACAGCCTGATTGCTGCAGTGCTCTGATGACAGACAGAGAAAAAATGACCCAGTGAGAGTTTGTGTGTGTGTGTGTGTGTGTGTGTGTGTGTGTGCCAGAGAGCTGCTGGATGAGGAATATGGGCTTTTCAGTTTTCAGCCCTCTGCTTTCATCTCACTGTGACCTCTCCCTTTCCCAGCGTCAACACAAGATGGAAACGCCCTCACATATTACTGGTGTGTGTCCTGTATCTGTAACCCATCACACACACACACACACACACACACACACACACACACACACACGCATCTCCACTCCCTCCACCTCAGTTTCAAATGAACAGAATCAGCTTTTCGTCCTCTCTCTCTGTCTCAGTCTGTGCATCATCAGTGGAAAGAAGGTGCTGGCTGTTAATACAGGATGGAGCGCTGAGTGGCTTCTTGCAGCCCCCCCCCCCCCACACACACACACACATCCAAAAAAAATAAAAAGAGGAGAGAGAGGGATGTTGCTATGGAAACAGTTCGGACAAATGTAATTGTCTCCCTCCACCTTTGCAGGTCAAGGCAGCGGACATTTCAGCTCCATAATCTCTCCGTCTGCTCTGTATACTCACAGGCCTGTGAGTGTATAATAGAATTCCTGGAGTTGCGACTTACAAATATGCTGCATCATATACAGGTTGATTTCTAACCCTTTGTGTGGGCTGTGTGGGTGTCTGTGTGTATGTGCTCAGATCTTATTTTGCAGTAAAATGAGGTACTGCATCTTTACAACCCTGGAGGACCCTGACAGCCAGACTCTCTGAGAAAATTGGTTATTTTAAGCTTCTATCCTTCAGTTTTGAGATGAAAGCCTTTATAAAGTCCAGCCAACACCAGCACAATTCAAAATACACTCAAGACCTCCTTAACATTTTGACCATTTTGCGACAAACAAGTTCATCCAACTGCATTTTGGACTGGATCTGTTTTTTCAGGGTAATCAGGGGTGTTTGAAGAAATATTCTACAATGAATAATTGCCTTCAAGATGTATGACTGATTATATACCTGCAGAATTCAGCTTTCGCTGAGCAGCTCATTACAGAGCAGTAATCAAACTGTCAAATCTGTGAACGTTTGGGTGAAACTGACAGATTTTATCTTAAAGTAGCTTCAATAAGTTGTCTGACTTCCTAGGGGTCAAGTGTCAACACCTCAAATGCATCATAAATAGCACAAGTAACTATTCAGTTCAGCCTTTTCATCATTAACGAGAATTGTGCACAACTAGTCTTTATGTGCACATGATGCTTCGTCACAACAACCTGCAGGGAGGCGTCACAACCCAGCGTGATAGCTCATTTTCTCAGAATTATCAGCGCGATTTACAGGTTGGTTGCAAGATACACCAGTTTATGTGCAAACCTCACAGAAATTACACAGTTACACAGAAATGATACTTTTAAACATGTTTTTCACACTTGTTACAAAATATGTTTCCCCTTGCCACAGGTGCAGTGCAGCTTCGTAATAACCTCATGATTAACAGTAACTTACTGAAAAGAGATGATCAGTGAAACTCAGTTCTACTGGACCGCATTATGATACATTGAAAGGAGTTTCTAATATTTTGTCAAACTCATTTACATGCACAGGATACATGAGAATAAATAGAAGAGCCACCTGACAAAGTAATGCAACTGTGCAGAAAGTTGCATATACTTTTCCAGAAATTCACAACATATCACAATCATATTTTTGGATTATTTTTTAAATTAAAGCCATATGTTGTTCCATATTCCACACATAGAAATGGAGTGAACAAAATACTTAAAACACTTCCTAACACACTGTTATGAGGTTCAACACAGCAACATGCAGCCTTAATTAATTTTGGTAATTCTGGTCATCTGATATATTTTGTCTGAACTTTTAGCGAGACATTAGCATGGAGAAAAGACAGCTTAATTCTTAGAACTGTGCCATAAAGATGGTACCACAAATACCAGTCTGCCCATTCTATAAACCTCTCTGGGCAGGGTTGGTAAATAATATATTTTCCAAGAAAAAAGAAAAAATGTAACTGTGAGAATGTATTTTAATAAGTAAGTTTCATTTCAGAGGAATTGGCACAATTTCTTACTTCTTTCTTTTGGCCTAATAGTTCCAAAGTGATTTAACTCTTCAGACTGTTCATTTTGGTGGGATACAGGTGTGTATCATATGCAGTGTGTAATCTCCAGTCAAACATCCATGTGTATCTGTGATCGTGTGTCAATTTATCAAAAGCTCATAACATCTGCTCATGTTGTCGTCTGTGTAAACCGTCAAACCAGAAACGCTGTGAGCAGTATTTCTGTGAATAAATGTAATTTCATGCATGGGGAACCCAGATAAGACAAATCCATTACGAAGTTAAAAAAAACCAAACAGATGTGTGATAATGGGCTTCAATTACGAGGCCGTTGTCTTTGCTTGTTGACTCGCGCTCTGCTCTGATCATCTCAAAGAAAACAGCAATGAAAACCAGAAAATATCACATCTCTGCCGAGTTTGTGTTTTAACACCAAAGACTAGAGGAAAACAAAATGTAAATTTCTAATATCAATGTTTCATCAATCAAAACTTGAGCCGGATGCATGAGAGGAATCTATAATAAATGTTTTTTAGATCACAGCCTCTGTGGAGTGCAGCTGTGAAGATAAAACAAGACAGACAAAGCAAAAGATACATTTTCTAAATATTCTTTATTTCTTCACTGATAACTTTGATGCTGATGGCATCTCAGAGAGTTATGACAATCGGTTTAATTCTGTACAAACGCACCCAAAAAACCCAACAAAGTCAAACTGTGCTGTGTTTCTGCATTACAATGTGATAATTAAAGTGAAGCAGTGTGAAAGGAGTCCTGTGAACTGACGTATGAAATATGACCTGATTTAGAAAACAACCCCGTCTGAACTCATCGCTGAGGCTTCTTACACCTCAGAGTCCCGTTTTCTGGGATTGAAACTGTAAACAGAACAATTGACTCACAGTAAAAACGCCGACACTTGAGCGTGCTGGATGTTTAGCAGACGAAACACTGAAACGATCAGGCGACCGCAGCAGCAGTGGCCAAAAACAAAAGATTAAATCAAGCCGCAAACTTGATTCAATCTGTCAAAGCCTTGAAAGATGCTACAAGAAAGTTGTTTGTCTTTGAGGCAACGCAAACGGAAAATAGTGCAGATCTGCAAAGAGCTGCTAACTATGCGGTTATCAATAGGCGAGGCTGATTTATCAAATATCTGACAGTGGCCACTTCTGTGGTCAACTGATGACTCCAGTGATGCTGTTTCCTGACCACAAGAACAGAACAGCAGTCTATAAGTATGACAAGTAATTTTTATCATCATTAAACACGAAGTTAACTGTTGTGTGACTAATTTGTGGTTTTGTGTTCTCCTGCCTCAAAGAGACAAAGAGTAAAATGTTGGGAGTGAACGCTGGATTTTGACAGATTTTTGATTCTGATCACTTTGATAACTTTGGATCTGTCGAGCAGAGCTGCAGCTAACAAGTATTTTCATTATCGAATAATCAGTCCCTTATTTGACCAAGCAATTAATAATTAAGTCTATTAACTGTCAGAAAGTACGATAGAAAACTGAAATTTTGAGCAGCTGTAAGCTTTTTTTTGGCCTGACAAATGACTTTATGATCAAAATAACTGGCACGTCTTTTAAACTCAATCACGGCCTCAGCTCCACTGTTGTGTTGTTGGTCTTTATGGAATCTGTCCGTCAGCATTGCCTCAAAATGTTGGCAGTGTCGTAACTTTCAGGTAGAACCAGCAGAGACACTGAATGAACTCGGTTGTTCTTTGTGACTCGCAACAATCGAGCAATTTGCACCGAAAGCTGCTTTTCCTCCATTTGCAATACCACACAAGTTTCACACTTTGTTGTTATAGTTTGTGTCACGCCTCCAGTTTCACCTTCTCACCAGCTTAAAAGCATCAGTCTCTCAGCAGCTGCATGCTTCAGCGCATCTTTTTCAGACCTGTACAACTGTTCGGCTCGCCACATGAAAGAGGAAAAGCAGGTGCGCCGACGCGACACCATGACAGCGAGTGATGTGGTGAGGATGGCACGTTTCTTTGAGTGCAGCTCGGAAGACACAAACAGACATTTAAATATCTTTAGAGCTCGAAATGTACGAGACAAAAAGAATATGCAACGCTTACATCTTTACTGGCAGATGAGACTGCAAACAAACGACACGCAAAACCAAAATAAAACTGACTGAAGATCAACAGAGAAAACACAAAGCCTTTTTCTTTTACATTTGAGTAACCACTGCTCAACAGGACCAAACAGGTCCTTAAAATCTGTATCATGGCATCAGGCTATCATGTTAAGTCCTATGTAATTAATATTACTGCAGTGAGGTGACGTAACCTCACGTTATTATGTCGGTTATTTTCAGTGATCCGTTTCAAGTGAAACTGGAGCTTTTTGACGAGTAACACTACATTTATTACTTCCATTCAACACAGTTTCCATTTCTTGAACGAATCCACTGAAATGAAAACAATCTGAGCCTGAAACCAGTTATCAGATGTTTTCTCAACTCTCTGACGTTGCCTTCAACGCTACTTCACCGGTGATGAGTTGGCTCAGTTAACCATCCGTCTGATGGAAGGCGGCGATGTGGCTCCAGAGTCAATGTGTCATCGGTGAGCTGAAGCTTAAGTCTTAAATCTGCTATTACCAGGTTCAAACGATTCTTTTCTTAAATTTATTCCTCAAGAATCAAGTTTTCTACATTTTCTCCCACTTCAAAAAAACTGCAGGTCCGCCAGCGGTGCGATCAAAGCACGACGACCAGCAGAGTCTATTCTTAACACTACATTTACCCGACTCGCTCCGAGTCCGAACTATTAGAGAGATTATAGAACAGGTGCAGAAACTGCTCAGAGACGCTGTTAGAGAAACAGGGAGAGGCTGGTTCTGTCCATGTGAGGCAAGCAAACATTTCTGAATTAAATAATAGAAAAGGTGCTTAAGAGAAGAATTTGGAGTTCTACGCTTGGATTTTATTCTACTCAAGCAGCACCTGAGCAAACATGTTTACAGCTGCTGTTCTGTAGAGGAGAACAGCTGTCAGGTCCAGGACAAAAGAGTCCACTTTGGCCCGAGAGCTCAGCAGTGTAAAGAGAGCCTTTACTGTCCCTCAGCTCCTCCGTCACATCGAGCCTCAGTCCACAAGCCAGAGACGAGATGAGATCACTTCCTGAATCTGTTCATCCTGTTACATCAGCGGATGATATTTCATGACATTTCACTGTTAATGAGTCCTCTTAAACCAGCGGCAGACACGCTGCCAGCCAGCGCTCGGTACCCGCCGTCCCCGCCGCTCAGCAGCTGCTTCTGCTGAAGTGCCTTGAAACATTTGATTATCTCTCATCAGCAGCACCAATGGAAGTCTGCTGACACATTTTCTGCCGTTTAATTGTCTTGAAACATCACACGCCCACTCCTAGACAGCTGCTGCCACCCCGGAAAGCTGCACTGAAACGTTTCAGCGGCGTTATCACTGAGGTGGGAAAACACCAGCCCAGTGTTGACTTATTTTGGGTGGGGGTGGGGGGTATTAGAGCTCACTGAAGGTCCTGTTCTGCCCTGAAAAATTAGCCTTGTCACTGAAATGAAGGTGGCTGTACTGAGACATCTAAGAAAGCGTTAAGGCCCTGTACAGACTCCAACTGTGGCAGCCTGATCTGAAACATTTCATTAATCTTCCTGAATGCTGCCTCCGGGTCACCGACAGCCACGGTGGGAGTGTACTCAGAAGCATTTCATCATGTTTCCCGCCCCGATCACACCTCTCCGGGCAGTCGACGCCATAATGAAATCCGACCCGACACATGTGATTACTCTTTCGCCGCCTCCTCTGAAGCCCTGAGACCGAGTGGGCAAGAGGTTTGTGAAGCAGCTGTGTGAGCGCCGGGTCACCAATCCTCAAACTTGGAAAGATCAGGATGTAAGAATTGAACTCTTTTCTCGCCCTCGCCGGCTGCTCTCAAGGCAAGAAAAAAAGCCGTCTGCAATGAAAGATCAGAACTGTGGCTGAAGGAAATTAACTTTTAAGGGAAGAAAATGTGGCAACTCGAAAGTCTAAACTGGAGCATTCACGATCTCTCTCTCTTATCAGCGACACCCGCAGTGGAAGTCTGCGTTGGGGTCCTTCAGGAGCTTCTTGCGGTCGACGTGCAGACAGTCTATGTGGTACCAGGCGTCGCACACGTCGCACTGGATCCACTGCACCGTGTCCTGCTGGGGCAGCCGGCAGCGCGGCGCCGCGCACGGCTCCACCGCCCCGACGGCCACCTCCTCGTCTTCCTCCTCTTCGTCGTCCTCCTCGTCGGAGGAGGAAGAGGAGGAGCCAGAGGAGGAGGAGGCTGAGGAGGTGGAAGAGGAGGATGAGGAGGATGGAGAGGGCAGGGAGGGCCGGGGAGGGAGAGGGTGCTTTCTGGGGCGGCCTCGGCGCTTGCTGCGAGGAGGAGGAGGAGGATCAGGCCGAGAGATCAAGGGAAGAAAAGGAAGGGAAAAGATGTTTAATGTTTATATTTAAGAAAATCTGGGTTTTAACTCAACATTTGCCACAGAATAATCTTACAGGTGCAACAATCACCTAAAATTTAACAGGTAATGAGCTGTGGTCGGTGGCAGAGACAGATTGCCACTAACCGAGCGAAACATCGTACCTTGTTGGATGGTGAAAACTGTTGAACTGCACCCTGCCTCGCTCCTCTGTGCGGATTCTCACCGAAGGCGAGGCCAGGCTGTAGTTCTCCCCTCCGACCACCAGAGGGGAGAAAACCGGAGAGCTGTGAGCCCTCCGCCTGCCTCTCTGCGCCGGTGGAGAACTGTGTGCAGGTTTCTGCTGGCGGAACGCCGCGATGTTGCCGTGCATCACCGTCTGGACTCGGTGCATCGTTTGCACTTCCTGCTTGTGAACAGCAGCGTTGGTGAATGACGCCTGGAGGAGGTGGTGGTGGTTGTTGAGTCTGCTGTTCGTCATGGCGCCATGGAAACTGCCGATGGTCCTGATGCCGACGGGGAAAGGCTTGGCCTCCAGCGGCCGCCGGACATCGCTGTGGCTCTTGGGCTGCAGCGGCAGAGGAGGAGGAGAGCTGAAACCCTCCGACTCAGACTTGTAGAGCCGCCGCCTCTTCTTCCCCCTCGCTCTCTGTTCGTCCTCCACAACTCCTGCTGGAGCTGAACGACACCAAAATGAGATTATTATCATAGGAGCAGTGATCACTGATCAGTTTCTTCACCACATTTTTAGAAGCCTGCATTTGTCTGAGTTTTCTTTACCTGAACTGCTAACGAGCTAACCGCAACTTTGAGTCTGGATTTGAATGTATTCAGGGCTGCAAATCGGTGACGACTCAAACAGTTTTTTGCCTAAAAACGAAAAACATGACCAATGCACAACACCGAAGCCCCTTCCCATTGTGCACGCTGCATTTTTCTATATGAGCAATGCTCCAGGGCCAGATAAAAGCCTGTCAGGGATATTCAGGCCTACTATATGTAGCAGTGCTAACAGGGAGAAACACTCAGTTGTATTGGAGTTTTAAAGATGTTCTTACGACCACAAAGTCACCATAGAAACACTGATAGCAAATCTAACATGTCAGTAGAATAAATTATATTCCTGACATCAAAATGATGAAGTTTAGAAAGAATGAAGACAGACGTCAGTATCAGTCCTGTCCTCTGTCCTCTGTCTGTCCCTCTGCTGGTGTGAGCAGAGTGACGAGAGGCTGCTTTGTCTAGTTTACAAGAAATTACCAAATTTTAAGACGAACTAAGATAAACAGTTCGGTTACATTCCAACAGCTTTTGTTTTAGCTTGTCTGTAACAGTTAGCTGCTTGACTAACCAGCCGGCAGTGGAGGCGAGACTGCTACATGAAAATATCTCTTTCTCCACTGTATCTGCTTTGATGAAGTACTCTTACTGGCTTCTTACTCAAAGGTTTTACTCCATTTACAGTAGCGAGTGTAGTTGTTAATTCAAGTGAAACATCATCTTTTCCTTCCCCTGGTTCACTGTGTCCACCTCTCTGCTCTGCTGTCTGCTGAAGTCATGACCCGCCCTACTGCCTCTGATTGGCTAGTACTCATTGTTTATGGTTAGGTTGAGGCAGGGGGTGTGAAAAATATCGCCACCCAAAATGTTTTGGTTTGTTTTTTTTT
>JAPZEA010000008.1:4651175-4661249 GCA_029783685.1 Heniochus monoceros
CAAACCAAAATGCCACTATATAACCTGCCTTGTAATTAGTTGTACCCATTGAAAAATACCCTGTATTTCTGTGCAATAGCAAGGACTTCTGTTGACCTGTAAAGAAATATATTTGATTTGAGTGTTAGAGATGTGTGAACTGCAATGGGTAGTGTGTTGCACAATATAATAGCCTTTGCATTGAGTACTTAAAATCTCCAGCTAC
Organism: Heniochus monoceros; assembly: GCA_029783685.1. Lineage (NCBI taxonomy): Eukaryota > Metazoa > Chordata > Actinopteri > Chaetodontiformes > Chaetodontidae > Heniochus > Heniochus monoceros. Next base: position 4,651,381 of record JAPZEA010000008.1, read on the forward strand.
AAGAAGGTGAGCGTAGCCTCTCCTGGTTGTACCGAGAGTTAAAAACAATATGGAGGGTGGTGTGTTTTGCCAAGCTTTTGAGTGTTTTTATTCAATATTTAAAATGTGGTATTGATGTGACTTTCTGCTCAGGGAGGCTGAGATTGTTTTTCTAAACCTGTCGTCATGGCAAACCTCTGCTCACCCTCTTCTCGTTTGGCGTTTGAAAATGGCTTTAACTAATCTGTCTAGAACTTTGCTTATGAACAAGAGCACCACAAGACATGGTTTCGTAAATGCAATATTTGAAAAATATTTCAATGTTTTTAGAGAGAAGTGTCTGTTTGAACTATGTATTATTACATTATTTATATCAAAGCCAAACTAGTGACTTGTTCTTATTTATAACATTTTTAGCAAACCTCAAAGCTAATCTACAAATGTGAAAAAAGATTAAATGATTCAAATGTTGTTTTTACAAACCATTATTGAGAAATGTGCTTCATGGACTGGTAGGTCACAGTGTGGTTTAAAGTAGTGCAACATGGTTGAATCAAGGAGGGTTTCTGCACACTTTCTGCACTGAAGAGGACCTTCATCACGGCCACAGTGACCAGCTGTCTCACCACCTCCATGCTTTGCACCCGCATGCATACGAAACTGTCCCGTAATATCTTGAAACAAACATTGGGAGATTGCACGTTTAAAGAAAAAAAGGTCCACAGAAAATGCAGATATCTTGTCTTTGCAAACGGTCATCAGACGGAACCGAAAAGAACAAAATGAACGTTCTTGCTGAGGGACACTGAAGAATCATTGGAGTCACAGGTTATTTTCACTCAGCTTTCATGCAGGACTGTCCCAGATTAACAACCTATGCAATATACTCTCACAGTCTGTTCATTCAAACAGCCTCATGGCGACTGGCATCTAAATCACTATTGCATTAAAGTTATTTTTTGTGGCTGTAATCTTTGGATTCTTTGTTTTTCTTTGAGCGAATAACGGGTCAGCAATATAGAGGTAGGAATAATCTGCTGTTAGACAGCTGCAATGTTTAGTGGGAGGTTGTGTTCGAGCCCACAAAGGCTCATTCTGACAATGTACATAACCAAATGAACAATGGCAGAATTCCTTATAGCTGCTTCAGTTTCACGGTGCTTTCGTTAATGTTATTAGTCACACCTGTTCATTTGTGTGCTGTGAAAAGACATATTGTACATTACATGTTTGTATATACACACCTTGGTCAGTGTCCATGTGCAGAACACACGCCAGATTTCACTGAATTGTCTCAGGCAGTGTTTAAAAAAGCATGGGAGATGAAGCATGTGAAGTGATTAAAAGAGAAATTGTCACTAAGGCTGCAGGTTTGTATTTCATATTATTTTATCTGCTGGCCTTCAGGTAGAAGTCTACACAACAGCCCACAAATCAAGTGGTGCCATGACTGTTTCATGCCTGAACTGTCTCAATAAGACTGAACTCTCTTTGTAATTTAATTGCTCTAATTCAATGTGCTTTAAGAATACGTGTGGTTATAACAGGTTGGTTTTACCTTTAGCTATTTGTTGTTCTCGTGTATCTGAGATCAGCTCACTGAAAGATATTCTCAACAATATTTTATTGAAGTGTCTACTGAGACTGGTACCCATGATTATTCATTTGATGCCTGGTATTGTTGCACTTCTATGCTAGCGACAGAATACATTACAAATCACTGTCATAGGGAAGTTTCTTCAAAATGTGAAATGGGAATAATAAACCATAGAAATACTTTTAAGAAACAATTCCACCACAAGGCCCATTTAGTATACTTAGATGTTGTCATCTGGTCCATGTTGGATTAAAGGCTGGGGTTCAAAGTTTATTCTTGACCTTGCAAACAGCACTTGAGGTGTATTTCTTGGGCAAAAAACCCCCAAAACAAACTCCATCTGCTAATACAGGCCATGTGATATGAGTAAAAGCCCCAGAAAAGCTACTAAAGGGACCTTGTGGTGAGACTACACCTTTCCTGCTTTTACAGTTTTCTGACTGCACTTTTGTGTGGAACTCATGTCCAATAAGAAGAGACAATTTTTCTTTATTCTGATTTGTTTTTATTATTCATGCTGTTTTTAGTAATGCACTTTTAAGATTTACTGTACTTACCAATGATGCACTCCATCTGGCACAGATTAAATTGCCTTGGATTCCACGATTTGTCTGTAAAGCTGATGTCTCTTGTCTTTTCTCGTACCAATTTTATCATTATGATTTTAGTCAGTATAACAATTTTGCCTCAAGGGGGAGTGGCTTTATATTCCATTACAGCATACAACACCCTCTGCCCTTAGACCCTCGACTCGCATGAGGAAAAACTTCCAAGAAAAATGGAAGAAACCTCAGGAAAAGCAACAGAGGAGGGATCCCTCTCCCAGGATGGACAGACATGCAATAGATGTTGTACATACAGAAGAGACCAAAATTTTGGATTGATTGTCCACATGTACGAAGAATGGAGTGAGACATCAGACATCGGGTCTCCTGTCATCTGGATGATGGTAGATCGTTAAAGACTTATTGTTGCTGTGAACTGAGATGGACTGACTGTTTGGGGGTTACCTTGCGCAGCTAAGCCTCTCGTATCTGATTTTGAGGTCAGTGTGACTTCTAAGCAGCTCACAATAACCCGCATTAATGTTACTGTGCTTCCTCCACAGCTCAGTGTATTCCTTTTGTGGGTGGTGCAGAGCGTTTGTGGTCTCGCCCAGGGCAGTTATCTGGTTGAGCCTGAGCTCAGTGTCACTGATGTGTCTGAAGTTTGACTCTGCCTGCTGTCGTTCCTGGAGCCTGGAGTAGCTTTCCTGAGACTTCTGCAGGGCCGCAGCCTATCTTCCTCTGGAGTTCGTATCTGCTTGGTCAAAGTCTCGTTGAGCTTGACACAGCACTTCTCACACTTGGTCTTTTCTTGTACAAGAGCAGAGGATAATTTGATCCACTCTCTGCTGCAACTTGGAGTTTCTTGCCTGTTCATGTTTCAGGATGTCTTCAAGTTGTGCCTCCCTTGTCTCGCTCTTTGATCGTAGTGCTTTAAGTTCATCTATGGTGTACTGGAGATTGCCAATGGTACGTTGATTCTCAGAGATGGCATCATTTTTCTTTGATATCGTCTCTTCATGGCGCTCAGAGAGAGAGAGAGTGGAGTTTAGAGTTCATTCTGTCGTATCCTGTCTCCGCAGCCTTGAATTTAGCCCTGATATCTGCATTCTCCAACTTTAATGTCTGCATGTCGTACATCAGGGGCTCTGAGGATGTAGATGCTTCTCTCAGCAGGTCATGGAGGATTGCTGAGGGATCAACTGCAGCCTGTTTTTGTAAAACCACCTGCTGGAGGCGCTTCTGCTCATTTTTGAGACAGCTCCTCAAATATTTCTCTGCGGTCAGACTCTTTTCTAAAGCCAGAGTCTTCTCAAAGAGCTCCCTCTCTTGCACCTGTATCTTTTTATACGCTCTCAAGAATCAAGCCTTCTCCTTCTTAATGGCCTCCTCAAGTCTGCTGGTAGATCCTCTGTCTTCCTGAAGCTGCTTCCTCTCTTTTAGGGCAGCCTCAAGTTCACCCTGCAGCCTTTTATTCTCAGAAGCCAGTTGTTGGTTTTCCAGAGACAGATGGTCCAGGTCTTCTACTTCCTTCTTCTACTGGGAGACAGCATCCTCATAGTCGCTCTGGAGTTCGCGTTTTTTTGTTCTGTCTTCTCTGAAGTCAGAAACCAACTGGTTAACTGTCTCCTGCAGTGAGGAAATAGTGTTGTTCTTGACATCAGTATAGCTTTGAAGAACCTGAATATTGAAGTGCAGGGATTGAATTTCATTGTCTTTCTTCACACTTTCCTCCTGCTGCTCAATGAGGCGCCCCATATCAACTCGAAGACTGTCTTTTTCAGCTTGCTCCTTCTTCAGAGTCTCTGCAAGAGTGTCTTTCTCAGCTTTTTCCTTCTTCAGAGTCTCTGCAAGAGCATCTTTTTCAGCTTGCTCCTTCTTCAGAGTCTCCGCAAGAGTGTCTTTCTCAGCTTTTTCCTTCTTCAGAGTCTCTGCAAGAGCGTCTTTTTCAGTTTGCTCCTTCTTCAGAATCTCCGCAAGAGTGTCTTTCTCAGCTTTTTCCTTCTTCAGAGTCTCCGCAAGAGTGTCTTTCTCAGCTTTTTCCTTCTTCGGAGTCTCTGCAAGAGCGTCTTTTTCAGCTTGCTCCTTCTTCAAAGTCTCTGCAAGAGCGTCTTTCTCAGCTTTTTCCTTCTTCAGAGTCACTAGAAGAGCGTCTTTATCAGCTTGCTCCTTCTTCAGCGTCTCTGAAAGAGCCACTCTCTCAGCTATCTCCTTCTTCAGAGTCACTGCAAGAGCATCTTTTTCAGCTTGCTCCTTTTTCAGAGTCATTGCAAGAGCGTCTTTTTCAGCTTGCTCCTTTTTCAGTCATTGCAAGAGCATCTTTTTCAGCTTGTTCCTTTTTCAGAGTCTTTGCAAGAGCGCCTTTCTCAGCTTTTTCCTTCTTCAGAGTCACTAGAAGAGCGTCTTTTTCAGCTTGCTCATTCTTCAGAGTCTCTGCAAGAGCGTCTTTTTCAGCTTGCTCCTTCTTCAGAGTCTCCACACACTGTAAACGATTGTCATGTAAATTAACAGTAAAATACTGGCAGCAGGGTTGCCAGTATTTTACCATTAATTTTACAGTTCTCCTACTGTTATTTACTCTACAGTATGTTACTGTAATAATACCATGTACAGAATTACAGTATATTCCTGTATTTTCTTGATTTACAGTAGACTACTGGTAGCAGGGTTGCCAGTATATTACCGTTTTCTAGTTTGCTTACTGTAAACTCAATTTACAGTTTATTACTGTTATAATACCATGTACTAAAATACGGTATAATGCTGTATTTTGTTGAATTTACAGTATACTCCTGGCAGGGTAGCCACAATATTGTTTTTTGCCCATTAACAATGGAATTTCACCATAATCCCAAATACAGTACCATGCAGTCATTTTTGTAAATAGAGCATATTACTGGCAGTATTGATGACAGCCAATCACTATGAAGCTAAACTGTCTTTACTGTAACCTTGATTAGCAATTTTAATGTGATATTCCATGCAACATATACTGAATAATTTAGTTAACTAAAATGCAGCAATAAAAAATTCTATGGAAAAGAAGAGATGGAGAAAATATAAGATAAAATATGTAAGGCAACATTTATTTAAAAAAGACAGCACCAACTGAAATACTTAATTTGTTGATACAAACCAACTGTTTTTTCTAAAGATGTAGTACACTGAAAACAGAGCAGCAAACCCCATCACAAATGTTGGTTGGATGCCCTCAAATAGGACACGAGCCTCAATGCTGATCATCCAGCGTCCAGCAGTCACACGCTCTGTTCCACCTGGAGACATTAGGGTCATTTCAGAAAGCATCTTGACTTGTATAAATATCTCTACTTGAAAGAATATTGATACTTTATTGGATTCTAGATAACTTTAAAAGCTCATCTATGAAATATATAGTATGTCAATTCACTGAATACATACCGAGCAGAATTGGACGAGGAGTCGGGGGTAGGGTGAGGGTCTTCTTTAAATCAGTCACTGTGGCAGACAGCTGTAGGGCACAGACAATATAACTGTAGTGAGAATATTAAGTTTCATGATATGATTTCTAAGATGACAACAAGTCAATACAATAACAATTAAGAAAGTAGAGAAACAAACTTAGGTCTGCAAAAAGGATGAGCCCATCTGTGTGAAGTGGGCCATCGGCAGCTGGACAACACGGAGCGCCACCTCCGCGTCCTCACCCTGGAAGAGGACAGTCTGTCCATGAGAACTGGTCTCACACTAAAGTTTCAGACATAAACCTCACACGCTGTTGTAGCTAAATATGTTGGTAGGAGTCTCAGACGCAGCCAGTGGCTGAGTGTTGGCTAACGCTGGTAAATGTGCTACACTACCAAACTGATTATAGACAGACGGACAAAGAGCAGTTATCTTGTCAAAATGACCGTCCAGTACCTGCTGCACTGACAGCCTGGATCTTGGATGCCATCACACAACTGCTGGTACAGAACAGCTCCACCACGTTCTCACTGTTTTTGTTTCCAACCATGTCCGGCATTAAATGGTGGGTGCAGCACATGGCACACGGCTGCGGTGTTCTGATTTTCTGCTAACAACAGAACAATGTGTACAATCTTTGACGCTACAAACATGCAGACGCAGCTGAGATGAGTACAGCTGAAGTCCATTTAAAATTCAGTGGATTTAACTACTGTATGACTCACTGAAGGCAGAAGTGGCACGTCTTCTTAGCCTGTTTCATTAGGTAAAATTTCAAAAGGCGCAGAAGATAAATGTGTGGCCCTTCCTCTGATAAACGGTCTCTCTGTCCATCAGAACCTTCCTGCAGTTGGAGCAAGACTCAGGAGAATCCATGTGGGTGAGAGTGGAGTCAGTGCTGTGCAATCCGTAATTGGAAGACAACATAAAATTCACTTTTGGGAATGAAACATTTAGCGTATGTTGGCAGAATCAGCAGCAGTAAACTCACTATGTTAGCTGCCTCTGTCCGAGCTCCTCAAAGTTTCTCAGCCCAGGGCCTGATTTTCGGTCTCAGACACTCTTTGGTGTCGTTTTTTCTCTTTTGTATATAAACAGAATATATTTGGGTTTTGATCTGTTCATCAGACAAACACGCATATGTTACTGTAGCCTACAGGAACTTGTGATGGACATTTTTCACAATTTCCTCATATTTCATACAACGTAGATTAGAAGCAATAGATTTATTGCAATAAAAAAAATACAGTGATAAAGGGACAATGAAAAGTGTCTTTCCTTGCAGCCTTATAGTGAATAATCATTCAGTTATGACTGAAATATGACTGTGTTTTCAAGATGGGAAAGATGTTTGATGTTTTTGGAAGCTTATTTTCACAATGGATCTCCCACTCCATTTGTTCTGGTCATAAAAGCTGTAAGGACCGAAGTAAGTGCGCGTTATTGTTCTATTTATTAGAAATCTTTCGTGTGTTTGACTTTCAATAAACACACGGAAAACAGTAACAGAACAGTAATCATTGGTGGTCTTAGGTGGGCGGGCCGAGTTTTTCTTCACGGGGGGGTAGGCAGCTCAGGGTTGGTGCAAAGACACATGCTGTTACAGGTTGAAATCATTAACGAATATATGATTAACAGCATAATTTAGGAACCTGGTGACACCAGAATAGATCACTGTTTCATCACAATTAAAATAAGTTTAAAATCGGGAAAATAAATCAGTTGGAAATTACATGTGAGCAGTACTACACACGTGCTCACAGTTGGTTTACTCCGAGTGCTTCGGTTTTCTCCAACAATTAAAATAAGTTCAATAATTCAAGAAATCAATAAATTAATAAATTCAACAAATCAATAATTCAATAAATGAATACATTCAATAAATCAAGAAAAACAAATCGAGAAAATAAATCAATTGGAAATTGCATTTCTGTTTGCAACTGTTTCTTTTCTTTTTCTTTGCTGCATAGCCGTAGATGTGGAACTCAGACTTAAGTTCTGCTGGTTAACAGATAATAAGATAATGAGTTGTTATAAATGAACAAAATAGACAAATGATTGTCAGTGCTGTTCCATCTGCAGCTGAACAACAACATTCAGTTGAGGAATGAAGGGTTAACAGTATTTTATGTTGGCAGGAGCACCAGCGGTTCAGTCATAGTGTTAGCTGCTTCTGTCCGAGGTCCTGAATGTTTCCCAGCGCTCTCTGCTGCTGCTGTCCAGGGTCCTGAATTTTTGTCTCAGCCACTGGCGTCAATTTGAAATGTTTGCCTGGAGATCGTCCTTATTTTTCCATTTGCTATTAGAAAAACACTTTAAATGACCCTCAAAACATTCTACAATATATAAAGTTATACACTGTTATTATCCAACTGCTCATCTTGTAATAGCCAGGACGAAAATTAGTCCACTTCTTTGAATGTCCCTATACTGCCTCCTTCTGGAGACAGATGTCCCTACTTATCGTCACTGCCTTCCAAAGACAACAGCAGACTTCAATGGGGACGGATCGGGAGTAACTGGAGAGTTTCGGCTGCTGTCGGGGTTGTGGACCATTTGAGATCGGCGGGGTTCGGAAAGCTTGCTCGGTAAAAATCGACATTTCTCGCTCGGAGCCGCAAGCAGCCGCTCTGCAGTTTGCGCACACATGCAGCTTTCTCCAACCTGATGTTCGTTTCTCTGGCCCAGCAGACAGTAGCTTTCATCCTTACAAGTCAGATTGTGCTGCTCAGTCAGTGATCCCAAAATTATTTCCTCATGGGTTTTGAGTTGTGGGTTATTTATCCTTATTTGTTAAAATGAGTGAATTGAAGTGGGTTGACTGGCCAGGGAGATCTCTCTCCAGAGGGGGCCTCACTGTTACAAAATGAGAAGTTTGATATTATCAGAGTTTAATTCTATGATTTATTATATAAAATTATGAGGATCATCACCCTGAGGTGAAAGGTATACACATGCTGCTAAGCCAGTTGCAGTAGTTGATTGAACAATTTGGTGAAGAAAAACGGGTTTGTACAAATGATTACTCGATATATACATTTTTTTGAAGGCTTTAAAATACATCTGGGGTGGAAACGCAAGTGACAGCAAAATGTTTGCAGCTACGACTGGGCTGTAAAAACATGGACAAATGAACTAACACAAAAACACAACAAACACCTGCCTTCCACAAAATGTCGAGACTATTCATTAAGTTTTCTCAGTTCTCGAAGGATTTGCTGTTAAATAATTGATGTTTTTGCACTGTGGGCAGCTTCATATCTAATTAATTAAAACAAATTAAAGAAAATTAGTCCCCTTTTTTAAATGTCCCAACACTGCCCCCCCCCCCTGAATTCTTCAGATTCCACCATTATTAAAGTATTATTGAGTACTTATTTCTGCTAACATGAATATAACATACCAGTTAAATATAACAACTCAGAGTAATTCATTTTTACATTTTATGTGACAATCATTCTCAGGTGGTTGGGGAATTCATAACAGTCATTTATCTTGGATTTAATTCTAAGATATACCAAGTCATGTCATTTTTTTTTTTTTTTTTTACATTATTTACCTACTTTTTAGTTCAAAACTCACAAAATGATTAGTCATTTATTTGTATTATTTTCCTATTTCCAGCTGTTTTATTGAAAAGTAATTTTGTTCTGTTCACTTTTGTTCTGTTCATTATAAATCTTGCCTTTTGTGCATGTATTGTAAATTGTTTCAATGATGACAGGGGAAAAAATCATTTACTTGTCCTGCTCGTCATTCTACAGTGACTTTTTGTTAAAATACAAATATTCACTGGACACATTCTTTGACACTTTACAGCCAAACTGTTGTAGAATAAACATTTCTCATTACAAAACATCTCCAATGTTATACAAATGCATGAATCAGCACAAAAAATGAACATTAGTGCTCCAGGTTCCTCCCACATTTAAAATGAATTCAATAATAAGACATACCAATAAAATACAAATACAATTAGGAAAATAAATCATTTGGAAATTACATTTCTGTTTGAAACTGTTTCTTGTCTTATTATTTGTGCACAGCTGCAAATGTGTAACTCAGACTAATGTTCTGTTGCTTAACAGATACTAAGATAATGGGTTTTTATCAATGGACTAGATAGATGGCTGTCAGTGCTGTGCAATCCGTATTTGGAAGACAACATAAAATTCACTTTTGGGAATGAAACATTTAGAGTATGTTGGCAGAATCAGCAGCAGTAATCTCACTATGTTAGCTGCCTCTGTCCGAGCTCCTCAAAGTTTCTCAGCCCAGGGCCTGATTTTCGGTCTCAGACACTC
>JAPZEA010000008.1:4712626-4724121 GCA_029783685.1 Heniochus monoceros
TGAAAGTACTCTCATCGAGCTTGTCAGTTGAGTTACTTTTAACCTTTCCTCAGTCTAGCATGTTTATGGTGTATATGTATCTGGTGTACTTCATATAATTTTATTGTCAAGATAGAGGCGGAGCCATTTGGGGGGTAGTAGCCTGGGGACGCAGTCTAAGGGGAGGGCAGTGTGTTGCTATATGCATCTGAATTCACATTGAGTGAGCTTGCGGTGTGGTTTATAATGTGTGCATGTAACTTCGACCTGTGACCGGAGGGAATCAGATAGCCCATAGCCGGTCCTGACATGCTCAGTGGTTCTGTTGCCCGGCCAGTGGGCCTGCCTCTATGTTTTAATGACTGTCCATGATGAAATAAAGACTTTCTATTTTTTGTACTCTGATTGTGGTGCCATTCTGTTCAGCTTCCCACCCGTATTAAGCGGGTTACAAACGGCCTAATACTTCCTTACCGCAACTTCATTACAGTACTATTAAACTGAAAATACTTGTCAGTTTGTTCAATGCTAACAGATTAGCATGCATGTTTTGTCTAACTTGCTAGAGGAGCATTACAAGTCCATATCATCATCCCTATCTACTGAATTCAAGTCAGCATTTGCATCTGTTGAAGCCAGGCTATATGTAGTGCAGACTATGGTGACTGATTATGGCAAACAAATTGCACAGCAATTCAGCTTGAGGTGACATGCTCCATCCTTACTGATGCATGTACTAAACTTAAAACCAAGGACGCTGACCTGGAAGGACAAAGTCAACAAAATAACATCAGAATTGTCAAGCTCCCCCAGAGCTAGACTGTGCCCACCACCTCTATCTGCCAAGTCACAACAGGGGGACAAACTCATACTAGTGATTTTATGTTTCCACTGACACCAAATCACGGAGCTGGTTTTCCAAGAAGCCTACAAACTAAGTGTGGCAGCACACCCGTATGAGTGGTGTATGGTACAATTATTAAATTTATGAACAACCCAATGAAGCCATACAACGCCACCCTTGGAATTTCGCCCAAGGAAATAGTTATCCACAGTACCACATAAGGCACTCAGGTCTGTTATACTTGAGGCAAGAGACGTGGTTCTGGTTAAAATACAAAAAAATACTTAAAAAATATTACAAAATTCGATAACATTTCCTAATAAAATATACCATGCATACAGAGACGTGAAGGGAAGTGAGGACACTAACAGGGCTGGACCTTACCAGTGGGAGAGACTGGGGCAATGGAGGTGAGAGGGATCCCAGGAGGAGAAGCACCCTAGTCACTCACACACGCAAACACACAAGGGTGAAAAATGAAAACCAGGGGTTGCACAGCACACAGAATGGGACACCACCACCAGGACACCAGGGCCACCACTGTAAACTTCCAGCACCTGAAAGGAAAAGGGGAATAATTAGTGGGGAAAACTCAAATTAACTAAATCACCAATAAACAAAATAAACCAATAAACAAAACTTTCAAGGGTTGGCAACAGCCAAATTTACAAATTAACCAGATTGACATAAACAAAATTAATTTAGTTGCCAAAAATAATTCAGGATTATAATCCAAAGGAAACACAGAAACAACCAAATTTAACCAAAAACTAATGTACACAAAATAATCAGAATTACTCAAACAGATAATAAACTGCACTTATCAGTCAAGCCAGTGGTGCAGTTCAGCAAAACAAATCAGATCACAACCTAATTTAAAGAAAAGAAAACAAACTAATTTAGTCAAAATAAAATTAACAGAAGCTAATGATACAACTCAGAGAAAACCAAAACTAAAATAATGAACGAGACAAATTAAATTAAACTTAAATCCAATTTAAGTGGTCACTAAACAAAAATGAGAAAAACAGTAAGGGAGTTAACCCCACAGCTTGCACACATAAAATATGGACCCAAGGAAAATGGGTTGAGAATGTCTGCACATACAGTGCCGTGTTAGCTGCACGAGCCGGCTATCCACGGCAACCACCCGTGCGGCGAGGCAACAGTGTAGTGGCCACCGGCAGAAGCAGGGCAGAAAGGCAGCAACACAAAGGCAAAGCACGGCAAGCAGCAGTCTACAGAAAGCAGAGCAAAGCAGAGGAGGGCAAAGCAAAGCAGCGAAGCAAAGCAGCAGTGGTTCCCAACCAGCAACATCACATGGCCCACCAGTCAATGTCTGCCATAAAAATATAGAAATAAACTAAGTTAGTATAAAAGGCAAACTAAATGTTGAGGCTGAGAGAAGAGACAGATAGGTCGACATGCGCTGTACATACGGATCAGGCTGTGTCAGACCATGTGTGGGAGAGGAGAGGAGAGCTTCACGCTCAGATGGCTGCGGTGGCAAACCGCGGCCGCCAGTAAGCCATGTGCGCCGGAACAGGGATTCCCTGCGAGTCATTACGTTGGCACGGTGTCCGACAATCCAACCTCTACACCAGCAGTGGTGGGAAGGGGGAAGTGTGGGGACCAGGAAGTGGGGGTGCCTCAGAGTCAAAGAGCAAGAGGGCGAAAAGATGGGCACTCCCTTCCTATATAGAGTGGCCTCAGGTGCTGATTGGCTAATAAGCTGAGGGGAAAGAAAGGCGGCACATTCACTTGCCATGAGAGCAGGTATGATGCATCTCATCCTGCTACACTTGAGCACAGACAGAGCAAGCTTCCACATACTTGTGGGTATCAGCCCCCATCCCAGGCCACCAAAAGTGTTGTTGGAGGAGAATACGAGTCAAGGTAGTACCAGGTTGGCAAGCAAACTCAGAAGCGTGGGCCCATTGCAGAACCTGGGAATGGATGGAAACAGGGACAAAAACAGACTTAGGAGGGCCATTGCCAGGATCTGGTTGAGCTGTTGCACTTCTCTTACCACCGTCTCAATTTCCCAGGTAACTGCAGCCACCACACATGTTGCAGGGAGTATGGGCTAGGGCTCTGAACTGGATTCGACTGCACTGTGTTGACGGGGAAGGGTGTTTCACATTCCTCGAGCTGGGGTGGTAGATGAGAGTAAAGTTGAAGCAACTGAAAAACAGGGACCACTGTGCCTGGCGGGAGTTTAGCCTCTTAGCAGCCTGGATGTAGGAGAGGTTTTTGTGGTCGGTCCAGACAACAAATGATTGCTCCGAGCCTTTGAGCCAGTGGCGCCACTCCTCAATGCCATCTTAACATCCAGGAGCTCCTGGTCTCTGTCATTGTAGTTTATTGCATGGCTTTGTTTTTTTTGTCAGTCGGTATATTATTGTTAAGTAGTTACTGTTTAAAAACGGGGAAGAACATTTTACTCCCTTTTAGAATAACTGCCGACAACTGGTGTGCTTTAACCAAGGGAAAACCAGTATTCTTGAGGGGCACTGCCACAAAAAAGTTAACACTGATGTATTTTTGATCCTCTTACTCTTTCTTACTGCTTCTCTGGGGAACAATCATCTCTAAGTTTCAGAACTTTTGTTCCAATGGTGCTTTGGGGAATGAAAACAGGAAGCATAATAAGCTGTAATGGATTCACTGAGTTACCCTGTTGGCCACAAATTGGGCCCTTGTTCATTTGGGCAAATTAGCACCATTAAAAGTATGCTGAATTAGTTATTAGCTAGTTCCTGTTTGCAATGTAGCTATTAATGTGGGGATAATTAATGATTGCTGATGATTACTTTGATACTGAAGTAAACTTAAAAATGCAATGATTCTCAGGCAAGTTCTCAATATAAGTCTTTTTTCTAATTTGAGCTGATTAATGGACATTTAATCACAAAGAGCATCAAAGGATGTGAAATAAATGTAAGTCATGCATATCATGTTGGCGAGTTCAGACTTAACCATGTTATGACTGCAATAAAGAATCATGTTTGACACAAATTATGGTAACCTCGCCAGGAGTTTTAAATTACTTTACTTTGTTTTCAGAACACTGGCAGGCGCCCATGTGGTTGTATTTGTGTTTTCTCTCAAGTCAAGATTGGTCTGTTGTAAATAATGTACTGGTATAGTCAGAGTGTAGGCACTTAAGGTGACATAGTAAATCTGAAGTTCATAGGCCTTTACTAAAAAGACATTTGTCAGAATTTGTTTTAAGTTAAATAATTCAAATTTTCAAGGATAAAAAAACACCCCACACCACACCCCATCTACACAAACACACAAAGGTTGTGGTAAAAGGGTCAAAGTACAGGCAAACTGCATTGAGCGATGGATAATAAAAATGGGTGTCTGACATTGGGATTTTCATTTTCTACAATCCCACACAGAGCAACCCAAGCAGTCTGTGACATGTTTCATTTCAAAACTGCATTACATCCCACCCCAGCACCACAAAAATGACTGTTTTTAGAGACATTTCACAGCCAGAGACCGAGGGAGGCAGCAGTAGTGATGATGGTCAGTTACCAAAGTCAGTACAATGTCTACACAAGTCAGTGATGAACAATGGTGCTAAATAAGCTCACTTTAAAATAGTTTTGTTTTCATAATTTAACATGGTTCAGTGATCCATATTAGGGCTACTCTACTAAAAAAAATGAATAAAAAACAAATCATGTGAAACACAGATTGGCATGGGCACTTGTTCCATTGTTTCTGAAAAGGTAAAATGCTTCCCAAAGTACTTAGAATTTTAACCAATACAAAAAAAAAAACAAACCAGAACTGTTAAAGATGTAGAAGAGGCACAGCACAAAGACAAGACTACCCAAAAATCTTCAAGCATTAAAATGGAAAATGCCATCCCACGAGCTTTGCAGTTTCTGTTCATTGATGGATACAACCTGCCTATTTCCACTGCTGATTACCTTTTAGTCTGTCAGAAAAAAGTTTTACAGCAACAAATCTCTAAAGAAATCACCACAAGCTGAACGAAGAGAACACAACTGAAACATCTTGTACAGTTGTACAAGACTTGGGTTTTCTGATGCTTAATTTTCCTTTTTGCTTTTATACTTCAAGCAATACCAGAAAATAAAAACAGGATATCCCTCTTGTGACTTTCAGTGTTCCCAAAATATGACAGCGTGTCAAATTTAAGCTGTTTGTTCCACATATCTGCAGTTGGAAACTGTTGTTGAACTCGGGACTCAGCCGTCGACACATTGCTCCTTTCATGCATACAGACTACCACCACACACACACTGCACAGGCTACAACGCTTTGCAACATCCACACACAAAAAGGTTGAAGAACAGAGATCTGCACTGTGATGCCATTCTTTGTAAGTGTGATGCCAGAAGCCCTGTAACGTCACTGAGAGCAGTGACATGGAATAAGAGAGGACAGAGAGAAGAGTCAAGTTATGGGACAACTGTGCATCTTGTATTATAAACATGGATGGAACACTTACCTTACTTGTTCAGCTGATCTGTGTAAGCATACCTCTGGCTGCAGTGCAAACAAGTCCAGGCTTTACTGTCCACTGACTTCTGCAGAACTACTCATCGTCAATGTAACCCAACTGCAGAGAGGAGCCTCTACTGTGGACTGGGGCAGCCTGTCTTTGACAAGCTGGCTGACAGCAGCTAACACACCTCTCATTTACCCAAAGACATGAAACACACACAACCACACAGGTACAGCATGCCAGGGTTTCCGTTATCCGGTAATTACCTTTTTTTTCTTTTCTTTTTTTTTTTTTACTGTGAAAATGTGTATCTGTACATATCTAAATCTCTGTTACAATGTCTGGTGAAAATAATTCTGGCTCTACATGCCGTTTTCCCTGTTTTTAATTTTGTTTCTTTCTTTCCAGGTTGAATAGTGTCTTTTTCGACGCTAAAATTGCCGAATCTGCAACTGAACTCTGGTGGCTTTGGCAAGAGTGATAATGGCTGTTTCTGGGTGAACAAAAATGATTTTACTCTTTAAAAAGGTGTTCGTCTCTATAGGGACCTCTTCCATAATGTTGATGTCTAGGCCTTATTCAGACTGTCAGTCCAAATCCGTTTTTTTGGGGCATATCCACATTGATTTTAGATCATCCGGAAAGGAAAAAAATCACATGAAATGTGGTTTTTACATGTCAGATCCAAGCAACATTTGGAGATGGTTTGGAATGCAATTCCAGCCAGATTTCTCAGTCCAGACACTTAAATCAGATTTCAAAGTGTCTTTTGCATCACTAGCAACACGAGACATAACGTTAACTCCAGAGTGACGAAGTGCATCACAATACCAGCCTCCTTCGTTGCTGAATTTGTCTGCTGCGACAGAGGACAACAGCACAGCGGCTTGACGGTGCTATTATTTGAAGGGAGAGGTCGCCATTTTCCATGCTTCATTGTTGGAAAGCCACGTCACCAATGTCTGGAGTGACTGACACATATGTCATTATCATAGCAACCCATGCAGACAGGTTGGTAATGTCTGGACACACAAATCTGATGTGATCACTCGCAAATAGTGCAGACAGTCCGTTTTAAAGATATAATTTGAGAAACAAATCTGATTTGCCTGCAGTTTGAACAAAGCCTGAGAAAACCCTGAGCCCATCAGTTTCACGGCTGCACTCTCACTCAATACTGGACCAATTTCAAAAATGATAGAAAACAGGTTCCATAAAAATCTTTAATATTTGAACGGAATTTCTCTCATTTGTCCTGTACATTAAAATATTCCAGGACACATTCAGCCGGCACCAACGGAAACCCTGCAACACGGCAGACCCTCTTCAACCATAAGGTGCTTGGGACTTCCTGCCTCAGGTGTATTGGAGGTTGGTCAGGTCAACTAGTCCAGTTTCTGCCATCAGCTTTTAGGGTCAGGTTAAAAGCCATTGAGTCCTTTCAACAAATCTTGACTAAGAAGGAATGCGTGTCAGAACGTTGGTTTTGATTTTTACTCAAAATTGCAAAGTTCAGATGTGTTGCTATTCGGGGCATTCCTGTTCAGAACCTCTGTAATAATGTGTAATAGTCTCATGACTACTAAGTTTTTAAAAAAATGTCAGTGTCAAAGCTTTGATTTCTATTTTTACTCCACTGACGCTGTCAAAATATGTTGGTAATAAGAGACATCCCTGTTCTAAACCTCTGATACAGTGACGGTCAAAGAGTTCTTTAAGAATGTTGGTGTGAAAAGCTTCGATGTATATCGAAATCAAATGACGCAAACACAAACTGTGCTGCAAAAGCAGAAATCTGTGTTGTGAACCTCTAATATACAAAGTTGCTTAATTGTCTTAATAAGTTGGTGCCACATGCCTGATACGGAACATAATAATGTAGCCATCATAGATTTCACTAAAAATTTGACGTAAACGATGCCATTTCAGATTGTCTTGACCATATGGGCCGTCCCTGTTCCTGTAGTCTGTTAAATGTGCTTGACTCCACCTTTAAAAAAAGCTTTTCTATGAATGTCTCTTGAATATGTCAGTGTCAAAGTTCTGATTCCCATTTTACTGCAATCACACAAAGTGAATGTCTTCTGCAATAGGGGCCAGTTCCGTTTTTAGTGTTCTTGGCACGGTCCAGTTCAATCTTGTGTATTTTGGGGGAAGAATAGTCGAACGTTAATGTTAAAAACGATATTTCAACTTTCCGCGCAACAGCCCAAGCTACAGAGCCACCACCTATCATGATCAATAATAACTGTAAATTTTTCAAAAGCAGGTGCTATTTGGTCCTCAAGAGATTTTCATTAACAAAACCACCACAACAGAAGCTACAGTCTTTGAATTTCTTGGTTTGGAAAGTTCCTTCTTATAGTCCAACACCTTTAATGATGGTCAAACCTGTTAAAGAAAAACAAATTGTACACAACACCAACACACAGACATAACATTACACGTTTTAAAATTTACACTGAAGTCAATTCAATGAGAACTTGTACTATTTTGCAGGATGTTCAGATGCTGTGTGGAGGACGTCTCTGGTCAACTAGTGTTTCAACTCGCAGAGCTATTAATAATGCTAATAACAGTCATACACTTGTCTGATATTACCATTTTATCCAACATTAACTTTGTTATGACATTTGTAATTTAAAATTTTGTTAGCTGCATATGCAAGTGAAATTTTTTACACTTTCAAATAAATATCTAATTGTCTTACCGACTCCAAAGAATTGGTGGTCATTTGACTTTTGTCTTTTTTCCCTCTAGTTTTTCCAATCTCCCAATCTATATGACAAAATATCTTCCAGAGCTAACACTTTAGTCAGAAAATCCAGTTAAACAACAGTCCATTGCTATTCACTGAGTCAGACACTGGATGTCCATTTACAAGCGGGCATTACGTAAGTGAATCCAAAGGGTTTTTTTCTGTTGTGCTAAATTCTCTTTGTCAATCTTGAGAAAGTGGAGAAAATACTCTTTAAGGGATGAAGGATCACAAACTTGAGCTTAGCAAAGGTATCTTTTTTACTCTGTAAATAATTTTAACTATGATTACAGACAGATTCATGATCTTACTGAGTTGTCCAGAAAAAAACAGCCATCTAAAAATGATCAAAACTGGAATAACCCCCTATGCTGAACGTGGGCAAACATTTTTTTTAAAAGCTGATTTAATGTTGCATTAATATTTAGTTTTAATATTGATCCACAAACTATGGTTGTAAACTGGTTGTAAGTAAGTTGACTGAACTTTGATTTTCTGCGAACTATACACACTATTAAACCAACCAACACCAATTTGGTGTTGTTGACTACAAATAAGCCCTTCCTTCAACACACACTTCCATTCCCACAACAGGAAGCATAATGAGCTATGTAACTACAGCATGTTTTATACAGCATAAACTGTTACATTAACAAAAGCAGTATACTTCTTTAAAATTGTGCAATTCGGTGATATCAGTCACATCGGTCAGAAAAGTAAGTACCGCATTTCCTCAAATAAAAACCGACAGTCATAAATAATGGCCAGGAAAAAAAACAAGGGTGGATCAACTCCTGGTGGCTGTTACATAATGTGCATACCAACTAAGCATAATGTGAATTTCCATCACTTTAATAAATTTGACACTATAATCATCATTTTCAACACCATGTCGTTCTGGATTACTCACTTAAGATGTTCGTTGAGCTGTATGTCTTTTTTTCTATGCAAGTACATTGAGTGCATTGTTTAAGATGGAGTCAAGTTCCTTGTATGCGCACACATACTTGGCCAATTAAGCAGATTGTGATTCTTGTCCAATTTAAAATCACTGCAGGTGTATGTGTTAATGCCTCAGGGTGATAATGTCAAAGTGCCACAAGATGGCTGTAACTTGATTGTAAATGCCATATGGGAGTCTTGCAAGCAAGTGAGCTTTGTAAAACACGTTCCTGCAAATGTTTCATAAGTCTTGTTAAGAAATGACAGGTTTCTAAATACTGCAACGCTAGAGGGCTTTTAATTTGATGCGGATACAGGAGGTGTCAAGTTAGTATTAACAGTATTATGCAGCAAGTTTAACAGGGCAAACTGGAGTGCATCAAAACGAGGTTTCGCACTTCGTGCTAGTTTATAGTTTTAACTATTATAGAAGTGGATGATACATTTCTTGACACCAGCTGTTTCTGGCTATTATGGTTTTGTACTCTTGTTCATGTTGGATGTCAATGTACAATTAGTTGCACTGAACAAACAGAATTAAAAATCAAGGACTGCCTCTAATAAACACCTGTTACCTTTTGCAGTTGAGGTAACTAACAGCCCCCATCGGTATTGCAGGAAATACGGTACTCACAATTTAATAGAATTCCTGATCTTGTCTGAAGTGATTTAGGGATCTGCATTTTTAACATCAGGACACCAAATTATTTTATTAATTATTATTAATATTTCCAAAAAAATCCATCAAGCTGCAACTTCGGAAGTTAGTTATATTCTTGTCATTCAAAACATATCTTCAGTTTTACCCATGTAGATTTCTCTACAGTGTTAGAAAATTAGAAAAAGCTTCTTGCAAGAGGAATGCCATGAGGCTAGATTAGCTTCTTTGCATCACTGTCCATCCATACTTTACTGACTCAAAGGCTAATATGTTGGCTATAATTTTAATCCTCCATGTGCTATTTTGTTGTGAATCTTCAGAAAAGTCGTTTGTAAAGTCCTGTGTTTAAGTTCCTCTTCTAAAACATTCCTGAGACCACACTATGCAACTACAAACTCCTTCAGTCCAAAATCTTTAAAGCTGGCCAAACCTGTTAAAGAAAAAATGTACATAACACAAACACACGTTACATAGCAGGTGAGCACTCCATGATATCCAATTCAATTACCGAATTCATCCGAGTATCTGTAGTCCTCTGTTGTACAGCCATTTCAGATGTGTTTGCAGGGTTCCCAGATGCCGCATGAAGAGGGAAGATTTTCTTGGGATACTTTTTATAACGGATTAAAATTTGTATTTCAGTTATTGTGCAGAGTGCATTGTCATTCTGTGCATAAGTATGTTTCTTGATGTCTTACATACTCTGGTGTTTTGGTAGTCTTTGGCGATTTGACAAATGAAGAGAACATAGGATGCATTACAGCCATCCCGTTACAGGTCTAAATGTTGTCCAAAGTCAACCATTGGACAGACACTCTCTGCAAAGGCAAGGCAGAAAGCCACTGGTTCTTATTCGTGTTAAAAATCTAAGCAATATAAAGTACTATAAAGTAGTGTCAGAAGCTATGCTGTTGTAGGGACACTTTTGTTAGCTACACACAATGTAAATGCACCTTAAAATGGTCCACAGAATGCTTCTCTCTCAGCATATTCTCCAGTTCCATAACAAAAATGCAGTGAAGTGCAACAATTATACTTGTTATACAAGTTGTAATTAATGCAAGAATACTTACACTCACTTACACAGCCCAACTCCTCCTACCACTCAACTCAGTAACGCTTGCTGAGGCAAGCCAGTGTCCATTTGATGCCAAGTGATCTCAGACTACCTCAAAACAGGTATTGACATGATTAATAGAGAGAGGCCAGAGTAAGCAGCAGAGGAAAAATGTGAATTTCAATTGTAAGGATAGCTTAATGAATTTCTCTTTCATCGGATCGTTACAGAATCTGTTTGTTAATCGGTGGAGTTACTTTAAATATCAGGCATTTGATCAGTTTACAGAGCTTAGTTCCAATCTGTGATCCAAAGGTTAGCAAAAAGGCAGCCCACCTTCAAAATTCAACACACAGATTTGGTTAATACGAAACATTATGGTCCCAGCTTTGACGGTCTAGGTTGTTAATGTTAAATGTTTTGTTTTAATTCCATCTGTGAGCTCTTGCGTCTTAGTAGTTCTGTCACAGATATAGCTTTACACAGGTTTTCTTCTGAAATGCAGAAAGGGGCTGGTCAAAGGGCAGAAGTCTGATTTGGGATAAATAACAAAATGGACCGTGTACTGTGAGCCCCAGCTGCACTAAGGCAACACAGTAAGTGTTGTCCACTACCAATAGTTAAACTACAGAGCATGCCGAAAGAACTTTCAGCCAAACAAGAATGTATCTGTGCAACACAGTACACATTAAATTAGAATTTACTCGGACGTAGAAATCATAATGCAAATGCTGCACAGCGCTGTATGCCAGGCCGGCTGAAGTG
>JAPZEA010000008.1:4756497-4768489 GCA_029783685.1 Heniochus monoceros
TAATGTAGCATATTCTACAGAATTCCTGTGAAAATAAACTACAGTGTGTGTCTGTCCATGATAGGAACATGCTGATGAAGATAACATTGCTAGTTTTCTTTTCACAGGAATTCTGTAGAATATGCTACATTATTATACTGGACATTTTATATTATATAATAAGGCTTTGACTCCACATACAGTAAGACAACACTTGTTTGCATAATATATTGATAGTTAAAGAATATTACAAGATTCATCCTTTAAATCCTGCACCACTGTTTCTTTTTTAACTATAATTCATCATTCAAATTGTAACATGTAGTGATAACTCAGTCTAGGATGGAATCTCAGTGGAAACAGATTTTCCTTTTAGATGTGAGAGTGTATGAACTTCTGACTGGACTTACGAGGATGAGGAGCAGGAGTTATATTATGTTGGGGCCGAGAGGAGTCGTATGATTTGGAGTGAGATAACTTCAGAGGACCTCCTGCGTGGTGCTGGCGCTGTCAGCGTTAACAGAGCGCCACACAGAGAGCCAACCCTTACGACAACCATCATCCGAGGATGAGGGTCCTTCACATGAAAGCGCCGTCTCACCGGCGGCGTCACAATCAAAGAGTGACATCTTTTGTTGCCTGGCAACAAAAACACAGCGGATGCTGACTGAGGAACCAATTCTGCTCCTCTTCTGACTCACAGTTTATTTGAGTATTGAGGACTTCTAATATTTATTTTACATTTTGCCTCTTCTTTCCTTTTTTTTCATGCTGTTTTCTCCTTCTATCGTGCTATACTGTCTGGATGCAGTGGTGTGGTTGGCAAAAAAGTTCCTCCTCGTGAACCCAATTTACAAGTTACATACATCATCAGTACTACATCTGCCGCCTTCAGCACATTCCTGGAGGTATTTTCTAATGAAGCGCTGTAATTTATTGTCCCCACTTTCCCTCAGCTCGCCTTGCCTACGTCTCCCTCTGTCTGGGTGTTGTTGAAAGGTACTGTGGGAAACAAACAATGTGCCTGAACTTCAGCTCAGCTCAGTTATACGCGTAGGTGGAGGGATAGTAGCAGCAGTAGTAAGTGTAAATGATCCAGCTAAAATAAAAGAGCCACTTATAGTACTGTAGCATAACACAAACAACATGCTGTGTGGCTGCACTGTGTAACCTGCCACTTTCATCCATACATTCTTTAAAGATGGTTGCCGAGGTTGTAGTTTAGGTCACTAAGAGTTTAACATTGTTATTTTTCTCTGCTACACGAGCCATTTTAATTTAATCTCTTATGGTATTTGTTAGAACATTATTTTGGTTATAAAGTCTGAGATGTTGATGGTGATGAGTACTATTGTATATGTGAAAAAGTTGTATAAAGCCTAAAGCCTAAACACCTACAATCTCTGATTGAACTGTCAAGAGGTTGAGGTGCATTGTGGGTAATGCAGGCACAAGAAGAAGAATGTGTGGAACAAAAAAAGACGACATCTCTGGTTCTGCTGCCTCGATCATCCAGCATGAGTGCGGCTGCTTATTCTTTTTGTCATGGACTGTTTACATTTCTTTTTAATATTTCTTAAACTCATTAATTTATTTTTTGCATGCTTGCATTCACACAAACTTTAAAATAAAGAACAGTTTAAGAAACGTGCATGTTCTGATTTTAAAACTCGGTGAGCCTTGTTTTGGGGACAGGCTCTGTGTCAGTTCATGACGCTGTTGCTGCAGAATTGGACGTCTCCGTCTCTTTTATGATGGATGAAATGCTGATGCAAACGTATGTGCAGAGAATAAAGCCCTCACTCTTTGATGCCGTGGGACTCTCATCAAAACCTAATATCCATTTGAAACGATTTAGACAGGTGGACAGACAGGTTTCCTGCTCTCAGCAAGCACTGCCGCCAGTAATTCTGCTATGTTAGACACATTTTCTGCTATCGATTGGCTGTAAATACGTTGTGACATCCCATCAGTTAAGCTTGGCTACAAAGAGAAAGAAAATAGACCTCCAGATTGCAAAATAGAGGGGAAGATACAACAATAGCTTTTTTCGCTCATGGTGTTGTTGTATTTTGACGTTTACCTTCTAGTTCTTCCTTCTCAAAGTTGGTGTTGAGCATGGAGCGTGTGCCCCCGCGGTCCACCACTGCCTCCTCATCAGTTCTCTACAAGAGACAAACACACAAATACAACAGCCACATTTTTAATATTGTACTCATGCAGATTCACGCATATACAATAAGATATGAAGTGCACATATGAGCCACTTCTACTGATCAATGTTCATAATTATTTCCCAGCACTGGTCTCTGACTCGGCAGTCTTCGTGGGGACACGAGGAGCCTTTCTGTCCTCGCTGAAGCAAAAATCCATATTTCATCTAAATGCTACAAGTTGTTATGTAAGAGCACACTGAGAGCACATCCCACTTCATCTCTGCCTAGTGGGAGGATGTGTCCTCAAATAAATACACACACACACACACACACACACACACACACACACAGAAAACTAAGCATTATAAGGCTAACTTCCACCGACTGTCACCATGGCAACAAAAGGCAGCCATGCTCATCTGCTGAGTGCCAGATTACGCTGTTTTTGAGTCATGGTTTTAACAAGAATGCATCACTGTGCGTGAGTCTTAAATCATGCCAGCGCTGCGACGCCCACACCTCTGGCATGAAGAATTTGTCGGTGACTGGAGCAGCTGGAGACGGCAGATGCGTAAAGTGGAAGGAGGGACGGACGCTAATGGATTCAACACAGTCCTCTTCTGGTGAATCCGTGCTATAAATAGCTCTGACCTTGAGAAATGAAAGAGGGGCTTGTCTTTGAATGCTTAGTCTGCTTTTTAATATTTAATGAAAACACTGGTTTGTTATTTGTGGTGTTTTCAGTTGTTTTGCACCCAGATGGAAACTTACACGTCTGATCCTGCAGAATTAACACGGAAATCCTGCCACACAGCACAGTCAGTTCTGATACTGTGAAAATCAATGCTACATGCTGGCGTGTCTGCACCAATCAGAGCTATTTCTGCTCTTTTGATCGTTTTGAACAGATGCCCTCGAGCCATATCAGCTCCATGAGAGGACCAACAACTCTCCCATCAACTCTTATCAGCTCAGAATTAGTGTCACTGAAAAACCAACCCGTATGATCACTGAGGGTTTGGTATTAAAGAGAGGCTGCATGCATCCAGTCATGTAAATCAGTTTCAGCCTTGGTACAGAGAGATGGCTTCCTGTGGTTGTACCACACTGTCCAGGGAGTTGCACGCCATGAACACCAGAACAAAAAGTTGTCATGGTGACGCCTCCTCCATCGCCTTCTCCCACCTCCGCCTCCCTCCAGTCTCCCTGTGTGTGTGTGTGTGTGTGTATGTGTGTGTGTGTATGTGTGTGTATGTGTTTGTTGCAAGTGCTCTCTGCCCTCCAGACGCCCTCAGTGAATTCGCTGCACGTCTCCTGACTGTGTACCTGTCCTGGTTCAGGTCATTAGTGTTGTAACAGCAGTTACATATAACAGAAATAGTTACTAGTTACTTTGCAGACTCAGATTACTTCTATAAAATATAATCAGCTAATAAGTGATGATATATTAGCACATCTTAAGCTACCGAGCAGTATATAAAAGAGTAAAAATAATACTGCTGAAAAACGGCCCTGGGCATCACATCCTTTACTTACTGTATGATGAACTGAGTGAACTGAGACCATGTCACACACACACACACACACACACACACACACACACACATACACTTAATCACTCACAATAGGTTGTGAGTTAGAGGAAGTGCATTTTTTTCCATATTGCATGGTTTGCCTGTATAATCTGACCAGGATGTCCTTCACTGCACTTCGAGTGATTGAAAAACAAAAATTCAGAGGGCTTTACGTTGGACAGCGGGCCCGAGATGACCACACACTGAGCTCAAAATATTTCATATTTTCACCCAACACAGCCCTCCACACTGAGCTTACATATTCGCCTAAATGTAGAGATGTAGAGACAGACTGCCACTGACCGCATGCTGACACACTACATTACTAATGCAGTGAAATCATGAATGATGTGATCACCCCTCTGTGGAAAAAGTGGAAGCTAACAAGACTGTTTTAAGGAGATCATGGCAGTCGGCTTTGGTTTAACATCTGTGTCAAATGGATGTGACATGTTTGTACTTCAGTGTTACTGTAGAGGAGCTCAGCCTGTTCATGTCTGCTGCTGCTGCTGCTGCTGCTGTTGCTGTGAAAAGTAAGAGGGAAGAGACCTCTACTGCAGAAAGCCCTGGATCTGATCCAAGCCTGAGCCTCCATACCTACATCCTATCAATGCCTCTCCCTTGTCCTGACAGGACAGGAAATTTACTTAACTGTGTTAATGCACCATGCAGCTGCTGGGAGTCCATCTCGCCATCACAGAGATAAACTGAGGAAAGACAAGCACAGCATGACTGAGGAACCTGCTCAGGCAAGATATCAGTCACATAACAAACCACTAGGTGGCAGAAAATATCCAGCACTGGTTGGTGAATAATGTGTTGGCTTAAACAAAAGGAACAGATTGAGGCATTATATGACATTTAAGGCATTTAAAAGGCGCTTGTGTGTCGAAAAATTGTGTTTCAGCAGTGTATGTTTTTTCTGCAGAAGTTTAAGAGCAAATATTTTATACCTAAAAACCAGAGTGTGAAGCTAATTGTGATTTCAGGATGTGAACATGGCAAACAATATATTTAATGAATGAAAAGTACCATCACTTGATTTATTTCCAGCCTTCAGCATGTTATTTAAGAGAAGCTGTCACTTTATTGAAGTGGTGAATATCATTAGACATGAATCAGAGTATACAGGTTAAACTGGTAACAACAGACTTTATCTGAGTGTCAAATGTTTCATGCGTTTATTGTTAAGCTTTTTGCCCACATTAAGCCTTCACTCTTTATTGCCATAGAAAACAGAACAGCAGCTTGGCACTTCCAGACACATCTGAAGCTCTTCGGTCTTCAGGTTTCCGTGCTCAGCCCTGGATCGAGCTCAACCAACCTGCCGGTGCGCAGCGTTGGACTCATCTTTGACTTTTTGACACCTGTCAAGCAGACGCCACTGAAACCTCCCCTCCTCCTCCTCCTCTTTTCCTCCCAACTATGTGCAGCTTTCAGGAAATAAAGTTGGTTTGTGGGATGATGCTCTCCACTTTGTGATCCGCAGGGTTTGCCGAGGCCTCGTAGTTACAGATCGTCACTTCATGTCTGTGAGCCTGAAAAGCACACAGAGAGAAATTAGAGCAGGGGCAGACATGCTGTTAAATTAAAGTTCCTCTCCTGGCTTTGACGAAAGCCCTAAAAACTCATCTCTGGTCATCAGACATATCATCATCATTAAGGTATTTTAGATGGTCAGAAAGAAGAGGAACAAACTAAGGCAGGAAATCTGTTCAGAGGCCGTAACTCAGACTGACCTCAGAGTATTCTCCCCTCAGACCGATGTAGTACACCCTGGTGCTCTCCGCTCCAAAGTTCTTTGAGATGTGGATGGAGAGGTGTTGAACATTGGAGAAACGAGTGATCCTGGAAATCACGACACAACAGGAGACATTTCAGATTGAGACAACAGCTTGGAAATGAAACAATGGAAGAAATACTAAAGTGTGTGTGTCTGAGAAAGCGGGATGGAGCAGTGACACTTCCCAAAGGATGATGGGAGGAATCAAACATGTTCATCCTGAGCCATGGCATGTTGTATGTGTGTGTGTAAATACAATAGAAGCACATACACATGCATATCAAGTGGAGACATGCATGAGGCGAACAGAAAGAAAAACAGAGAATTGGTTCCACTTGTGTTTTGAATGCTTCACAAATCACAAAGATTGGATTTCGCTGCATCATGTCACTGAGCGCCCAGAAGTTGCTCATGATGCATCTCACATACAATCTACATTATTTATCTCCTGTGTGGCTGTTCAGCCTTCAGACTGTCTGGAATGTAAGTCACAAGCAAATCTAACAACCTTCGAAACCGAGGAGAGAATCAGGCAGATTTGTCACTTAAAGCCCAATAAAATTTGTGCCAGTAAACAGGTACAATCAGCAACATATTTCAGAGCGTTTTTATGAATCAGAACATGGGAAAGACGTACTAACAATGACAACAGCAACAAGCAGCAGGAAAGCAAAGAACAAACATGCAGCAAGTCACGAAAATATGACTTCTGACAGAAACTGGAGATTTCACAGCCTGCTTGATCAGCCATCAAAGCAGCTCGTCTGGATGCCTCAAACTCAATGACGTCTCATTAGGACGCTGGAATGTGTTGAATATAAATACTTGTCACCCATCGTCTTCTCCATACACACAACAAAACCAACTGTCACTTTTTAAATTTGCTGACGACATGGCTTTTGTGGCCTGTCTGACACCGTGGTCCTCTGGCTCCGGGAGAGCTCCCTGGACCTGAACATCAGTCAGACCACAGAGCTGTGCTATGGGGTCACTGGACACCCCACACCCTCTCTCTGGACCACTCAGGCTGGAGGGACCGGTGGTGGAACAGGTCCAGATCTTTAAGCACCTGAGCACTGAGATCGACCACCACCCATCCTTCACCCATCCTTCACCCAACATGCAGACGGTGTCAAAACAAAAAGGGCCATTGGCACATATTTCTACTGAGGAGGCTGAAAGGTTTTAACATCAGACAGCAGCAGTTTAGCAAATTGTTTGTGTTTTAATGCAATTTTCATGGCTTTATGTTTTTATGCTGCTTGTGAGCCCCTAACCTAAGAGAATTTTCTATCATTATGTAACAGACAATATAGTTTTTTGAATCTTGAATTTTCTTCAAGGTCTTGCTTGAAGGCAGAAAATTGCTGAGGTGACAAAAGAACTTCATGCACTCACTTTGTTGGGTACTCCAGCTCAGCGGTCGGGTCTCTGTTGAGCCTGAAGGCTTGTTCAGGTTCTCTGCCGGTGTCGTCAAAGGACATCTGAGGGATGTTCTTGTACCTGGAATGAAAAATAAGTATAATATATATTTAAGTATAATAGTGAGGGAAGGGATAGAAGCACTTTAACTGCAGATCAGTCAACAAAGATCTAGATATAATTCTTTT
The DNA here is from genome assembly GCA_029783685.1 of Heniochus monoceros. Taxonomy (NCBI): domain Eukaryota; kingdom Metazoa; phylum Chordata; class Actinopteri; order Chaetodontiformes; family Chaetodontidae; genus Heniochus; species Heniochus monoceros. The sequence goes on from JAPZEA010000008.1 coordinate 4,763,600, forward strand.
GTTATGCAAACACTCCTTTTTGTGTAATGTGACAATGGATTTATAAATACAGATGTTGGGGTGTCCTGGTGGTCTAGGGGGGTTTAAGACACTGACCATGTGACTCCAGTTCAAACCTGTCTGGGTTTACTCTGTCACACACTCACAGTCGTATCTCAGCCGGATGAGAGTCGTTATCTTCTCCGGAGATTATGATGCCCTTCAGCTTCACGCTGCCTGTAAAACTGAAAGAGATGACACATAACTCCATCGCTGCTGCTTTGACAAAAACAGGGCCAAATCACAAAGGGACACTATCAGGACAAAAAGAAAAACACGACGCTGTGAAAGACAAGGAGAAAGCAGAAGCTGTCATGAGAGACTGAAGGTGACTCAGGAAAAAACAAAAATGAAAGTATGACGCCCGTGTAAAAATGGGTGATAGAGAATGAATAGAATAGAATTTATTAATCCTTTCTCACATATACTCAATTAAAACGGCACAAAGACAATATATTTAATGTCTGAGCTCATCAGCTTCATAGATTTTTGTAAATATCTGCTTATTCTGAATTTGATGCAGCAACATGTTTCAAACAAGTTGGATCAGGAGCAACAAAAGACTGGGAAAGTTGTGGAATGCTCCACAATGATTTTAGGACTTACGGGATGTTGAACAGCAGCTCTTCATCTGCATCGCTCTCGACATACTAAAAGAAAAAAGACAGTCGAGTGTGAATCCTTTCTGAGAAAACAAACTGCACTGAGACATCATTAGATTGGGATACTGGTTTGACTGTTTTTTCTGCCACACCCACACCAGTATGAGTAATCAGAGCTGGGAATTATGAAAAAAAATCATTACTGTTTGGCAGCACCGGGAAATTTGCTTGGCATCCTCCCAGATGCACATTTCTCTTAAGTGTTTGCAATCTACCAATAATTTTATCATGATTAGTAATTTTACCATGTTTGTATACTCTGCACACACAACACCTCTTGCATGTCTGTCCACCCTGGGAGATGGATGCCTCCTTTGTTGCTCTCTTTGAGATTTCTTCCATTTACTCCCCTTTAATAATCCATAAAAAGACAGAGGCTGTTCTCTGCTGTACGGATTGTACAGCCCCTTGAGGTAAATTTGTGATATTGGGCTATACACAGTAAATAAAATGGACTTGACTACATCCAGTGAATCAAAAAGTACAATATTTGCCTCTGGGCTGTAGTGGAGTTGTAGTATGAAGTAGCATAAGATAGAAATACTGAAGTACCTCAAATATGTACTTACTATATTTAGCTGCTTTCTACCACTGGATTTCAACTATAATGCCCAAACCATTAGTGGAATTTAGTATATCTACTGTAGTACTGCACTTAAGTACAATTTTGAAGTATTTGTACTTTACTTGAGTATGTCCATTTTATGCTGCTTTATACCTGTACTCCACTATATTTACCTGATAAATTCAGTTACTTGTTACTTTGCATATTCAGATTATTAATGTAAAAACAGTATAATGAACATATAAATCATGACACATTAATATAGGTTAAGATACCCAGCGATATGTAAAGTATTTTTAAAAAGCCCTGATATAAAGCAATGCACACGTTAATTCAGCACTAGTTATAATCCAGTAATATAATTTATATGCTTCTGAAGTGGGCTGTTATGCATAACGAGTACTTTTACTTTTGATACTTTGATGTATTTTTATGTTAATAGTTTTGTACCCAAAATTTTGAATGCAGGACCTTCAATTATAACAGAGTATTTTTACACTGTACTATTGCTACTTTTACTTAAGTAAAAGATGGAAGTATTTCTTCCAGCACTTGCCCAAACTGAGGCCACATTGTTGTGTTCATTCCTTTATTCTTGGCAGACTCCAACTGCAGCCTCGCGTGATTTGTCAGTGTCAGTGATATTAATAAAGTTTTGTTAGTTTTAATATCTGCGCAGCTCACAGCGAGGCTCAGCGACGGAAGCCCCGCAGACCTGCACTCTCACTCCGCACAAGTCAGGGAGAACGCCCGTGTTACTACACCACAGGGGGACACAGGCAGGACAGCTGACCGGGAGAGAGGCTCTGTACGGCCCTTACCTTGTCCCGCTCGTTCCGCTGATCCCACGGTTTGAACACTAGCTTTCCATCCCCGTCTCTGCTCTCGTTCAGACACTGCAGCTTCTCCAGGTCGATCCGCCGGTACAGTCCGTACTCCAGGCCCCTCTCTGCGGGCTCGTGGTCACACTCGCACCCGCAGCCGTGTCCATGACCATGACCGTGGCCGGACATCGTGAAACTCAAACCTCTGCTTTCCGTCACAGGGAACTCGGACAAAGACAGGTGGCTAACGGCGGCCGTACGTCCAGAGTGTTTTAGTAAAGTGAAACGAGTTTCACACTGCGGCCTGAAACGAAGACTTCTCTGTCAAGATAACAGACGTTAGAAGTATACTTCCGGTTTGAGACTTTCGAAATAACACCAGCTGTTATTATTTCATAATATAATTAGAAATGATTCTCAAGAACAAGAGGCCTAAAGTACTGAATTAAATCAAGTTGCACTACTATGAGCAAACAGCCAGCCATGTAACTGGCACTATCTTGTTTTCCTGCATTTAGAGAAAAACAAAGTGACATTAGGAAATAACAGTATCGCTGGGAAAATGATGTGAAACGAAAACAGACGACGGGAACCATATTTTGGAAGAAAAAAATATAAATAAAATATATACGTATAAATACAAATATCTTGCAGCAAACTTTGACTGAGGTGAGACTAATAAAGGTTCACTGGCAAGCTCAAGTCTCTTTCAAATGTTCATGATGTTCGATGATTGGCAGCAAAAAATTAGTGTAAAAAAAAAAATTGAGTGTGCTCATTTTATTTTGAAGGGTAGGAGTGCCTCGGAGGAAATCCTCTTTGACAACATTGTGGCAACTTTACCTGAATGAACAGCAAAACATCAAACAAACGTGATGTGCTCTCTGATGAGCTAGCATCTCTTACCACCAAACGTGAATACTGTCGCAAACCGTTTTTTTTTCACTGACTTCTTAATATCAACGCATCACATGTAATGAAACATTACTTGTTTTAAAGGGAGATGTTGTGGATGAAAATACTCGTGACAAACAAGTGACTACTAGTGCGGTACAAGTAAAAGTACTGCATTTAAGCTTTTAGGTAAAATGACAAGTATTAGCATCAAAATATACTTGAAGTACCAAAAGTAAAGGAGCTAACTTTAACTACTTTATATACTGCTGGGTAGTTTGATATGTAACAATGCAGCATATTTTATCCTATAATGACATGTTTTGTGTCAAAAATCTGTATCTGTACAGTATCTGTCAGATAAGAGTAAATTGAAGTACAGCACGTGTTTACCTTTGTTCAAAGAAATCCTACAAGATATTTCTATTAGAAAATCCATATTTACAACTGGGCCACAATGCTCCTCAAATTTATGCATGAGCTTGTCTCTGTCAGGAGGGACCAACATACTGTATGTGACTGATGCTATCTCAGCTAAGTGCTGACTAGACCGTTCTGCTCTGATCATCAATCCTTTGGACAGCTTTAGTGAGGCCAAACCAGGGCAGCGTGATTACAAATCTATAGAAAGAAATGACGCAGCTGTTACTATTATTATTGCAGAGGCTCCCCAATGCATCTCTCCTGACTCCTCTGAGTTTGATGTCTGAAGGTAGATGAGCTAAAAATAGCTGTCCCCTCCCCACCCCGACTCCACACACAAACAGCTACCCTACACACACCAACCCCTCTATCAGGACACTTGCAAAGGCATCAGGCATTGATAAAAAAAAATCTGGCTTCCTGAGGACAGATCCAGCCACGGCTTTTAGAATCAGCACAAACATCACCAGAATAAACCACCTGACCAGCATTAGGATTTCTGATAGCTAATAATAGACCCTGTAAGGATTAAAGGCTTCACAATATGCATACTCAGATGGCATGGTTGTGGAGGTCACCCCGTTAGATTACACTACACATCTGGAGGACGGCATTTGAATGTCTCTCAGCATATTCGCATGTCTGTTTTGTTTTGGGTTTTTTCAAATGACTGACAGTAAATTTGAGAATGATGTCGTATGAGAGTGATGAGGTTAAATGTATACAGACCATGGACGCTGATGGCTTTATGATTTCTGTGGGGGGGGGGTTGTTTATTAACAGAACTGCGTAGTTGGGATGAGGACTGCTAAAACAAAAGCCAAGCTGTCAAGCAGCCAAACATCACCACCAAATAATATACACAAAAAGATGTCAGTACAGAGCTGAAGTCAAACCACGACACCTGGGTTCTGTTCCAAAAGTCCAAAACCTCCCTGACATTTTAAATTATGCAAATGACATGGAACATAACCTAATTCAGCATCACTATCCTGACAGGCTGAGGCCAGTCAAGTGGTGAGCTTTTAGAGTGGGGGGGCTGAACAACATGGGTGGGTAACATGGATAAAGGAGAAACAGTTACAGTGCTGAATATGTGCAGTAAATGTTTCATGAGAGATGTAATCTTTGGAAAGCTAACAAATGAATGGTCACTCAACTTTGTTAAATACTTTTTTTTTTTTCTTTTTCTACAGAAAGCTGATGGAACTTGTAACACCAACTTTAAGAAGACAAAGTACAGGGAGCAGGTGATGCAGGCCCTGGAGGACTTTGTAGGCGGCAACACTCAGATTCTGGTACGTTACTCGTTCTCTGCTGTATTATATATATATATATATTCCGATGGTTGCTTAGCAACTGGTCCTGGACAAGAAATACACCAAATACCACCCCCTTCCCCTGTAACAGCAAATAGTTGTTTTGACATGTCAGTTTTTTTTGTTTGTATTAAAAGTATTTATATATTTATATATATGTGGTA
>JAPZEA010000008.1:5137990-5148063 GCA_029783685.1 Heniochus monoceros
GAATCAGAATGATAGAATAGTGGGACGTTAATGTTTAAACCAGGGCCAGTGTTAGTCACAGACTTCACAGTTTAAGATCGACCAGTTGAGCTTAGAAAAACATTGATCCATCAAATACAGATGCATCAAAAACGTTTGCAAGCGTCCCTCGGAGATAAAAAACGATGTAGCCTCTCTGTCTGTAATTCCACTGGATAGATATTTCAGCGCTTTGGGGGGTGAAGTGAAGGGAGGAGGGTAAATTAATCTCGCAGCAGGACAGTTTTGCTTACCTTGTCTCTGATTTATGCTGCAATTTATCCCGCGTGCCAGGTTTTCATATCTGTGCAGATTGTACCTGAGCAAGAGCATAAAAGGTTGCTACAGAATACTAATTCCATTTATGTTGTTCTTTAAGACTGAATTGAAATCTTTGTGGGGGTTTGACGTCACCCTCCCGCATGCTGACTGACTCACTGGAGGTTTTCTCAGAAACAGGCGCACACAAAAGCCTTGGACGGCTTTATTTGGAGTGAATCAATTGAGTGCAATCTTTCAGCATCAAACACTACAAGAGGGTTTTTTTTGTCACATTGATTGAGTCTATTCTTTTTGTTCTGCTTTATCAGGATCAATATTTTTATATTTCTCACTGAGGAAAGCTACAATGCCTCAGCTGCGGCTTTTCTGGACATCTCACGCAGCTCTGTACAATTACCTGGAAGTTTAAAAGTGCACTTTTTCTCCAGTGCTTTGATGTCTGCTGTTCAAAATGCACTGTCACGAAAGCACTCAAATAGATTAACTACCCAGTGGTGTTTGCAATTGCTGGCTTCATGACTTACTTCCATGCCTGCAAGAGGTAATTTGTTACCTAAATTTGTAAAAATAAACTTCTAACATCATGCCCACTTAATGTTAAAGGATCAGTTCACCCAAACAAAGAAGTTGCACACTTTGCCCTACAAATCCATGTAGGCAGCAGTAGAATTCAACAAACTGTAATTTCATACAACCCTGATTCCAAAAGACAGAATCAGTCAAACAAACTGTGTTTACTTGCTTTTTTCATTCATCTACTCCATACAGAAATATTATACTCTGTACTCCACTCCATCTATCATGTAGCTGTAGTTACAGGTTGTATTACAAATTAAGATTTAACATAGTGAAGCTACGATGAAGCTAAGAATATGATGCATTGTCATAAACAACTCAACAGCATAGAATATACTCAAAAGTAGCTCTGCCTTCACCAGCTACAAGAGTAAAATGTTACTTATACACTGATGCATCAGCAATAGTAATCCACTGATATAACTGTAACATTTTTACATACACTTAGGTAGGGTTTTACTCGTAATGAAGTATATTTACTGTGTGATACTTCTGCTTTTATTGCAGTAAAAGATCTGAATATTTCCTGCACCACTGCAGATACTGAGATATCCTCCTCTGATGTTTCTTTCTCCACCACATTACAATGGAGGTAAGTAGAATTTCATTTGTGTTGCTCACAGCATCCACCAGTCTACTGGGACTGAGTCAGATATTGCAAATAAAATCAAAACTATCGTCATGGCAAGAAATCATAATAGGTAAGAGAAAGTTTTTAGGTTATTCAAGTGAACAAGTCTTTAACAAGCAGTACACAAATACTACTCAATAGTTGCATGATTTTTCTTCACAGGCTTGTAGAACAGTGGAGCTCAGGATGCGTCAGCTGACTCGTGAGCTTGTCGGTGTCTCGTCGTGACAACATGTGCTGCAGACACACAACACAGCGTGTTGCTTTTATTTGATAGAAATCTCTTTGATAATCAGTACTGTACTATTTTTTAACCTAAAGCAAATAAGCATTCATAAGGACTCAACATAATGATGTACGCTTCAAACAAGACTCGTCTTTAAGTTTTCACTGCAGTTCCGTGCGGGCAGCGATGGAGGCGTCCACTAATGAAGACTCATGCTTTCCAGTCAAAGTCCTGATGAAATGATTCAGGTTGCAAATCTAGAAACGAGAGAAAAAAACAAAACAATGATTCTTTGTTCTTGCAAACCCGACCCCATCTGTTCTCCAGGGTGCATTATGCCGCCTGTCATTCAAACCACATCAAACTGAGGTGATTCACATCTGCATCATGAACAAGTACAAGGCAAGTGATGCAAAAATACATGTGCTTGCAAACACTACACTTTGTTTCTCCTCCTTTACACTGAAATATAATGAGCCTGCAAAGCAAGCAGGAAACTTCACAAACCTTATTCAGTCCCAGGTTCCTGCCTTTAAATCCCTTGTAATGCAGATGACAACCTCTTCTTCCTTCTCGCTCTGATGTGCATCCTCCAGCAGCATAATTACAAATATATGTATTTTATTTCACCCCAGTCAAGATGTATTTCTCCTCTGCATATATTACAGTATTGTTCATGATGATTTCTGTCACGTTTTTCACGATAATTAGCTATTAGCTAATCAGAGTTGCTATTTGATTTCAGAGATAAGAGAAGCTGTATTTTGATTTTTTTGTCGCCTCGTTAAGGTCATTCTGACAGAGATATAAAAACCATACTAAAGGATGTATTTTAGGCTGTCATTTTGTCCTAATCATTGATATTGTGTAAATGGTGACACGTGAGTCAGAAAAACATCATTCCATAAAGCCCATAAAATTGTAGGCTATATTCGGAAAAACAAGGGCTTCACTGGGTATTGATTTTTTTTAAGTGTTGGAAGATAACTCTAAAGATCCCAGAGGGGTTGTGAGACTTTGAAAAAACATCTAGGCAAAAGGCTTGTATCACACAGAGTGAATGAGGGCTTGGAACGTGATGGGTAAGCCATTACTTTTTAAGCTCAAATTCACTAACAGCACCATTCAAACCTTCATTACATGCTTGTGCTTTCACTTGGATCTAAACACATCTGCACATTGCAACCTTTATACAACAACTTTGCACAGAAAAAGAAGATTATGCAACAATCAGTGTTTTAAAATGCCATAGAATGAGTATTATGGGAAAGGTGTTGCTTATAGTGAAACCGCACCCAACTCTGCAGATCTGCTCCGCTGTACGAATTGTTTTAGCATCTTTTAGCTAATTGTTTTGGTGTTTTACAGCGCACAAGTTTACTGGTTTGGTCCATTTTCCTCAGCGTCATTTCCAGCCACGGCAGGCAGCTGTTTAGAAAAATCTCTGATAAACCCACCGTCCAGCACCAAACAGCAAAGAGACAAAGTTAGCAGCTAGCTAATGGAGAATTTAGCAGCTAAATAGCCAGATACTTCCTCCAGGAGCTGGAGGAGACCAAAAACAGAATAAAAAGAGACTTTACTGGACTTATAATCGTTGTGCATCCTGAAACAAGACTCCAAATAAGTGTTCTGCAGCTCCAAAGCAGTCAAACATGCAGCTTTAAAGTCATGAAAGCCAAACAGTAATTTAAGCATGCAGCTGTGGTCTTCAATAAGGTCAGAGTCTGGTTATTCTTCATGCTCAGCTGACTTTTCTGTTTGAAATCCACGACCTAATGTAGGAACGATTTCCACTCTCACGTTCAGCTGCTCTGGCCCTCAGGCTGCCGCTACACATCCACAATGTTCACAGAACTGCAGTGGAACTGACAGCGTCAAAGTGAGATGAATAGATATGAACAATGTTCTTCTCAGCTGTAGTTGTAAGTATGTTACTACTATCAAGTAAATCATTTTTAATAGATTCTATGGAGTCAGTTTTATAGTGCAGTATATTGTGAAGCTGCCATTCTCGGTGATTGTGGTTCATTCAGAGTCAAGGCCACAATTCAATGCGCATTTTTCCACTTTAGTTTACACTGAATTACTTTTTGTGCCTACACACATATAGACAACCCTTCAGGCAATCACAACCCTGCCTTTTACAGTTTTTGAATTGGCAGCACATATTTTCTTCAGTCTATAGCCGAGTGTTTGAGCGTGTTTGGAGATGGCGGTGGGGAAAAGTCATCCGGTTTGTGGAGTGTTTGGGATCAAAGCACAGAGCACTTGTTTTCCCACTCTAAAAACGCTCGACAGTACAGATAAATTACTGAGACGATGACAAGGTGCCTGAACTCCAGTCTCAGTTCACAGCGTGAGTGTGTGCAGCCAGCTCACTTCATTTTATTCAGCTCAGAATAAGTGAGGGCAAAGTGTCTTGGCCGAGGGCAAATAAAAACATGTCCGCGGTGTCTCCTCTGTTTTGACGTTCAGTTACGTTTTCTGCTTTCTCTCTGCAGGAGCTTCTTTGTGCTGAAAAGCTAAAACCATTGCAACGCAGGATATGCTTGTTGGTTTCCAGTCAATACTTCTAGATTCAGACAAAACCAATGACCTGATCTCAATCAAACCCTTTGAATGAGGGCTTTTTATTCTGAGCTGCTTTGTCATTTTCACATCACACACATTCACATGGAAATGCACAAACATACACATATTCTGAATTGTGTTAATCTTACAAACCAACATGCAGATTCATTTGAATGTCTTTGTTTTGCCGTGAATCTCTAACTGAGACACGCTAAGAAACAGTGAGACAGATTCATGGAGTGACATTTTTGGCTTCTTCTGTCTGTTTTCTTTGTGTTTTCTCTTTCATTGTTTTTTGTCTTACATGATTTTCTTTGACACCGCAGACCTTATTGTGCTCTTTCTGTCTGCTGTGCTCTGCTGGTGATGACTGTGGATAAATGCACCACCCATCTGAGGTTTAATGTCTTTCATTTCACGTGTATATGCACATACAATATTTATACAGACAGTATGGACATGACAGAATGCCTGCGGGACCTGTAGTAAACCTCTACATTCAGCACATTAGCATTACTCTATTGATTTTACATATCAGTGTAATAAACAAAGAGTCCATCATTGAGAAGATTGGCAGCTTTTCATGGACTCTGCGCTGCAGTCTTTGTCTGCATCTGGGTCAGATTTTACAGGAAAAAAGAAATTTCTCTCAACATAAATGGAGTCAAAGCTTTCAGACTTAATGCGGTTCACAGAGGAAGGACGTGTTTTTCTTCTTCAGTAAAGAAAAAGAGAAAACAACACTGAAGGAGCAGCTCTTTGTCGGGGCTGACAATTCGCGACAACTAGCAACATCGTGTCTGTGACAGCAGGAAACAGGGTTCATGGGAAATGGATCTTTATTTTGTGAAACGCTGGCACATCTGCTACCACAGTTAACATGACAATATATACAAATGTACACTGTATAAGCCCACATACACACCTAATATATGAGAAGAATCAGAATCAGCTTTTTTGACTGAGCACCTACAGACATGCAGCTAAACAAAGATAGTAAGCTACATACAGGCAGGCAGCTGGATGCTAAACATTATGTTACAGGCCAGACTGCTGGGAATAAATATTATTGTATAGATAATAACTTATATACAGAAAGGGTTTTATGTGCACAAATGATATAAGTACAGTATAAGTATATCCTAAAGACTAAATATACATCCATCTTGCCAACATATACAAACGAATCCTCTGGAGGACCAATTAGCAACAGCACAACAAAAGGAAATTCAGGCTCAAAATACAAAAAAAGTGCCCAGAAATGAAAAATAACCACCACCTTTGCTTTCTCTGCACTTCAGAATACATACATATAATCCAAAATAAATCTGTATCTACAATACCACTTCAAGTCCCAGAGAAACGGCGAGCGAACACCTCTCCTCCTTTATTTTTTTTGTGTATGTGTCTATGTTAGATAACTAGATCTGATTTCTAGCACTCACAAGCTCTGCAAGGCAACACTGCACCAGCGCCAGAGCAGCACCGAGAGAGAGAAAAGGAGGGTGAGGAAGAACGGGATGGAAAGAAAGAGAGACAGAAGGGGGGGTGAATATCTTTGACAAGACATACTGAAAAGAGAAGGATGTTTACGAGGACGGAGAGTGACTGAAGGATGGCTGGAGAGACGAGAGAGGTATAAACGATTTATACGACAAGATAAAGCGAGGCTATCTCAAGGGGAAGATGAGATTAGAACATAATAAAATGCCATGAAGGAGTGCAGTGAGACCTAGATATCTATCCTCACCACAGATAGAAGAAAAAAGGGGAAGCACAGCAGGAGGGGGAGGAAGGAAAAGGACCATGACCACGGGAGACAGAGACACACAGATAGAGACGGTCAGAGAGAGTTGCATACCTGGCTGATTAGGAGGACGGCGCTAGAGCCTGATAAAGACATGAATCTGAATTTTCTCACTGTAACGGCTTCCCTGTCTTCACTACGAACGCACTCAAACACACACAGACATAAAAGTGGAATAAATATGGTGGTGGGCGCAGGGGAAAGGCGTTATGTCAGAGAGCTGTTTAATGATGTTAGAACGCAGAGAGCTGCCTGGGCTGTGATTGCTATTCATTATTAATGTTTGGACATAGGGCTGTGGACCTCTGTTGCACACTCTCTGTCCTGGCTACCTGTCAAATGCTCAAAAAAAAAGTGTGTAACTGAACAGAAAACAGTGTATTCTGCAGGCGAAGCTAAGCTGCAATGCAGAGTGTAACGATGTGAGCACATCTTTATCGTCTGGTCTGAGGATGTCTTGTTTTTTTATTGCTAATGTCCTCGTCTGTGGGCTAAATTTAACTCTGTTCCTTCCTATTCTGCTTCTGTGATTATTCTTCACACGCTGCAACACTGATGGCCTCAACTCCACAGGGAGGGGCCAACGAGGAAGTGTGTCATCCAGATAGTCGAGTACTCAAGAGGGCCAAGTCATCCTACAGTCTAGGGACAGAGCAGCAGGGAATTTCTGCATTAATTTTTGTCACGATTTTATGTACAAATGTGCTGTCATTCTCTTTTGGCAAGACATGCAGAGATGCCTTCACCACCGGCTCTATTCTTCAAGATATCACCACAAACACGTAACATGTCTGCATTAAAATGTCTGAAAACAGCTGAAATGCATCACTCAGACAGGTGGGGTGATAGAGAAACACTGGCGAAACAATCTGACAGAGCTGTGAGGGGTTGGGATTGTCAGCGATTGTGGGGTTCCTGCGGGGCTCAGCCAGCAAGGGGCATGTTCAAGCTAAAACGGTGTGTTAAGTTGCTCTTTAACTCTTAATAAATAATACCTAAGGACTTTTTGTACAAACCTATTTAATCATGGACATTTAATATTGTAGATAAATAGTTAGGATTTGTAACTAGGTCTTTAGGGGCATTAAAATTAAGCAACTAATCACTTTGATGTGATTGTTACAGACACAACTGTCTGCACACCACACTAACAGTGTGTTACACATTTAGCTCTAAACCAAAGTCCATACAGCAGAAAGATGATTTTTTTTATTTGCATGACTAACTTCAAATGAAAACTTACGCATAATAACTCATTCTACATATTTCTTTCAGTTATCGTCAAAGCCTTTTCCTGTATAAAAAGTGCATCATATTTGATTTGAGATTTATTTACAGTATTTTGGAGGGCCAAAAAGTTATCGTAAATAGACAGACACACTTTGATTCTCTCTATCCCTCATTCCCTCACTCACCCAGTGATTTCCTCTCAGCATCACAAGAAAGTCCCACGCAGAGGCTCGCACAGACGGACGTTTTTGTACTTCGCAGGGGTGCTGTTGGCAAAGAGAAGTCATGTTAAAACAGACAGAGATAAAAGGGGAGATGCAGACGAGACTGAAGAAAATAGGAATACTTGGAAGAATGGAGTTCGTGATGAGCGAGCACAAAAGAAGGAACATTTTTCTTCATCTGAACATGAGACACAATAGTTTTACAAGGATGAAACCAAGTCATGTTTAAGAACTCCTTGAGTTTATTCCTGATTATCTCTGTTTGTTTATGCCAGATTAGCTAAATTCACATACACAGGAACTTGTACCTATAGGTATTATGGATGTTGTTATTATTGCCTTAGCAGAGCTGTTAATACTACCCCTATGGCTGCAATGACCCGAGCTGTCAGTTGTTGCAGTGGTATTAGCAGTTGACAAAAATAGGATGGGAAGCCAATTATATCAATAATGTTGTGACCATGTGCTTGAGCAGTATTCAGAATATGGACAGCAGAGATCATGAATATCCACTGGGGATTTAGGGTCAAAGCATGGACGGTTGAGATTACTTTGAATGGACGAGCTCCTGGATGGACTTACTTAACTGTCAGCGTAAGATGGAAACAGATGGAGTCAGAAAAAGCTTAGGAGAGGTTGTTTGCTGCTTGTTTTAAGGACTGAGCTGCTCTTAAGGAGTTCCTTAGAAACAGATTGTCTTTTGTAAGAACCTTAGTGCGTCGTAAAGAAGACCCAGCCTAATTGGACTACTAGCAACCCCTGCCTTGAAGAAGTCAACATGCTCACCATGCTGTGAGGGCATGTGTGTCTGCGTGTGAGAGAGCACAGAGTGCGGTACAGTTTTCATCAACATTAAAGTACGTGAACATGCATTGTAGATTAAACAACATTTTAAACACACTTCTTTCCAAATTAGAAACAAATCTGTGCTCATTAAAGAAACTTGCGATTGGTTGAATTGCACGGCTGATACAGTGTATTAAGGCGAGGTAAATTAATCCAATTTCACAGCGGGCTGGTGAGAGGTGAGGACAGCCGAGCCAAGGCTGCACTAATTAGCCATATATTTGTCACTATCAATTGTATCAGTGAGCCTACCAAAGCCAACCGCTTTCTTGTGCATCACACACAAACACATGCATATATGTACACCCACACACTCCTCACAGCTGCAATCTATTTTACTTCACAAACAGGTCAACCCTTTTTAAAGCCCTCTGACATCAGGATGTCCACACGAGTCCCACACAAAGGATGCAGTGAGAAATGACACTATAAGCGTAATAGTGTGAGCGTGTCCTGTGTGCAGGCTTTGCATGCATGTTGTATGTGCTGTGTCCTGCTTGATGAGCGCGCTAATGTACCTCTGGATGACAGGCCAGAGATGTGTTAGCTAAACGCTGCAGGCAACCACAGCTGTTACAGAGGAGAGCAGGGGAGAGGTGAGGTGAGGATTTAAGGGGAAAAAGTGACTGACTGGAAGAAAAGACGAATAGTCCACAGACATGCTGGCAGCTCTGCGAGTTGTACTTAAGCATGGTAACATGCTCACAATGACAGTGTTAACATGCTGATGTTCAACAGCTATAATGTTTACCATTTTCAAAATCTTAGCTTAGCATATTAGCATGCTAAGAGTTGCTAATTAGCACTAAGCACAAAGTACAAATGAGGGGATGGGATTAATTTGGAGGGATTTAATGGCATTAGATGAAAAGTTAGGGAAACAAAGTTATTACAATTCATTCTTTGCGGAACATGAATGTTTGAGACAAATTTCTTGCCAATTCATTTAATAGTTGTCAAGAAATTTCACATAGTTGTTGAGACATTTCAGTCTGGACCAAAGTGGTGGAGTGCCCATCAGGCTAACTGCTGCCACGGCTAAAACCTCAAAGAATTCTATCCATGGTGAAGAGAGGGGGGAAAAGAGCTGTTTATCCAGTATTATACAGTACTAATACTCCAGATACAACATGTGTAAAATAATTACAGTATCCTGACAGATTCTGCTCCCATTCTATGATCTAGTAATTATCACCACACAGTCGAATAATTACAGTAGCAAGAAATTACAATTAACCGATTGTGTGACTTACTAGGGACTTCCCAGCACTATTGTGTGTGTGTGTGTGTGTGTGTGTGTGTGTGCCTTACCCAGCAGATTACTCCACTGAGGCCAAGTCCCTACAGATGACATGTGATAGCAGATTAATAGCCTAACATATTAAAGTCACAATCCCTATTATTTCCCCTCGTATCAGTGCTTAATCAGTTAATATCTAACAGCTGAGGACTTCTTCACCATTCGGAGCTCCTCTGTGTCACCTTCAGCATAATCTCAAGTTAATCACAGTAAATTGCCATATGTTTCACTTTTAATGTACAGTTGTTTTCATTTAAGGGCGTTAAGTAGTTAAATGTGCTGCAAAACGTTTTTATTCAGGCAAATTAGGCAGGTTTATTTGTATTTTTCATACAAAAAGCAATCAAAAGTGCGGGAAT
>JAPZEA010000008.1:5259823-5271505 GCA_029783685.1 Heniochus monoceros
AACCATGAATTCCAGAACAACCAGAGTAACACCAACATGGCATCCAAGAAGGAAAACTACTCGGTAGAGAAACAGCGTGATGTTCTGATAAGCTCTTAGTCACAGCGCTTTGCAGTGAGGATGATGATGGTGATGTGACTCTGGTTGTTCTGGAATTCAGGGTTTGATGAGAGAGTTGGAGCTCAGGGAGAAGAAGATGAACGGCGTCCAGGCCACAGGAGACAAACTGCTGAGGGACGGACACCCTGCCAGGAAGACTGTGGAGGTAAGATTATTTAAGTCTGTAAACAGCACATCAGACTGTAGAGATCTTTGACTGATTAGTTCTTGAGTGTTTGTCCTCCTCATTAAAACACTTTATCTTCCCTCCTCAGGCCTTCACTGCAGCTCTGCAGACTCAGTGGAGCTGGATCCTCCAGCTGTGCTGCTGCATCGAAACCCACCTGAAAGAAAACACTGCCTACTTCCAGGTACGTGTACCAACTTCCTCAAAGCACAGCTTGCATTCTTCTTCTCTGCCCATCAGTAAATTTGCTAATCTGTTAACTCTTAAACAACACTTCATCTTAACTTCTGCTCTTTCCTCTTCATGCAGTTCTTTTCTGACGTGAAGGAGGCAGAGGAGAAGATGAAAAAGATGCAAGACACGATGAAGAGGAAGTACACCTGCGACCGCTCCATCACAGTCACACGGCTGGAGGATCTACTGCAGGACGCAGCTGTAGGTTTATTCACCGTTATTTGTTGATGATTTAAAGCTGCTCGAGCCACTTCTGCTCCAACACCACATAACATCATGTATATGTTATTTAGATTAAATCCCGTCTTCTTCGCAGGATGAGAAAGAGCAACTGGCCGAGTTCAAAACTCACCTGGAAGGCCTGAAGCGAAGGGCCAAGACCGTCGTCCAGCTGAAACAACGTAACCCTGCCACGCCCATAAAGGGCAAACTGCCCATCCAGGCTGTATGCGACTTCAAACAGATGGAGGTAGCTGTCAAATGTTTTTGCTTCCCGAATGCTTCATCTGTTTTATTGTTCCAAGCTCATTATTTCTGTTAAATGTTTTTGGACATGGCTGGGATTTCTACATGCATAAAAATCACAGAAATCATCAGAAGTGCTGTAAACACACTTTCCGTTATCTGGTAATCTGGAGTTAGCTGTGAAAACATTTAGGCTCCACAGGCTGGTTTTCTCACTATTGTCACATCTAACTTGGTGATTTAAGTTTATTTCAACCAAACCAGAGTTAGTGGTGATTGTTAGAATAGTGGAAAAACAAACAAAAGTGGTTTTGGTGAGTTTCACTTTGTTTCTGTCGAGTTTTAATGAAGTGTGTTTTACGATGGTAAAATTACGGTTTCTGTAAATGGAGTCTGGTGGCTGACTGTGACTGCGACTGTTTCTGGTTAAACAAAAAGGATCTTACTCTTTAACGGAGAGGTTATATCTGTTGGGATCCTTTCTATGACGTTGTCAGACACTTAGAGTATCTGAGCCTCTTCAGTGGACGTACATTGACAGTGTACAAGCACACGGGGGATTACATTACAGCCTGTTTCAAGGCTGCTGAACCAATTTCAAAAAGCGTTGTCCCCATTAGTCACTTATGAACATGGGAAAAAATTTCTCCCATGTGTCTGGCATTGAAATCTTCCAGGACACATGTTTTTCTAACAGAACCTCTTTGTTAAATATAGTTAAAGTTGCCAAATTCTCAATGGAATATCAAGGAGTTCAAAAGCTTTGAGTTTGCTTTTCGTAGAGTGAAATGATTTCTTTGTGGACATCAGTAAATTACAGGCATGTCCTGGCACTTTAGCCAGTTGACCAGTCAGACATGAGCGTCTGTGTTTATATCCCTCCAGATTACAGTCCACAGAGGGGATGAGTGCGCTCTGTTAAACAACTCGCAGCCCTTCAAATGGAGGGTGCTGAATGATAAAGGAAGCGAGTCGTCTGTGCCGTCTATCTGCTTCCTGGTTTCACCCACCAATAAGGACGCTGTGAACAGTGTTGCAGGGTGAGTTTTTTCTCCAGAGTGTCTTAAAATAGTTAAAATCCAAATTCACAAGCACTAATTTCCACTTAATGTTCCTCAGGCTGCATGGAAACCTCCAGAGGCTGCAGACGATGTGGCAGACGATGTTTGTGGACATGAAGAGTCTGCTGTCCTGGCAGTATCTGATGAGAGACATCCACATCATCAAAACCTGGAACATCACCATGGTAACAACACTCTGGAGTAGAGGAAAACTAATGGAATACTGGTGCCTTTATGTCAGATTTTATTAACCATGAATGTAACTTGTTATCAAAGACAGGAGGGAAGGATGAATCAAAGCTTTTACTCGTACATGTGCTGAACAGAGGTTATGTTTCCTTCATTTGGATTGCCTTCGTTCACCTGCACCCTTGTAGTTTAAGACCCTGAGGGTGGAGGAGTACCGGCTGGCGCTGAGGAACCTGGAGATACACTACCAGGACTTCCTGAGAGACAGCCAGGACTCACAGATGTTCGGGGCCGAGGACCGAATGCAGGTGGAGTCCAGCTACAATGGTGCCAACAAGCACTACAACACCATGGTCAGCTCTGCAGAGCAAGGTGTGCACTGTTTAAAATCTCATGCATCACTGTGGCTTCTTTTATCATCGCCCACACAGAAAGGCTCTGCTTATTAAGTTTAAGTTTCTCATTGAATCATTGCTCATACGTTTGTGTTGACATTCAGTCGTGGTCATTTGTGTGTAAGTTTACTGTTGGATTCACGTTACAGGCTATGTGCCACCCAGGGCAGGTAAGGTGCCTCAGTTACAGCGCCAGAGCTTGTGATTGGCTGAACAGGACTACGTGTGTGTGTGTGTGTGTGCACTGATTGCTGTTAAACTGTCATGTTTCATGCCATTCATTAACTCATTCAGCTTCATCATCCCCACTGATTTCGATATCCCCCCTAATTTCACTCATCATTGCATTCTTGTCTCTGTGCATGGGAGCTGATTTCCAATTGTTATCAGACAATCAATTAATCAATACATTAACCGCTGTGATGGATAATCAACATGGAACCAATCAAGCATGAAGACGTAAATTTATGGTGTACAATGTGACATTCACAAATCATAGAGAGCAGTTGTACCAAAGCTCCTGTGGTTTATTGAGAATATTTTTTCCACAGTATTTGAAGTACAAAAACACTGCATCAAGATACAAATAACTCAATACAAGTTGTCCTCTAACTAATACGAGTATGCCATGTTTGTATGCAGATGGTTGATATTACACGCTATATCCTACACACGATGCAAAATCTGACTTGAACTAACAACCGGCTTATTTATCTCGAGTTTGTGGTCTCTGCAAAATAATAACATCTCCACCTTTTCTTCAATCCAACCAGGAGAGCAAGACGAGTCGGTGTGCAGGACTTACCTGACGCAGATCAAGGACATTCGCCTGAGGCTGGAGGGCTGCGAGAATCGAACAGTGACACGCCTCCGGCAGCCTGTGGACAAGGAGCCGCTGAAAGCCTGCGCCCTGAAGACTGCCGAGCAAATGGTAACGACATGAGAGAGTTAAGAGTGTTCCTAACGTGCGTTTGATGGCAAAGCAGCGCTTCAGTCAGATGCACTATGCTTTGTGTGTGTGTTTAAAACTCAGCAGGTAACATTTCCTGCTAAATATCTGCTAAACCAGCTCCTCTTCTCAATGACAGAAAGTCCAGTCTGAGTTGGAGGGCTTAAAGAAAGACTTGAACTCCATCAGTGAGAAGACAGAGGAGGTTCTGGCATCTCCTCAGCAGTCCAGCTCCGCCCCGATCTTGCGCTCAGAGCTGGACGTCACTCTGAAGAAGATGGACCACGTCTACGGCCTGTCCTCCGTCTACCTGGACAAGTGAGGTTTAACGACATCTCTGAGTGCCTCCTCATGAACCTCCTGCTTTTTCTAAAGTGTAAATCTGCTTGGTTTCAGGCTGAAGACCATAGATGTTGTGATCAGAAACACTAAAGACGCAGAGGACACGCTGAAGAATTATGATACTCGTCTGCGTGATGTTAGCAAAGTGCCAGCTGAAGAGAAGGAGGTGGAGTAACATCGCAGTCAGTTGAAGGTATTTCCTCTTTTTGCCATCATCGTGCATGTTTTGTTTTATATTTTGCTATGAATGAACCTTTAACCTGTTGCTTTTGTCTCTCAGTCTATGCAGGCTGAAGCAGAGGCCGACCAGGTGGTGTTTGACCGTCTGCAGGACGAGCTGAGGAGGGCAACAGCCATCAACGACAGGATGACGAGGATCCACAGCGAGCGTGATGCCGAGCTGGAGCATTACCGTCAGCTGGTCAACAGCCTCCTGGACCGCTGGCAGGCTGTGTTTGCTCAGATCGAGCTGAGGCAGCGGGAGCTCGACCTCCTCGGGCGCCACATGAAATCCTACCGTGGAAGCTACGAGTGGCTGATCCGCTGGCTCGGAGAGGCGAGGAAGAGGCAGGAGAAGATTCAAGCTGTGCCCATCAGCGACAGCAAGGCTCTCAAGGAGCAGCTGGCAGAGGAGAAGGTATTGTACAAGAAGAGGAGAAAATGTGTGGGGTGAAGGGATGAAAAGTCATGGTGCCCTCTGGTGGTCACACTGGTGGTACAGATGTAATAAGAGCGCACTGAATTCTCATGAACACAGATTTTAACTACTTTACTTAACTTTTGCTGTTATGAGCATGTCTGTAGTAATGATAATAAGAGTAGTAGCTGTGGATTTTTCTTTATGTAGAAAAGAATTATGGAAATACACAATGATATTACATATTGTCTGTTTTAATGTTTTCATTTACAGAAACTCCTGGAAGAGATTGAGAACAACAAGGACAAGATTGAAAACTGCCAGAAAAATGCAAAGGCTTACATTGATTCAGTCAAGGTCTGTGCTGACATTCATCTTTACAACAAAAGGAAGTTTATTTTCTGGCTTTATTTAATGTTATTTTCTTCTTTGTCAGGATTACGAGCTCCAGATTTTGACTTACAAAGCCCTCCAGGATCCCATCGCATCTCCTTTGAAGAAACCCAAAATGGAGTGTGCATCTGATAATATCATTCAAGAGGTAGGTATTAAAGCAAAGTACGACCAGTTTGGGTGTTGTTGTTGCTTCCTGTTTTATAACCACTGTGATAAAAACACGTCTAAAAATTAACTGAATCCTGGGAGCTGATAGAAAATGTGTTTTTAACATCGAGTTTAACTGCTCTGCGCCACTGCGTTTATTACAGTATGTTACTCTGAGAACCCGCTACAGTGAACTGATGACACTCACCAGCCAGTACATTAAGTTCATCACAGAAACACAGCGCCGCCTGGAGGATGACGAGGTAATTACACACAAACTGTGAAGACATGCAGCAGCAGGTTTCTGTTGAATCCCACTAACACAAACGATGCTACACCCACCTGTTAACTGACTGATGTATGGGAAATCTTTTGTCATCAATTACTTCCAAAGTGTTGGCACCAAAAAAAAAGATTGTGTTTCTCAGAGTCTTAATTTGCTGAGATTGGCAGGACAGTGTTCAGTGGTGAAGCAAACTTTCATCCAAGTGTTTCAGACATCACATCCCCACTACAGTATACGTCTCTCATTCCCCTACACTGTGTATTTAGTCAAATCATGTCACATAATCTGTACATTAGACTCTTACTTGGCTGCAGGCATCAGCCCTGAATTCAGTCACGTTTTCTAACTGCTTTACTGCTTTGATTTAGTATTTGCTTCTTTATTTCCTCTTGAAATCACCCACACTTGTGATTTGAAGGCTTCGGTTTGGCTACCTGCCTTCTCAGATATACTTTTCAATCTTACCTTTACTTTCTCCCTTTTCTTCTTTTCTAACTTTCTATTGTGTTTGATCCTTTTGACCTGCTCGCCAGTGCTTTGTCATGACGAATATTAATCACACGCTTAAGAGATGAATTAACCCCAAAGCACCAGGTATTTAAAAAACGACCCTCTCAGTTCATGTCATTCATCTGTACATCAGACCCTTGTCTGCAGTGAAGGGGAGGTTCAGGATGTTTTGGAGACCTTTCATAATTGAGCCTTTTCATAATTAACTTCTCAGCTCAATGAGAACTGAGCATCAGTTACCTGTAAGCCTGTTTTTTGCTTTGCCAGTGTAAATGGCAACTTTTAATGAAATTTGCAAGGTATTGTATGTTTTTCTATTGTGGTAATGCAATAATGTGAAATAATAGTATTTATACTTTTTTAAAAGGATTTTTGACAATACTATTCAGGGCTGCAACTAATTATTATTTTCATTATTGATTAATCTGCTGATTCTTTTAATTAATCTATTAGTCTTTTAAACAGTTTTTTGACGTTTCATAGATTAAAAGTGCAACTTCACAGAATCGAGGGTAATGTGTTCAAATGTTTTGTGTTGTTCAACCAAAAGTCCAAACCCCAAAGATACTCAGTTTACGATGATACATAACAAAGAAAAGCCACAAATCCTCTCATTTTAGAAGCTGAAATCAGAAAATATTTGACATTTTTTACTATTTCTGCTTTTAAAATGACTGAAGCAATTCATTTTCTGTCAGATCTATTGCTGTTTTTCCCCCTGCCGATTTACAGCAGCAAATAAATACAGGATGCTGTTACCGATATAAAAGACATAACTGTGTCCTGAACCAGAGCTTAATCAGAGATCAATATGAAAGGTTTCTAACATTTTGGACCTCCCTTTTAGGTGTCACTCACCTGTACAATTACACACGATGCATCGCCCAGTCTTACTAAAGAGTAGAGCTCATCTCTTGATGTTGTCAGGTTTAGTGCGCCTTGATCTTGGATTTCTAGTCTCGTCACTTACATTTTAATCCAAGCTTACTTTGTGTTCCGTGTCACATCAAATCCCGCTGTGTTTGCTGCATCACTATGCTATTCTTCATAGTGAGGGGATTCCGGTTGAATTATGAGTTGCTGTGATACAATTCCATATCATCCTTTTTGTTTAAAATGACTGGGCTGTTAAAGTCTTTGGTATCTTTCCCGCTGTGGTTCGCACTTTTTGCATGCTGCTTTTATTTATTCCCTGCCTATTTCTTCTCAATTACTTTATACATTCTACAAAAAGCTGCTTTATTTTGAGAATGTAAAGATTGAGAAAAAAACTAACTCTCAATATCAACTGGTGACTGAATTATACAACAATGTTCTTTTAGAAATCCAAATATTAAACCTTTAAGTGGAAATATAGCAGCAATAACAACATACTTATCATACCTCAACAATACTTATTCTGAGTTTGCTATTATTAATACTTACATACATTGCAATGTGCTATTATTTGTACCGATGCTGACGTGCAAAATATGATCAAGCCTTATTACACAGATTATATAAAACACTGGTCAATTAAAATACCTCAACTGCATGAAAGTACAGTGTAGTGTCGTGCTGTGTTGTGAAGTAAAGTGTCATTCTGTGTGCCATACGTTCAATTAACATGACAAGCATTTCCCAATACAGTATTTCCCCTCTAGTTAAAAGAACTGTGTATTTGTTGTAGATTATTAGCCATAACATATGCTCATGTATTTACATTTTCATGTACCTACATGTTTTAGAACTGCTTTCACACTGAAGTTTTATTTTATAGTCTAACACCTTTAACATTCTCTCAATTCCCTTTACTCCCTCTTTGCTTCTACTAATACAGAAAGCTTCTGAAAAACTTAAAGAAGAGGAGAGGAGAAGGATGGCAGAGATACAAGCCGAGTTAGACAAACAGAAACAGTTGGCTGAGGCTCATGCTAAATCTGTGGCCAAAGCAGAACAAGAGGCCCAGGAGCTGAAGCTGAAGATGAAAGAAGAAGCCAGCAAGAGGCAAGACGTTGCCGTGGACTCTGAGAAACAGAAGCAGAACATACAGCAGGAGCTGCATCATCTGAAGAGTCTGTCTGAGCAGGAGATCAAGTCCAAGAACCAGCAGCTGGAAGAGGCGCAAGTGAGTCGTGCCAAAATTGAGGAGGAAATCCACATAATTAGAGTCCAGTTAGAGACGACAATAAAACAAAAGTCCACAGCTGAGACTGAGTTACAGACGCTCAGAAACAAGGCTGGTGAGGCTGAGAAGCTCAGGAAAGCTGCTCAGGAGGAGGCAGAAAGGCTTAGCAAGCAGGTGGCTGAAGAGACACAGAAAAAGAAAAATGCAGAAGATGAGCTGAAGCGTAAATCTGAGGCAGAAAAAGAGGCTGCCAAGCAGAAGCAGAAAGCAATGGATGAGCTTCAGAAATTCAAAATGCAGGCTGAGGAGGCAGAGAGGCGCATGAAACAGGCGGAGGAGGAAAAACTGAGGCAGATCAAGGTAGTAGAGGAGGTGGCACAAAAGTCTGCTGCCACACAGCTGCAAACCCAAACCGTGTCATTCAGCGAGAAGGCAACAAAACTCGAGGAATCCCTTAAGAAAGAGCAGGGTACTGTCCTTCAGTTGCAGGAGGAAGCCGAAAAACTCAGGAAACAACAAGAGGAAGCTAACAAAGCCAGGGAGCAAGCAGAGAAAGAGCTTGAAACATGGAGACAGAAAGCCAATGAGGCTCTCCGCTTGAGGCTACAAGCTGAAGAGGAAGCTCAGAAGAAGAGCCAGGCTCAAGAGGAAGCAGAGAGGCAGAAAGTTGAGGCCGAGCGTGATGCCAAGAAAAGGGCTAAAGCTGAAGATGCTGCTCTTAAACAGAAGGACAATGCCGAGAAGGAGCTGGAAAAACAAAGGAAATTTGCAGAACAAATTGCACAGCAAAAGCTGTCTGCAGAACAGGAATGCATACGACTAAAGTCTGACTTTGAACATGCTGAACAACAGAGGGGCCTGTTGGATGATGAGCTCCAGCGTCTGAAAAATGAGGTTAATGCCGCTGAAAACCAGAGGAAACAACTGGAAGATGAGCTGGCTAAAGTCAGAAGTGAAATGGACGCTCTCCTGCAGATGAAGACTGAAGCTGAGAAGCAGACGCTGTCGACCACAGAAAAGAGCAAGCAGCTTCTTGAGTCTGAAGCACTGAAAATGAAACAACTTGCTGAGGAAGCAACTAGACTGAGATCAGTCGCTGAAGAGGCGAAGAAGCAGAGGCAGATTGCAGAGGACGAGGCGGCTCGGCAGAGAGCTGAGGCTGAAAAAATACTTAAAGAAAAACTGACTGCTATCAACGAGGCAACTCGTCTGAAGACTGAAGCTGAGATCGCTCTCAAAGCTAAAGAAGCAGAAAATGAAAGGCTGAAAAGACAAGCTGAGGATGAAGCTTATCAGAGAAAGCTGCTGGAGGATCAAGCTGCTCAGCATAAACAAGACATAGAAGAGAAGATCACACACCTGAAGAGCTCATCTGATTCAGAGTTAGAGAGACAAAAGAACATTGTTGAAGAAACTCTGAGGCAAAAGAAGGTGGTTGAAGAAGAAATTCACATCATTAAGATCAACTTTGAGAAAGCATCAAAAGGCAAGTCGGATTTGGAGGTGGAATTAAAGAAACTGAAGGGTATTGCTGATGAGACACAGAAGAGCAAACTCAAGGCTGAGGAAGAGGCTGAGAAACTGAAAAAGCTTGTTGCAGAGGAAGAGAAGAAAAGAAAAGAGTCTGAGGAGAAGGTGAAGAGGATTACTGCAGCAGAGGAAGAGGCAGCTCGACAGTGCAAAGCTGCTCAGGAGGAAGTTGAACGCCTCAAAAAGAAAGCTGCTGAAGCAAATAAACAGAAAGACAAGGCTGCAAAAGACGCAGAGAAGCAGGTCCTTCTGGCCAAAGAGGCAGCACAGAGATGCAGTGCCGCAGAGCAGAAGGCCCAAGATGTTCTCAGCAAGAATAAAGAAGACATCCTTGCTCAGGAAAAGCTGAAAGATGAGTTTGAAAATGCCAAGAAACTCGCACAAGCAGCCGAGAAAGCCAAAGAGAAAGCAGAGAAAGAAGCCGTCCTGCTCCGTCAAAAAGCAGAGGAGGCTGAAAAACAGAAAAAAGCTGCAGAGGATGAAGCTGCAAAACAGGCCAAAGCTCAAAAAGATGCAGAGAGACTGAAGAAAGAAGCAGAGGAGGAGGCCTCCAAGCGAGCGGCAGCTGAGGCAGCAGCTCTAAAGCAGAAAAAGCAGGCTGATGCAGAGATGGCCAAGCACAAAAAAGAAGCAGAACAAGCACTGAAGCAGAAGTCTCAGGTTGAGAAGGAACTTTCGATGGTAAAACTGCAGCTGGATGAGACCGATAAGCAGAAAGCTGTGTTGGATGAGGAGCTTCAGCGAGTTAAAGGTGAAGTAAATGATGCTGTCAAGCAAAAGGCACAGGTGGAGGATGAACTGTCCAAAGTTAAGATCCAGATGGATGAGCTCCTGAAACTTAAGCTTAAGATTGAGGAAGAAAACCGCCGCCTCATGAAGAAAGACAAAGATAATACGCAGAAATTACTTGCAGAGGAAGCAGAGAAAATGAAGAGCCTGGCAGAGGACGCAGCCAGACTCAGTGTGGAAGCCGAGGAAGCAGCCAGACAGCGACAGATTGCTGAGTCCGACTTGGCTGAACAGAGGTCACTTGCAGAGAAAATGCTAAAGGAGAAAATGCAGGCCATCCAAGAGGCTACAAAACTGAAAGCTGAAGCAGAGGAGCTCCAGAAACAGAAAAATCAGGCACAGGAAAAGGCTAAAAAACTACAAGAGGACAAGCAACAGATCCAGCAGCGCCTTGATAAGGAGACAGAGGGTTTCCAGAAATCATTAGAGGCTGAGAGAAAGAGGCAGCTCGAAGTTTCAGCTGAAGCAGAGAAACTGAAATTGAGGGTGAAAGAGCTAAGTGACGCTCAGGCCAAAGCTGAACAGGAGGCTAAGAAGTTCAAGAAACAAGCTGATGAAGCAAAACTGCGTCTTCAAGAGACAGAAAAACAAACTACAGAAACCATTGTGCAAAAGTTGGAGACACAGAGGCTACAGAGCACCAGGGAGGCTGATGACTTGAAGGAAGCCATGGCTCACCTTGAAAAAGAGAAGGAGAAACTGAAAAAAGAGGCGTAGGATCTTCAGAAAAAATCTAAAGAGGTATTTTGACATGAATTAACATTGTTAGTCAATCTACACATCCCTTTCAATTAACATAGTCCAGTTAAAGACACTAACTACAGTATTTGTGGAAACATGTAACATTTCATGTAAATTGCAGAGATTTAAAGTAACATTCAGCAATCTATATGAAAATACAATACTGCAGAGTTAGAATGATCACTAGTACAAAAGACACTGGGGGAAAATGCTTATTGGTGTTCTTGCCCAGAGTTAGATAAAAAAAAGATATCTCTCTCATATCTATATGCTAAATATGACACTACTGCAAAGAGACAGCTCAGGAAACTGGAAACAGGAAAAAGCAGCTAGCCTGGCTCTGTCCACTTCACTTTGGTCACTGTACAGCTTAAACAGGTCAGTGAGTTTTACAGGTAATGGTAGTTGGATTTTGTTACCTTTAGACAGAGCCGGGTGCTGGCTATAGCTTTATATAGCATACAGTCATGAGAGTGGCATCAATCCTTCCATATAACTCTCAGCAAGAACATGTATTTCCAGAATTATTGAACTATAGCATTAAATATTCCTTTAAGTTACATTCAGTAATGATGAGTGATATTTCATTGACATTTTACTGTTTTTTTCTTCTTTTTT
>JAPZEA010000008.1:5360872-5371100 GCA_029783685.1 Heniochus monoceros
GAGCGAGGTTCAACACTTTGTCAACACGTGATTGGATAAAGGAGATTAAACATGGACTCAGGGACACTTTGTTAAACCGACAGTAAACAGTTTGTTTGCAAATGACTGCACTCTGTTTTTGTTATCGTATTCCAGCATTTCTGGAAATCAGGATTGTGTATTAACAGATTTATTTTCCTGGTGTTTTGGCCGCTGCGGAGCTCATTACAATCAGGCTCTATCATCAAGACCCTGCTGGCTAGAAAGGCATACGTGAATGCATGAGATCACAAGGCTCTCTTAAGACTGATGCCCTGAAGCACATACATTCACATCAAAGGACGGCCAACACTGGCACTCTTCCCACAAATCCTCCTCATTGACTTCTTCCAGCATCACTCTTGATCTTGCTCTACCTTTAAATGCGCACAACCGACACGAACGAGGTCAAATTAGTGAGAGACAACAGTAATGTGTGGGAATTCATCGTTCTGACACTCATGCAGGAAGTTTGGAGATCACTGCGATCAGGTTTTCTGTGCACATACAGCTACCGAGGAGGAAAAGAAAAACAAGGTTTAGAAGGTAGGACAGTGAAGTCTATCCAAAAATATCCTCAGCCGGGTGTCTCATGTGATTTCAAAGGCGAAGAAGGGCTGGGACTGACACGTGAGAAAACTTGTCTCACCTGGAGTGCCAGCACATCAGTAAACATCCGATCTAAGTAAAGATAAGACAGCTTCTTTAATTACGGAGAAATCCTTTGTGTATTCCCATGGAGGCACGCGTCCTTGGGAACTCTACGGATGGTGGGCGGGAAGACAGCACTCCCAGAGTGCCCGCGTTGGGAGCAGGCCAGCCAGGAATGATGGGAAGTTATGCAGGTTTTGAGAGTAATTAAAAACACGCCTACAATTTGCCTGGTGCACCTTCTGGGTGCTCGTGAAATGGTCGTTATGACTTTGAGAGATAATAACACGCTCAGCTATAGCTGCAAATTCCTGACCGCTGTTGTGCAGAAGAGAGTCGAGTTAAATAAAATCCATTGGTGTTAATAACTACTATATTGAGCAGCAGAACAACAAACATCATTAGCTTCCCCAGCAAATAACATTAAGCATGGGTGCTGCTTGAAAAGCTTCCCACATAGGGGAGAACAGGATATCTTCCCCCTACAGACGCTGGTGATGAGAGTAGTGTGGGAGGACCAGGAAAGCGAGCGAGCACATGAAAAGAGGAAGAAATGAAAGGGACAAGAAAGTGGAAGAGAGGAGTCAAACAAGAAGAGATGGAAACAAAAATAAGCTGGCCCACATTGCATTAGGAGATTCTGTTTGAAGATTGTCTGGCATGGAGAGGCAATCAGGATAGCAGAGACTGTTTGGCCTCACTGCGAGCTATTCTGCTGCACTGCGAGTACATCTCAAGTGTCCCTCCTCCTCCTCCTCCTCCCGCGCTGTCTTTCTCTCTCATCTATTCCTCATCAAGCACTGCCTCCCATAAACAAGGATATTGGCCACCAGGCAAGAAATCTGAGAAGACTGATCTCTTCTCAAGATGGTCTCTGCATCATTTCCAAGCAGAACCAATCCCACAAGGACACTGGACAACCTCATCGTGATGCTGGGAAGTACCAGTGGAAAGGGGTTATACCAGGGTATGGCCTCAATTCTGCAGTTACGAGGCCATTGTGAGGCGTGATTGGCAGCTGGGTTGATCTCCTTGAGCGGGTCAGCAACGGGACCGCACACCATTCACTTGAGAGTCCATCAATCACAATTTGGCTTAATTAACCAGCAGGAATGACAAGCCAAGGGCCCACTGTCTGAATGGATGGATGGATGAACGGATATAAGGAAATATGATAGATACAGTGCCGCACAATACAGCACAGATAATTTAATACTGTAGGCCCAGAGGAAAACTCAGGTTGCAATGCCAGCAGAGAAAAGAGGAGGCAGCAGTCAATGGCAGCCAACAGAGAGACTGGTTCACAACACTCAGTTAACTGCTACAGTAGAGTTTTCAGCTTCATTTTCCCCTGTCACTTGATTTTAGAGCTGATTTTATCTATTGATTGATATTATGTTATTATCCCAGCTTTAAACAAGTTTGTCCCGGCAGCCTTGGGGTATAAGATGCAGTCTGAGTGCATCCAGAGACCTCTGCCGTCCCCCCTCTCTTAACTCATTTCCTGTCACCTCCATATTTTCAACTATCAAAAACAAAGCCGAAAAACGGATCACATATCCCTCTCAGGCTTGAGAGAATTCTACAATCCTTTGCTGGAGCTCAGTCTCCATTTATAAGACAACATGGACAAGGTGTCCTTAAATTGCCTGAAAAAATACTGAATATTCACATCAAAACCTTCAAATCAAAACCATGACAACTCCACCTGCGGAGAAGGATCTTATCATTGAAAGCTCCAGAACAGCCACTACATGGACGCTGTGGTTTCTCAACTGCTGGTTCCAGAGTCAAGAATTAACTGATGAAGCAACATGAATGGAAAAACTCTGAATATGCAGTATGCTGCACATACATTCTTTGTGGTCATTCATATAACAGGATTACTCTGTATTAAATCATGCATGTAATACGGTGACATATAATCCACAAACATCTTCCATCAACCTCACTGCATTGCTGTTAATAATAACACAAGGCGCTGCAGTGTTAGTGCGTTTGGTCTCAAACGTTTCAGTTATTCAAGAGCAAGGAAGGTGTGGTTTGATATGAAGTAATCCAGGAACTGGTTTCCTGTCCCATGGAGGTCCAGAGCAGCTGGAGCTGACTGATACAGCCCGGCTCTCCCACCAGGAAACCCCCGACCGACGAGGAACTCCCAAACAATTAGCAGGACAGCACTGTTTGCCTCATTAAGGGCTGAAACGCGTCAACGTGATCCGGCCTGTAATAACACAATGCTACAGTGGAACCGATCCGCCGGCCAGATATTCAAATAAATTAGCTGAGGGACCAGAGCTGAGACAATGAGAGAGGAGGGGGGGGGGCAGAAAACACCACAAATCCCACCCCCGTTTACTGCCACGTCAAGCCCAGGCCACAAGCCACGAGATGTTCTTGGCCCACATAACGAGGCTCCTACTGGGTTACTGTTAGTCCCACAGAGCGGCTCTGTAGTTCGCCACAAATTCTGCCAATTTTTGTTTGACCCCAGGTATTATTTAAAAAGAAAATGTCTGGACAAAAGCAGTTTGTAGGCCTCAAGAAAATAAAATAATAGAAAGAGAGAAGACGTCAGCGAAACAGAACCACAGGGCTATTGTTCTCCCAAACACTTAGGACCAGAAAAATGGAAACCTCTGTGCAGCAGAAAAATCCATGTCTGTTCTCAACACTGTTCACCTGCAAACTGTGTACACACACTGTTTTATCCTAAACACTGACACTGTTTACCTGCATCGTCTCGGTAAAACCAACTAACAAATGAGCTTTAACTCTATGGTCTGTGGTTTCTGTTGTTGTTGGATTTTAACATGCTGTAAGTGTTTATAATATTTATGCTCCTCCATATATTATAATCTGCTGGACAGAATGTTAGAAACACCTTTAACTTTTAATTGAGTCTACTACGGGACCACCACAAAGGAAAGTAAAGGAAAGTGGTTTCCGCAAAACTAAGTAATGGTCTTTTTAATTGTGTTGCATTACATCACAGCAAACTTTTCCTCTTTTCTGGCTACTGTTTGCATTTAGAAATGCATCAATGACTGTAACTGGCAACAAGTAATGCACAGCAGATGTGGATGTTGAAGAATATGCGATAAACCAGCGATATGTTAATAAAAAGTCAGGATGAAAATGCTTCATACAAACTAATGATGAATATTGCTTCTTCCAAGCTGTGGCTGCAAGTGATTTGAAGAAGCACGTGAGTTAACTGTTAAAATCAGTCAGAGTCTTCAGTCGGATCTTAGTCACAAGTTCACTCTCAAATACTTTTCTTATGATCATCAAAAGTCTCTGGTCATCAATTGTGCTGTTCTGACATCTAACAAGGCCACAACACGCCATAAAAAAGCATTTCGTAATGCTATTTGGCTCCGATCTGACTCCAAAATGCACGTTTTACTCATGTTACCTCACCGCTGACAAAAGTCTTCGGCACACTACTGTGCTGCATAACGTATGGCTTTGGCCACCTCTTCCAGACTCTCTCTGAGCCAGAGGGAAGCATGCAAACCTCTCCAGTCAGCAAGTTTTATGGCGGCGTGGCCGGCCTCCATCTCCCTCAGCCTCAGCAGCGCTGGAGTTTAGACTGTGCACCCTGCAGCCTATAGCCCCGGCTCACGGCCAGACAACACGATTCAGACTTTCCATGAGCAGACATGTTTGTGACCTCTCAGGGGACGGCGCGAAAAAATGTGTAACGGGGGGATCCTGATGAACACCAGAGGGCTGAACAAACAGGGAAGAGATATCAGCTCTGCCTGCAGACGCAAAGGCAACAACAAAGTTCGGGTGGGAGATCAAAAACAACTGACTGCGTTACTTTCATGCAGAAGTGAAGTTTACTGCTATTTAACAGAGAAAGCAGTTAAGGAGTCATGTGTTTAAACTATTCACTTAAAATCACTTGTGTTAAACTGTTCTGAAATTAAATTAAATTGCTCTACATTAAATAAATAACCAGTAATCTTGACTTCTGGCCATAATGTACAGATCAAACACACACAGGATCCTGTTTGCACTGAATGCTCGTAGAGACAGTCGGTGTCTCAGCTCCTTGAGAGTCTCAGATGTCGTAGCTTGAGTTTTAACAAGCTCGGCCGACATGAAATTACAGTAACACCACACCTGAGCGAGGCCATAAAGCAAGAAGTCGTATCAAACTCTGCCAAAGGTTTTAATGAAGTGAGAAGCCACATTAACTTTGGAATGCTTAGTAAAATTTCCTTCAATTTGCCAGTGAAAACAAGTGTAATTGGAGGCCCAGCGCCTCAGAAACATCCATTACAGCTATGGTGGCGTGCTTTAAAACTTTGATTTTATTTAAAAACTTTAACTACACCTGGTTTGAAACTGAAAATCCTCAGGAGACACGAGCAGCAGTGGCACCATAGAGAGCATAATTACAAATCAAGTCTTAAGCTCCAGCCAGCCAAATATCTCCGCAGACAGGGTTAACAAGTGTTAATGTATTTACCCAGACTGCTCAGAGGAAGTGGCATGGGAGCAGTCTGAGCCCCACAGTCTGCAGCCTGACAACAGCGTTTCAGTCAGGAAGCTCGGCCAGACGATTCAGCAGGCGCTCTGGTGACGGATCAAATCCCGCCGCTCTGTCCGCTGATAGCTGCTGGTTAGTGTTTCTTCATCTTCTGCAGGGCGAGCACACAGCCAGTTCCTTTTTGCCCCGAGGAAGATCATTTATCCAATTTATTTCCAATCACCGAACCTCAGCGGTGAGCGCAGAGGGCCAGAGCAGTGAGATCATAAAGTTTGTGCTCCTAAAACCCTGCTCTCTGCGAGATAAATAAAGTGGGTCACAAAAACTGTATTTATTATATCAGCGAGCTTCAGGAAGGCTTGTCTCCTTCAGTGTTTAAAGCCATATATATCAAATACTAGACCACCGGGCTTCTTTGATCTAATTACCTCAGAAGTTAGATGACGAAGAGAGCTGACAGCGATGGAAGGAAGCATCAGAAAGTGGGAGAATTTGTGCAGAGATATTAAAAGATGCAGGTCTTTTAGCAGCTGCCAGTCAAGTAAAATAAGACTTTCAACAGCTTTTGGTAAAGTCACCACTCCCACCCCAAACTACTCCTCCGACAGCGGTCAGCATGCTACCCGACGCTTCCTGGAGAGGCTAAATATCTCTGAGCTGAATTCTGTTACAATAAAACATTTTTAGCTTGAAAACAAGTTCATTTTTCATCCTTTACAGGAAAAATGTGTTGCAATGTTTGTTTGTCCTGCACTGAGAAATAGCTTGACAGAACTTTATTGGTTGGAAGAAATAGTCCTGCACGCAACCCTCCATCACTTTTATACTCTGATTTTGTGCAGCTTAAATAAACGAGATATAATGTGGTAATTAACGAGCTTTAGAGGCGCTGGTAGGCAGATTTTCTTACCTCTGGTCAAAGCCAGGCTAGCTATATACATAAAGCAAATAGGCCTTTTCCCAAAATGTTCAACTTTTCCTTTAGATGACAACGACTGAGGAGATCCAAAACAAAAACTCCAAACCGACTCTGGAAGGCCAAAACTTTCAGCTGCTGGCGAAGTGATCGGTGACTCATATGATATTGATCTGAAATCCTATCTGCACCTGCAGATATATTATGGTCATTATATGTTGGAGGGCCATAAAAACCTTTTTGTTTAGTTAATTAGGGGGTTGGACGGTTGCTTGCTTTATAATTTTTTCCATGCGCTGGATTAGAAAGCATCATTTCATATAATAATAAAACTTTTCCCTCACCATCATCAAGGTACATCTGGTCCAGCTCCTGTGGTTCTTGTTTGATGCTGACAGCAAGCGTCGGGGGGCTGCCGTCCTCCTGAAGGGAAGCACGCCCCCTCTCTGGCGCCTTGGGGTGCTGCTGAGCTCCCGGGCTGGCGCTGCCGCTGACGGGCGGCGCTGGAGTCATGCAGTGGCTCGGAGAGAAGGGGGCGTCGGTCGGGGTGGAGGGCTGCGAGGTCGGGGAGGAAGAGGAGCTGCTGGGCGGGTAGAGACTAGGCTGGTAGCGCCCGGGCGTCTCCTGGATGATGGAGACGTGCGGGATGGGGGACTGCTGGCCCGGGTGCTGGACTGCTGGGCCGGCAGGGAGGCACTTGGAGAAGGGCGACGACGACAGGTCGTGCAGTTTGGGGCTGGTGCTCGGAGAGGACGAGGTGGGCAGCGAGGACGGCTTGGCTGCCAATCTTTGCTGGCTGACAGAGTAAGCCCCGCCCACCACACATGGCCTGAGGTCAGAGGTCATCATCGGGGTCATGACCGGAGGGGGGAAGTATGGCTTCGGGTGCAAGGAGAGGCTGTGCTGGCTGCACACCAGAGGGGCGTCGTAGTCGTCATGTGGCTCCGTCTTTATTGTTGGAACTAGAGAAGAAGAAGGAGAAGCTAAATGAGTAAACACACATTCCAACCGTCCTGAAAGTGTGTGTGAGTGAGTGGGTTTGTGGCTAGGATACCCGCTGCCAAACAAACACTCTCATCAATGAGACTCTGTGTCTGGGCCTGAGCTCTCCCACCCCACCGAAAATATTCACAAAAAAGCAGGAAAAAAGGGATGACTCATCAACACGAGAAACATCCAGCTGCTTCTATAATAAAATGCCTATTTTCTTTGGATCCTGCTCTGGTGCTAATATCCACTGAATGTGCGATATGAAATATGTTGCTGTAACAGCAGCTCCGTACTCAGCGGGGTGCAGCAATTTAAAATAAATCACCGCTCGCTCATTGAGACAAAGACAAGAAATTTAAGAGAACGTGAAAGCTGAAAAAGACAAAATGGAGGCTTCGGGGTGTTTGAGGACTGTGGTCGTCGCACTCGAGAGAACCGAGTTCAAATGAGGCAGGACTTGTTCTCAGTCGCCGGTATCTTGGCCACCCGTCCAGATTCCAGCGCAAAAGCATGTTGGACACCGAGCTCTAAAATGTGGGCCGTCAATCTGCTGCAGCTCCTGACACGACATCAATCTTATATAACAAGCGTTTCGGTCCAGTTACAAGCGAACGACAGCGCCGCTCTGGACCCGAGCTCCATCGCTGCACCACCGAACTAGATCTACTCCTTCTTCTCTTTCTGCTTCAGATTAAAAAACGAAGCTTGTAATCGCAGCTGAAGTAGTGAATTACTTCTATTCTTCCTCCTGCGATTCTTAACTTACTGACACATGTTTATTTTTCGTGATTCTGTTTGAAAGAGATATTTTTAATGTACGGGCTAAATAAAGGGCCAATTAGACCGAAAAGAGTGAAACTAGGAGGCATCATGCCTTACTGAAGCCTTCACTGTCAAACAACTGTAAAAAGAGGAACTGCGACAAGATGGTTACGCCAACCGCAGCACTAAAATAGCACATGTGCCCCTATTTTGGGCCCGTTTGGAGGAAGTGTGTCTGTCTGCCGGTGGAAGATGAGATGCACCGAAAGGAGCAGAAGAAGTGCAAATGTTTGTGTTGCCACCAAAGAGAGCGTGCCCCTGGGTTTCCGGAGCGTGTACTGTAGGTCCCAAAATAAATCTGCTGTTTGTGTGCGAGCTGAGCCAACACCTGCTGCACTGTGATTCAAAAAAAAGAACAAAACTGAAGCTTATTATCAAAGAATTTCCCATTTCTTTGACATTTTCTTGAAGGCTTGCAGGTCATATTGTTCACCCAGGCTCCACGGGCTTCAGGAGACACTGACCAGACGAGCTGTCCCCCAGACCGTCCCCTCCCTCGCGCTCTCTGCGTCCCG
This sequence comes from Heniochus monoceros, assembly GCA_029783685.1. NCBI lineage: Eukaryota > Metazoa > Chordata > Actinopteri > Chaetodontiformes > Chaetodontidae > Heniochus > Heniochus monoceros. The sequence continues at coordinate 5,369,289 of JAPZEA010000008.1, forward strand.
AGGACAATGCTCCACTTTCACGGCGGGGCACTCCGTCGCCCACGTACAGGGCTGGGCCAGCTCGCTTGAATCGCAGCTTTGAACCACCCACTGAATTTTCGCTCCAAGCCCGGAGTGCAATTAGCAGTGGTTTTTACATTTCAGTTGGTGGGTCAGTGTTTATATTTAGCTTGGCAATAGCTTCTCTATTCAAATAACACGCTTTTCCCATGCCCCCTTCCCCACCCTCGTGTGTCCAGTCACCGCAGGGTTCATGTAGCTACAGGTACGGAAAAGAACAGATTTTATAGATTTTTTTTTACAATGAAGGAATAACAGGGTTGCTTTGTTCCTCCCTTGCAAACCACCAGACAAGGGGGAAAACAAACTGTTTGTTCTCGTCTTCAGATGTAAGATGCTGGCAAAAATGTTTCTAATTAGTCTGGGATATGAAAGGGACCGAGCAGACGGAGGATGGGGAAGCGCCGCGGTGATGACAGGAAAGTACAAGAAAGGCAGAATAAGCAAGGATGTGCTGAGGGCTTAGACGTAATAACGAGGCATTTTGCTATTTTGGAGATGCATTTGTGTGAAATTTGGATGTCTATGAAGCACTCTGGTGACAGGTTTTTCACCGAATGTCAGCCAGACACCAAACTCGACTGAAAGAGGCTATTAATCATGACTCACGCACTGCAAAAAGCAAAGATCTGACATGAAATATCTGAAATCAAGGCAATGTGTGCCTGTTTTGTGTCTGACAGGACTGATCTTCTTACCAGGCAGCTTTTACATAAGAGCATTTCACTTGTTTCAAGCTTTTTTTGTCCTTAATCATCCTAATAAGATATTATAGCTCCTTACTAAGATTTTATTGCTGATTCTGAGCCTCTTAATGTGTAAAACTAGAATTTCCAGAAGTATAAAGCTGTAGTACAAGTGCAAAACTGCTTTGTCAAAGACGGAAATTCTTTGCTTTTAGTCTGCTTGAACTACTTTTAACATTTTCTTGGTTGTTTGGTTGGTTCTTGGTTATTTTCCTCTTCTGTTGACAGCTAATTTTGCTTATTTTAAGTAATATTTCACCCATTTTGTTGCTTTTTTTCTTGTTTTTGAGAGTTTTTTGCAGTGTGATCCACTGCAGTGATTGGCTGGCTGCTGAAACCTCCCTCGACTCACATCTAAAGACTATTTCTAAACTTATCTGGATCCTGAATTCATGAAGTTACATATATTTTCTCACTTCTAACAGCACAGTGTTGTTTGAATGGTTTCATCAAACAGTTAGTCGAGCAGAAAAGCAGCGTCATGCTTCGACGCCATAACTACGTCACTAAATGCATCGTTCTAATGTGCATGAGGAGGAGAGCTTTACCGCTGGCAGGGACGTAGGTGAAGCGCTGGTACTGGCTTCTTTTCCTCTTGCCGTTGCAGACGTAGAAGTTGACGTGGACCGGAGTGGAGAGTCTTTGGTTCCGGTAGGGAGGGATCTCAATGAGGAGAGAATTCTGCAATGAAAAAAACAAGTGCATTGAAATGAAGTCGTGCATTCATGTAGTTTGGATTGTGTGAAGCTTTCTTATTTGATTCATGGAGTTTTTGTTTTTGTTTTTTTTTGCTTTGCATGAACGTTAATTTTATCTAGTTTTGATTCTGTTTTTTACGCTTTTGGGATCTTTACCTGCTCTGTCTCTTGTGCTGCTGTAGTTTGCCCCTTAAGGATCAATAAAGTGTTATTTTATCTTGTCTTAAACACAAAAAAGGGGATTTTTATTGATCACTTTGGAATGAAAAGGCACTTTCATTCATAAAGCGTAAAAAACAGAATAAAAA
>JAPZEA010000008.1:5790492-5800788 GCA_029783685.1 Heniochus monoceros
ATTAAAAGGCTTCCTTCTATTTGTTTAACATGAAAACAGTCATCTCTTTGAAGACCATGATATGTGATTAGCAAACTACAGATCTGAGTAGATCAAAGAATGTCGGCACGGTTTTGCTCTTTTACTGAAAGTCTTTTAACCTTGTCAGAACAAGAACGGACCGCGAGCTGTCGTTAACCTCAGCTCTAAAATTAATGAACAAATTAACAAATGTGTCTCTATGACTACTCATGAGGGCTTTTTAGACTGTCTGCATGTGAAACAAATAGAAGGAAGCCTTTTAATGTTTTTGCCACTTGTGGGCAGCACAAATGGAAAGCACAACATTGACATACTGTATCATCACTTTATAAAGTTTATATGCTGAATGTTGTTGGCAAACATTTGCGTATTTACACATTGAACAGACACGGAGCAACATTATCATTAATTTGGAGTCATATTTCTGACTGTAAGTCACACTATATTTCTTTTTTGGCTCTGTTTTGTTCTCCACCAACTCCTGAGGGAAATAAATGGGTTTTCAGCTGCTAAATGCTCCACCCTGCTCACCAGCTAGTTGCTAGCTGTTTTCATTAGCTGTTTGGTTCTGAGCAGGTTAGTATACAGTGAGTTAAAGGAGCTTTTTTAAAAACATCTGCCTGCTGCTGTTGGAAATGATGCTAATAAGAGCAGAGAGAGTGAACCAAAACAGTAAAGTCACAGGCTGTAAAAAAAACAAAAACATGAGCTGAATGATGCTAAAACACTCTTGAAGGAGACTACAGAGTCAGGTGATAATCATCTGTGGGTCTCACATGATATGAAGTCATTTGATAGGGTGATAATAAAAAAATATTGATTGGTGCAGCTTTAATTTAGTTAGCCTGAAGACGTTGAATTTAAAAATACTGAATTAGCTGTTTAATGTATAAAGGTTAGAGTTTCAAATCCATTGTAACCCCAATCCTAAATCATGGTCTCTAAAACACCCCAAATCCCCCCATATTACAGAGGACATGAACTCACTGTCCTCAGTCGTAGCTACAGCGCTGCTTTATTATCTGAGATTAAAACATTCTGCCCAAAGGCTGAAATGTGATTATCTGATTGTTTAAAGTCTGGTAAATTATTTCAAGCTTCGCCTGATCTCCTGTGTTTATGTTGTTGTTGGTATTGTACAGACATGTTCATGCAGCAAAACAGGCTCTGTCAGGATTAATCCTGCAACATGGTTGAAATGGGATTATTCAGAGATCAAATTATGATAAATCAACAGTATGTTGTTTGTTGGAGACTTAAGAGACAGCGGGTAAGAGATAATGTAGACTCTTCTTATTTATAGCTTCAACAGAGCAGTGATGCTGAAATCTTTGTTTGGCTCCACTTTTGTTTTTACACAAACTTCCTTTAAAGTCTGACGCAGAAACGAGAGGAGCAGCTAAAACAGCCTGTGTTTTTGTCTAAACACAGATTCAGATTGTCAGTTTTGGGTCTTCATCAGTATGCGAACCACGTCAGCTGGGCGAGTGGTCGGCATCGCTGCAGACGAACAAAGCTGAAATTCATCCCGGACGTCTGCTGATGGTGCAGGCCACAACAGACGGCCAAGGAGAAGTCTGCTGCTCCTCTATGGCCTGTATTGTTGTATTGGCAATGCAGTCTGAGTCATCCACCACCAGCGTCCTCCTCGTGGACACTCCAGAGCTNNNNACACCCACCAGCAACGGCTGTCCACTGAGTTATAAAAGCCCTCCTACATAGAAATACTCTGTGGTGGCTAAAAAGCAGTTTTCTATTCACTTGGTATAAACTATGTGGATATTTTCATTCTGAAAACCTGTATAACCAATTTGGGACAATGGCGCTAAATATAACCAGTCACAAATATTTGAAAAACACTGTAACCGTCCTAAAAAAAATCTGTGTTTTATAAGTAAATGTCCTCTGAATGATAGGCCTTTATTTTTGTACTAAAATATGCCAAACTTTTATGTCATCAGTCCTCATGGGAAAATGAGATTTTTAAATGGTGTGATCATAATTTGAGTAATTTCCATTTCCAATCACTGTGAAACCTCCAGCATGAGGAAGTGAGTCAGACTAATTTGTAATTATTTGCAAATCTTTTCTTGAAACACATTTAAACTTAATTTGCATGTACATTGTGATTTGTTTTGGATGTATTTACTGTACTAGTTTATTTCTGCATTGTCTTTCAGCTCAATTCTGTTCAACTCATTCAGCTATAGTCATGTTTTCCTCTGTATTCACCAACCCACTTAATTTAACTATTCTGTAACTTTTTAGTTAATTAATTAGTAAATTTGTTTTAGCAATTCAGTGTTTGCCTTGTCTCTTTTGTATCCTCTTTTTTCTCCTGTTGTACAGCACTGAGCATCAATGATTACGTAGCCTGTGAGCTAAACTGATGCTTTAAAAAGTGCCATAAATGGTGCTTGGGTGCTACTGTATTCATATTTATTGTCTTTAGATACTTTTCTTAACCTGTTGTTATTGTAATTTCACATTTATCTATTGTCACGACCACTGTCCATTCAAATATACAGGGACTTTCACCCAAACATTACATTTTAAATAAGATGAAACATTAAATTCAGTTCAAATACTCTGCCGCCATCTTTGGTATTTTACTTCCCCCTGCTTGGAGACCCCGTGTATCGTTAAAAACGCCAAACGCCGGTAAACGTCAATGAAGAAGACGCCGTGCGTAAACTGAAATAACGTCACATCCGGACAGATAGCGCAGTTGCTCCCACGGTGTAAGAAGTGAAGGTGAAGGTATGTGTAAATAATCTGTTTCCATCCAGTTTAAATGATGAAATGTTTAAGGTTTCTGACTTCTTGAAGTGTTATTAGAGGCGAAGAGTTGTTATAAAATGTCTTTTTTCTTGAGGAAATTCTCTTGATAACAGGTTAAAATCGGTGAAATGCGGGTGCTGTACCTCCACTAGCTGACATGTTGGTGAGAGTTTTTAACAGCCATTGTATTATCTGTGTTGTTTACAGACCGAATACTCGAGTGCAATGTCCAGCATGAAGATGGAAACGAGGTAAGACTGCTTTTTCTATTTGCAACTTTTTGTAAAGTTACAGCAGCATTTTAACCCCCAGCCCGTGTGTATGTGTCGGACAGGGTTGTGAAAAACTCTGTTGTTCACTCAAGACACGACATGCTAACACGTTCACTATAAACGTCAGAAACTCTTTCTTTAGTATTGTACGGTTAATTGTGCAGACCTTTCCAGCGAGGCTCGGCCTGCAGTGGCTCTGTTCTTTCCTGTAGTGTCTGCTAGAGAGATGTGAGGCTGTTTGAGGCCCTGCTGTTACTCTTCATGGCAGGGTTATAGGTAAACCTCCGACACTGTCATCCTAGCTTTCAAGCCAGATGAAATGCTTGTTCTACTGCTCCAGTGTCATTTATTAGATTATTGACTGAAGTCTCTTCTTTTGCTTTACAGGAGTGGAAAACTCTAAGAGGCACTTCTAGAGGCATTTGGCTGCTGATCAGAGCAGAAGTCTGTCATGTCACGGCTCCTCGTTGAAACCAGAGTCCACTGCAAACATCACTGTTTGATGCGGGTGAGGATACAATATTCTTCCAAGTCAGTGTGATGGTTATTCACATTTTACAAAAAGGAATTAATTCAAATGTCTTCTTGTTCTGCAGATTTTATCTGAGAGTTGGAGAATCGGATCATCTTCTGAGGGAAATTAACGCCATATTTGGATGTCAAACTTTGAGATAATTCAGTTTTGGCTGATTTGCAAACTTGTGCATCTGCAAAAAAAGTCTTATTCTGTTAAAGTGAAGAGGAAGAATATTTGTGTCCAGAGTTTTAATAATAACAGTAAGATTTGTCTTCATGGTAAAATTGATTATACAAAGGATTGAAAAGAAGCACTTAAAATAAACATCCTGAATGCATTTGCTGTGGTTGTAACTTGATTTGGTGTCAGACAAGAAATTCAGTTGGTAGAAATAGAAGTTTACACAGTAATGTTGTCCGTGGATTATGATGGAAGAAGAAATAAATTCAGGCTACAGCTGGTTTCATATTTATCACAGATTGTGGTGATCATTGTGCTTTTGTGCAATGGGATTTGCCTGACCTGTAGCCAACTGGCAAAGATTAAATTCCCTGAAAACGAAAAAGGTCTGTAAATCTAAACATGGTGCAGTTAATTTCTTGCCCCAATGAGATAAACATCTTAGTAGAATTTGTAGTTGGTTTCACATGTGCAGTTTTCCATCTCTAAAACAAAGCAGTTCCTGGTGACTTCAGTGGTTTCAACAACAATATTTTATTTTGTTGGAACCCAAACATCCAATCTGATAGTGAAAATTGGGCCTGCAGTTAAAGATCTTTGCTTAAAAAAAGAAACATTTGACTACAGTTTGAGCACCAATGGCTCCATATTTCAAACTGTTAATGCTGCAACAAAGAATGTGTAATACTGGTCAAGATCCATGTGAGGGCGATATTGCACTACCTAATGTCTTGATGTGAACAGAAGGAACATTTCATTTTCACCTACACTTTTTCATTCTCCATTTAATACCAATAAACATTGAAATATAATTTAATGGATGTTTTTACTGCAATCCAACAGACATCTACCTCACACCTGAGCATAAACATTTAATAAACTCATTTTTTCTTACTTTGTACATTATTACTGTTATGCACCACAGCACCAAGACAAATTCATTTTTTCTTCATTTCTTGTTTGTTTTTTTTTTCTGTCTCCACCTACACCCTCATACTCCCCACTCAGTTATTGTGGTTGTTGCCTTTGCTGCAAGTCGAGATCCAAGTCCCCCACAGATGAGGTTTACTGGATGGACCCAAACAGCTACACTGTGCCATACACCTGCCCTGCCTGCCAGAAACTAGAGCAAGACGAGTCACAGCGGCACAGCCAACTCAGAGAAGAGCAACAGCAGCAGCAGGAATATGAGGCGCTGCTCCAACAGCCTCCAGGATCACAACAACAGCCGCAGCCGCAGCCGCAGCCGCAGCAGCCACTGCCACCCCCGCCACCTCACATTGAAACTCTCATCACTTAGTCAGGGCCCCACCTCACCCTCCTGTTACTCACTGCGCCTGACATTCGTTTGTGCCCTTAACACCTCCAGTGCCTGTTCACTCATTTCAGTGGATGACTTCCTGGAGGTGAGCAGTCCAGCTTCTCTCAAACCCACCACACACCTGCGGCGGTGGGTTGCCGTGATAGGGAAATGACAGTGACAGCATCAGTTCTGTGCTGGTTATCTCCACCAGTAACGTCATTCTGGTGGGAGCCAGTTAAACACCCACCGTGTGTATTTTTTTCTAAACTGGAAATTATATTTTAGATTTATATAAAAATGACAGTAAATATGACTTCAGTGTCCTTAACGATAGCTGCTGCCCCGAGCAGTTCCCCCCGTCCAAAGATCAGGATACAAAAGGCTTTACAGCCTCTGGACATGCCAGCCAGCAGGCCAGTCATAATGGTAATATGTTTCCTCTGCTGCCATCTTGTGGTCATCCATACACAGTTCATGTAAATGCTTTCATTCTCTTCCACTGCTGTGGCCTAAGCAGTTAAAACCATTTATCCAAAATAATGTCAGTAATTGTCCTCAGGTCTCATTTAAACGTGTAGAGTATATGTTTATCTCCTCAAGCTGCTACATCTACAATATAAAAGCAGTTCACAATGTTTCAGTGTGTTGTAGCTAACTTGTATTACTTACAAGTCTGCTGCAGGTTCCTTAAAATCATTTAATCACTGTATTGACTGTCTACAGTGACTGCTGAGTGTGTAGCACTCCCAAAGAAGTGTTAGTGCTGACATTTTTGCAAAGCGTTCCAAACTGTTCTAGACTAAGTTTGGATTTGTTTTTCTCCAGTATGAGAATGAACACTTTGACAATTGAAACTTACTGAAGTGAATTAATCTATCATCGCGAACTTCATGTCAGCTGTCGTTATTTGCTAATGAAAATTGCAGTGTGGTGTTGCAGACTAAATGAATCTGCACTCACAGATGTGGCACACTGGTGCAGTAGTGAGGACTGTCTCCTCCCAGCAAAAGGGTCCTGGGTTTGAATCCAAGCTCTCCCAGCGTCTGTGGGTTTCCTCCACAGTGCAGAGACATGCAGCTTTAGCAGTGGCCCTGCTACTCACCCAGTGTGTGCTGGTATTCGAGGTGTTCGGTTCCTGAAAGAATGAACCTTTAACTCATCTCACTCATAGACTCGTCAAGCTGATCTGAGTGAGAGCTGTGTGCTCGTGTTATCGTCACGGACAGAATCAGCAGCTGGTAGAACTGCAGCACCAGTGTCAGCTCAGCATGGCTCCAGAGAGACATACCGCTTCTCCACTTTTGGGTTCTGTGAGGACATATCAGACGTAAAGCCCCTGAAGGAAGGACAGACCCTGGATAACACAAAGACACACAATTCAACAGGGTTTTCATTTAACTCAGCACCTGTGAAAACTGAGCTTTGTTCAAAACCTCTTCCTGTGCCAAAGGTCAGGAACGGACACCAGCTGCCAGGAAGCTCACAGCAGGACGATCAGGTCCATCAGCCACAGACTCTTCTGCACAATGAGGACATGGATTTCCCTCCACCCCCTAACTCACCTGTATATGACACCATACCTGAGCTGAACATCCCAGGATCCGACATGTTCTCTGAGCTGCCGGATCCTGTTGCTTCAGATGGCTCATTAATGTTCGAGCAGCAGCGTTTGAATCCGACGACGGAGGCGACTTCCTCTACAGATCCCACTGAGCAGGTAAGATCTTCATGCACTGTCTCTTTCATTCATCATTCTGTTCCGGTCTCACTCGAGCCTGAGGTCAAAATGTGTCATTGTGATTTACAGCCAGCAGAGGGCGCAGTTTTATCATGTAAAAAAGTAAAGTTAGGCTGCTGTGTCTGTGTCTGGCTTAAGGAAGTTTTCATGTTTTATTGTCTTACAACATTGAACTAAATTAGATTTTTTGGCTTTCTTGATGCTGTTGAGCAAAAAAAAAGACCCTTTCATGTCAAATTTTGAGAGATCTTACACTAAAAAGGTCAGGAACCACCAGCCTCTGCTGATGTGTGCAGTGTTGCAGCACAGCTGAAATCTCAGTCCACTTAAATTTACTGTCATATACTGCTTAATAAGTAAAGTTCATCACGTGTAAATACAGTAGAGGGGTTTGTTCTGTTCACACTGTGGAGTTCTGTCCATTTCTGTGAAAATTAAGTGTATTATTTAAAGTGTCCTTCATTCAGAATTTTAGTAAAAGAGCAGACCTATTATCAAAAATGTATAAAATATCAAAACTATAAGTACTTGTCATAAGGAATATATTGAAGAATCATTTTATTATATTTCAGATTATTATTATTAATAATAACATGTGAGATGTATTTTAATGTTGTGGTTGGTCAAAGTTGAGCTAATTTTAGCATTAATATGTTAAAGTTAATTCATGTGTTGGGTAGTTTAATCCTTAAAGATGCATAAATTTCCTGCATAAAATCTTAATCTCAGAGTAGCTACAGCTGTCAGATAACTGTAGTGGAGGAAAAAGTACCATATTTCCCTCTAAACTGCAGTGTAGTAAAAGGATAAAGTAGCACAAAATGGAAATACTCAAGTACCCAAGTAGTAGAAGCACTGGTTTTACTGGAAGGACGAAGAAATCCTGACTTTGTCTGGGCTTTTCCTTAAATATAAAACCTATGAGCAGCACAGACCCATTGTCTCAGAAATGGCCGCAGGCAGCAATGAGATCTTGTGCTGCGTTCAATACATAAAGGTAAGAATGAGGTTAGCAGCAGCCTACATGTTGCCCCTGAAGCGAACAGACAACACTATAAAAAATTATCCATAATAATAAACACCTGATTTAATGACCCTCAAAGCTCTTTTTCCTTCACTCAAAGAAAATGAAATAAAAATTAAGGAAATATATAGAATAAAGCGCTCTGGATAAAAGCATATAAATGCAGCCTTTTACCATTTCAAAGTATGTAAGTTAGCAAAATGTACTTAAAATATTATCAATAAAAATACTGATAAATCTCTGAGTGTTATTTTTGTATATATCACATTACTGGATCATTACATCTGATACATTTATGGTTATTTTACTGTTGTAGGTGTAGCTCGGTTTAACTACTCCACCCACCGTTGGGTAGTTCGACCAACAAAAATCCTTATAAAAAAAAGTAAAAGTAGTCCTGCAGAAAAAACGCCCACCTGTTGGTAATGCATTTCTAAATGACATTAGATTCCTTTACAAGTCCTGCCCTCAAGCCTAAGTCAAAATACATAAGTATTACTAGAAAAATGAAGTATCAAAAGCACAGTTACGTATTCACATATTTCAGTGGTTCCAAACAAGGGGGTTGGGACCAACCAAAGGATAAATATGAGGGGTAACATGATATTTTTCGTACATTAAAAAATAAACAATTTCAACTATTTTTCACATTTTTGTGACTTTGCTGTGAAATACTGGATGCTTTTCCCTCGTCAGAGCTCTGAACATTTTTCAAATGAAAGAGTATATGAAGGAAATATGACTCCCAGGATGTTTGAAGTCCACACTAAAGCATAACCTGCGATGAGGGGTTACAAGCAGACACTGATTTGATTTAAGAGGTCACAGGACAAAAAGGTTGGGAGCCACTGTAATATTTAATGACTCCAATAGAATATTTTGACATTGTGGTGCTGTGACTTATATTTTAGAAAGGGATCTGAATATTGGATGTCTGTAGGCCTGGTTTCAGCCACCTGCATTGATGTTCAGCTTCGCGCGCTCTTTTGCATGTTTAAACAAAAATGAGCAAACTCTTACTGTTGTAGGTGAGGCGTGTTTTGTTGAAACACATGAGCAGGTGCTTCTCTATTTCATCCGTCGCCATAAACTTGGAGCAAACAGGACAGTGGAAGCCTGGGAGGGAAAACACGAAGAACATGAGGACACAGATGTGCCAACGCATCTCTCATAACTTTATATTGATATGTACACAGCAGAGGGACAGTTTGCATGAGTTTGATCTTCCACAGCCCGAAATGACCCAACACCTGCATGCACTCGCTAAAGCTCTGTCTGCTGTAAACAATCTGTTACAACCTACTTAGCTAATCATGCAATCTTAAGGCATCATTGCTCTTCACAAACCAACTGCAAACACATCCACAAGCTGAAATGCCTTCATATTTATTGCACTGCATTTATGAATTAATGACCCACATACACATGGCCTCCCGACCCATCCATCTTCTCAGCTGCACAAAGATTAATAGGCCAGGTACTGCTTGATCGTAGATAAGATAACCTCCTGTTTAACATTACAACACTGCAGGCAAGAAAAGGACTGCAAATGCATCATAAATGCAGGCAGTAATTATGTCTGTGTCTGGTTTGAACCTCATGTTTGTGTCATGTGTTTGTAATGGAGATGACGGAAATAGGACAAGCCTGTGGAGACAATGCCAGACCACCACATGGATCTGATGAGCAAAGGTTATTGATGAGGGTATTAATTATTCGACTTCCTTATCAAGGAAATGGCCTATGCTGGTAATTAGAAGGAGGTGAGATCAAAATGCAGCTGTATTTTTAGTGCCCATGTTATGAAATGTGAGGACATTGAGGCATGTGTCATTTACAAGACCTCCAACAGCTGTAAGACTTCAGGAAACGCTATAAAATGTTACATCATTTGTTTGGCAGCTTTTCTTTTCCAGCAACATGGACGTTACAGCACCGTAACAGTCCTGTTCTATCGGCCCTGTTTTGTTGCGGACTGGTCTGAAGACAGCTGAAAAGCAGCTAGACTTGCCAATTCAAGAAGTTTGTGTGCGTGCGTGTGCGTGCGTGTGTGTGTGTGTGTGTGCGTGCGTGTGTGTGTCAGGCAATGTGTAACCAGCAGGAAGCTCTTATCTGCTGACCTACATAATGCACTCTTCCCTCTCAGCCGGAGTAAAAAAACAAGTCAGTTTTGCAAGACAGAGGCGAGGCAAGAGCAGGCAGATGGCAGTACAGTGCAGCAGAGCCACCTGTGGCTACAGTAAAAGAGCAGAAGTGCTAAACAAAGGGATCAGTCATCACACTGCTGTTATCATGCGCCAGGTATCACATGTCAAATGGAAAAATACTAAGAAACTGTGACTGCAACTGTACTGTACATGTCTTCTGATGTGGTGTAGGAGTGTCATAAAACATGAACTAACCGCTGCCTTATCTGGTTTGAGGCTCAACATACCTGTTACAAGCACATCTGCAGAGAGG
>JAPZEA010000008.1:5811533-5824800 GCA_029783685.1 Heniochus monoceros
TAAAGGTACTTCCTCATATTTGAATATTTTTCTCCTTTTATTTAGAACCATTGTGTAAATTTGTGCAAATTGTCTCTCCATGTTTGTTTGTGCTGTCTTCATGCAAATTTCATGGCTGTATCCGTACCATACAGAAGAATGCATAGCCAAATGAAACTATTGTTGTTTTCCTATAATCACACGATACCGTCATATCACACAGCCCTAATTACCACTGCTAATAAGATGCATATTTTTCTCCCATGTTGGGTGCCCTTGGGTTCCTTCTAACTCATGTCTGATATAGTCTCACATGGTCTCAGCCTCCTGTTACTTGATTGGTCAGTGTATTATCAGGAAGGAGACTGGGGTGACTTCTCTATTTTTGTGCCACCAAACTCAATTCTGACTCAGAGGAAACCTAAAATTTACTGTGCCAGTGCCAGGTCAGTAATATATTAATGGAAAATTGGCATGAGTTCACAGTTGTTGTTAACAATTCAGTTGGTGGATGAAGTATTTAATATTCCTTTGCTGTAATAAAAACTTAAAATGGTATAAAAATGACGTTTAAGTACTCAGTAGTTATGAAAAATGGCCTCTGACATACTGGTTGGTAGTTTGAACAACTCCATGTACACATTCAGTTTTTTCACACCAGTTTATTTCATGTGTACAGTTTTAGTGGCTGAAAATTGTACTTAAGTGAGTACATGTGCTTAGATACTTCCCTCCAGGACATTTAATTAGTAATTACTTGTAGCTTTATTGCTGGCTTTTAGCGTTAATCCAGTTCTATTTACTCACTTATCAGTGACTGATGACCTCCAAACACAAACATCTTGACTTAAATACTCTGCTCATGTGATATTTCCTGACTTTATTAGCAGAAAAGAACCACATGAATGATCCAGTGAACAATAGACCAAGTGTGTCCTGTAAGTTCAGGAATAAGAATCTCGTGTGTCTTAGCTGCATTTAGGGGAACCTTTGAAATTATGATGTACATGTTACCCAACTGAAGCTCAGTCACCAACTCACTTGCGACGCTGACTGTCTAGAAAACTATATGTGCGACAAAGAACTATTTCATGTAGCTCCATTAACCCTGGTGACACGTCAATTTCACCCCTCCCACCTCAAGAGACCTATATGAGGTTACACAAGGCTGTGACGCCCTTTGAACCACAAGTTTCATTTCCTGCTTTAAGTGAGCACACACTTGTGTCACTTCCTGTCAGCTACGTATGACATAAAGGTGCATGATATTTGATGGAACTTTTAACAGGGTTTTTTCATGGGTGGGGTGAAAATGTCATGGCAAAATGTGGCTAAACCAGGGCCAGATCTATGCTTTTTTCTAAGTCGGGGGCCACAAAGGGGACAAACTTTGCACACCGGGGCCTGGTATTATGCAAGGGGTCTGAGGGTCCTCCTCACCCAGGAATATTTGAGTATTAAACAGTTCATTTCTGCATTGTGGTGACTTTTTATGCATGTAAATAGTAATAACTAATAATTAATAACAAATAATAACTAATATCTATTCATGTACTTGAAGCATCAGTACGTCTGAATGTCTCTTGTTTGGACAGGTTTGAGAAAGGCCGTATCTACACCTACATTGGAGAAGTGGTCGTCTCTGTTAACCCATACAGACAGATGGACATCTACGGCAAAGACACCATCGATGCGTACCGGGGCCGAGAGCTGTATGAAAACCCTCCTCACCTGTATGCAGTGTCTGACGCTGCCTATAAGGCCATGAAGAGACGGGCCAAAGATACCTGCATCGTCATATCAGGTTTGTCTCTTTCACACTCTGAAACACCCTAAACCTCATCCTGCAAAGTGTGAGCTCTCTGCTATGTACAACCTGAGGCTGTCAGGCAGCTTTCAACAGGTGGCTTCACACACTTTAACTCCAAACCGTGTTGCTGACAGCAAATTCTTGATTCTCTTGTTTGTGGCATGATTCTACACAGTGTTGTATTTGCTTTGACATAAAGGTGTTTACACAAGACGTGGAAACAAACGTGTAGATGGATCCTTACCTCTGTTCATCGTTATTGGCTTGTGTGTAGCACCAGATGAAAAGATATGCTGTTAACCTAAATCAAGAGCTCATCCTCTGTACTGTGGATATTTACCACATCTTTCTGGGCTCTGCACTGCTGTCAGTCTCTGCTCAGCAACTATCATTTTAGGGCTGCAGCTAATGTTTAATTTCTCTATCAATTAATGGGTTTTCTCGATTAGTGGATTAATAGTTTGGTCTATAAAATATCAGGAAAAATACACTGGGCTCGAAGTGAAGTCTGTAAAATGTCTTGTTCAGTTAAAAACACAAATATATTTGGTTTAGAAGTTCGCAGAATTGCAGAATCAGTGACATCTTTTAAATGACTTCTCAGGATGTATACTTACTTTCATTCATGATAACACACTTTTATTTCCAACATGTCTTAACTGTTTCATTATTATTATTATTATTATTATTTTATTGGGTGTTTTTACCAATTTTATTTTCGTATTGTTTTTAATTTCTTTTATTCACCTGCAGTCCTGAGTGTTTTAATCCTGGTTCAACCATGTAAAGCACTAAGTTAACTTTGTTTTGAAAAGTGATGTATAAATAAAGTTAAATGTTACAATGCTAACAGTTAGCATCGTTTAGCACTTACATTTAGCATGATAACGAGCTCAACGTTTAACATGCTAAGACTGAGGATGTTAGCATTAGCCTAATCTCAAAGTTAGCTGAGGGTAACGGGCAGCATGTCATTCTTCAAATGAAGCCGACAAACAGAGTCATCATCCGGGAGGCGTGATTCTTCGTAACTTTACCGAACAAGCTAGCTAGTTGTCAACATATTTCATTCTTGACCGAAGTGTCAGACCCGCACCAACGCCGCTGTAGTGTATCTTAAAGGTAACGTTTTTAATAGCGGCAGTAGCTAACGTTATGTGAGCCAGATGAGCTGTGATGGAGACGCCTCTCCTCCCGTACAGGTATCTGTCTGGATGTTAAGGCCTGCTTTTGGAATGTTTAGCCATCTTGGGCATTTGTTGTTTATGTGCATTTTTGTCACGTTACCTCGATTAGCGTTTGGGATTAGTGGGCCAGTATTTTGATATAATCATTAAAAAGTCACAGTAGCTTTACTGCTAACATTAATGTTACAGGACAATGTGCAAAGTGTGCTTTCTTATATTTTGTTGAGTCACATAATTGTTATCGAATTTGTAGGCTGTGTCTTTTTTGCAAATGAATAATGTGTCTGGAGTAATGTTTTTCTCAATAGTGCTGGATATCATTAACAGGTGTAAGCAACCCTGAAATAATTGTAATCAGTTTGGGTTTCTGTGAGAGTTTTTGGTTCACGTGATGTAAATACTGTTTCACCCTGCAGCAAATACAATTTTGGGACAAATACTAAACGTTATTACATAAGAATCAAGTCTTCATCTTGGTCAAATCACATCAGTGACCTGTGTTACTGCTTGTAAATCCACTAACACTACAGCACAATATTTTCATGTCTGCATCATCATTTATTATGCATTGTCAAATCTGTCTTATGTTAAATGGATTCAGGTACTCAGAGCTCACATACCACCTTCACATTCTTCATACAAGAAATAAAAAGAGTAAAGAGTAAATTTTATATATGCAGCTCTACTGATCTGTTCATCAGTATTGTGAACTCTCTGTGTGTGTGATGTTTCAGGTGAAAGTGGGGCAGGAAAAACAGAAGCGAGTAAATACATCATGCAGTACATTGCAGCCATCACAAACCCAAGCCAGAGGGCGGAGGTTGAGAGGTAGGTGGTGATAAGCTTAATAGAAGGCATTACAACACTGAATCAGATGGGTTTGATTCTCAAATCCAACACAAATAAATAATTAGATCATGAGAATATGACGGTAGATCATAGATCACCTCACTTTCTTCTCCTCCTCCTCCACCTTTATTTCCACCTCCCTGATGGCTGTGTCTAACACGTTTCTTCGATGGTCACTATGATGCAATAAATCAAGCGTGAAGAATGTGCTGCTCAAATCCAACTGCGTGCTGGAGGCCTTTGGGAATGCCAAGACAAATCGCAACGACAACTCCAGCCGCTTCGGCAAGTACATGGACATCAACTTCAACTTCAATGGCGATCCCACCGGAGGACACATCAACAACTACCTGCTGGAGAAGGTGAGGAGGGGGTTGGGGCGGATGATGGAGGGGCTCTGACTGCAGACAGGAGACCCACCACAAAAACAGAGGAGTTATGTGCTCTATTTAGACTTAGTGAACCCACTTCTTCAGGAAAGTACAGAAAAGTTCTTCTCATTTAGTTTTTAAATTACATCTTCTCTCCTGCACATGAATGTTTCATGAGGTGATGACAAAGAGGTGTGAGGGAACATCCATGAATAGATGTGTCTGTGCTGCTGTGTGTTAATGAATGGCTCACCTGGGGGTACTTGATGCTGTATTTATCCGCTCCGTTAAACAACCGTCTGGCACTCAGAGATGGTGAGAATGATGGTGCCATGATTCATTTTCAGGGGGCAGAATTAACCACACTGCTTTGAAGCCGCTGTGGTCACATGATTGGTGATCAGTTTTGTTTGAGTGTTGAAAAAAACTTTTGGACTTAAACACTGTTGGAAAAACAGCTGGTGGCAATGTTGTCGCGTGGTCGTGGATTTTTCTTATTTCTACAGAAAACCGGGTGGTCCATCCTTGACCACATGGTGTTACTTTTTTGACATTTTGAGTGCAGCTCTAGTGGAGATCTGATACGTCTCACACCAGCACTAAATGTAAGGTTTTGGTGTCAGTCCCTCAAAATCAAAGAGCAAAGGCCTTCTTTTTAGATGTGTGATTCCTCACCAGAGTTCAGCAGCCATCCAGGGAAAAATCTATCTTTGACACATGAAAGTGACACACGACACTTCAGCTCAGAGTATTACTTTTTCTTTTGGACTAGAAAACTTGCTTTGACCTCTTTACAGCTCTGTTATCTGTCTTTTGTTGCCTCAGAGACTCACACATGTAATTGCTGTCCTCTCTGAGAAATGCTGCGAACTAGTATTAGTTAGTAAATCATTTGCTCTGGCCTCAGAACCCAGTGAGTTTAGGGATAAGCTAATGTTCATTCTTTTGGGGTTGTTGAAAGCAATCTTTGGAAAGACTGAAGTGAGAAACAGGCAACACAGGTTGGTCAACAGGCACAACAGCACATTGGAACACATTGGTCCTCACAGAATAATTGTATAACAGTGAAAGAGTGTCTGAAGACGGATGTTTGGTTCATTGCCATTATGTTTTCATGTTCAAGTCCAGGGTGGTCCAGCAGCAGGAAGGGGAGAGGAACTTCCACTCATTTTACCAGGTAAACTCCAATCCAGTGCTTCCTATACAAGGATGTAATCACATTGGATCTGAATGTGCCTCATGTTTGATATGTGTTTAACAGTTACTGCGTGGCGGCTCAGATGAGATGCTGGCGGCTTTACATCTAGAGAATGATCCAGCTGTTTATACGTATACCAAAGAAGGAGCTGCAACCACTGTGAGTTTGTCACCTTTGTGGTTTTTGTTGAAGCTTTAAGACAAAATGAGCTATTTGAATAATGCTACAGCTACTGTCTGCATTTGAGAAACATAACATAATATGACATAATGATGACCTTCAGCTCCTGTCTTTTTTTTTTTGGGCTGATCAATTGGCAAAACCTTTTCTAATACAAAATCCTTGTTTTAAGACCTCCAACAATGATCGATCGAGCCACAAAGCAGTGATGAGTGCTCTGGAAGTGATCGGCTTCACACAAGAGGAGATTAACTCTGTTTATCAGATCCTGGCCTCCATTCTTCTGTTGGTAAGTTATAGCATGGATTAACAGAAACAGGAAAAGTTAAACTGTGTATTCTATGATTAAATGAAAATATTTTCTTCACCACCTGTGTATATTTTACATTTTGCATCAGAGCATTCTGTGTTTCTTGAGATCACCAACACTAAAAGCATCGAGTGGTGATTAGGTCCTGGTTGTGTAATGAACTGTGATGGTCTGTTTTTCAGGGTAACATGCAGTTTGAGAGTGACGGTGAGAGCGTTCAGATCCTGGGACTGGAAGCCGTCAACCACATCTCTGAGCTGACGGACACGGATCCAGACAGTGTCAGTAAGAGCCTGCTGTATCGCACTGTGGCCACCGGGGGCGGCGAGGTCATCGAGAAGGGACACACGGAGCAGGACGCCTGCTTTGGACGCGACGCTTTCGCCAAGGTGCTGCTTACTCGCTTCATGTGTTTATTTACTGTACAAATCATACAGCCCACTTTCTTCTGACAAATCAGCATTATTAATCTTCTTACAGCTTCCCGAGGATAAGAAAATGTTGTTAACATCATCACTGTAACACGCTTTTCTTTTATCTAGTTTTCACAGTTGTCAGAGTGTGTTTATATTTGGCTCTGTTAAACACACCCTCTCTTTTTTCCTCGCTGTAGGCTCTATATGAGAGACTTTTCGCCTGGATCGTAGGCCGCATCAACAGTGTCATTGAAGTTAAAGACTACAACCCAATGCTTCATGGGAAAAACACAGTCATCGGCGTGCTGGATATCTACGGCTTTGAGATCTTTGACAACAACAGGTTGGCGTCACCGTCTTGTGAAGTCCGCCGGATTATGTTATTTAAATGGAAAGAAATGAGTCATTGTTGATGATGTTGCTCAAGTGTTTGTTCCTCTTTCGTCGGCCAGCTTTGAACAGTTCTGCATCAACTACTGCAACGAGAAGCTGCAGCAGCTCTTCATCGAGCTGATCCTCAGACAGGAACAAGGCGAATACCAGAGAGAGGGCATCACCTGGCAACATGTGAGAAACACACATAAACAATGACACACATGCAGCATGCAAGTGATGTCCTGCCACGCTGTAAAACACACACATTTCCACATCAGTTGATACTCAGCTGTTCTACATTTAAAATAGATGTTCAGTGGTTATGCAGGAAATACTCAGATGTTCGGACAGTGTAGTGATAAGTGAGCGTGTGGAGGTTCAGGTAATGAATGGATGTCTGTTTTTAGTATCTGACCATGATCACAAATCTTCACTAACATTGTTCAAGTGTTTTTAGCTGCCTTACAAACTTGCGGATAAGACAACTTTCTCAATAAATACAATATATGAACACATTTTTTGTTTCCTGCTAATGTCAGAAAGTTTCCAATGAAAAGTTATTTGTGGGAGATACATTTGATGCAGGTGAAGCACACAAAGGCCAGTTTGTAAGTTAATAAGCATGCACTTCAACAGAACTACACATGCGAAAAAGACGCAAAAGCACAAACTAACATGATTCATAAACATCACTACATTTCCCTCAAATTTAACAATCATTCTGTTTATACACAGATCGATTACTTCAACAACCAGATCATTGTGGATCTCGTGGAGCAGCCACACAAAGGCATCATCTCCATTTTGGACGAGGCTTGCCTCACTGTTGGTAAAGTTACCGACACGGTCTGCCTGGACAGCATGGACACCAAACTGGCCCAGCACCCCCACTACACCTCCCGCAAGGTGAGAGCAGATCACACCATCATCCGTCAGGCTTCATCTCTCCTTCTCATATGATTGTTGTTCCCAAAGAATCAGCAGTTCAAGTTATCAAACATCTGTAAATCACGTGAACAAGAAGTTTGCCAGCTGTTATGGATCCTCAGAAGACGTTTGCTTAAAACACTCCTACCCACATTATTAGGCTGCTGCTCGACAAGAAAAATGAAAATGGTGTTAAAATTTAAAAAGTGATCTCTGAAAATGTGACTGTAACTTCACTTAGTTGGTAGGAAGTGGTTATTTGTTGTTGACATATCCGCCTCAGATTTCACCCTGTAAAACATGAATGAGGAAATCTTATTTTCAGTCCAAACTGGAGTTGCTAACATTTGCTTTTGTAGGATTTATTTGCCAAAGTGAAAGATTTTAAGCAATTCAAAACTTAAAATCTCAAGCATGAGATGTTTTGTACTTCGCAGATCAGGAAACATGAGAGCAGAAAACCAATGACACCATTGCATTTGGGCTCTAGTTAGTGAAGCAATTTCCTGAGAAGCTGTTTATGAGTTATCATGAATGCAGATACCTCAAAATGAATAAATTCTGAACTGCTAGGACTCAACAACTGGAAGCAGAAAGGTGGTTTTTAGGGGTTAACTTTAACAATTCTAGTTGTACAACAAGGTGTTTTACTGGTTGGCATTCACCAACAATTCAATGAAAAATGACACACAGTCAAAATATGTAATATTTAAGCATTTCTTCTCAAAAATGTGCTTGTTAAAATAAACAAGCAAGAACAAAGGGTCACTCCGTACTTCAGTGTAGCTTAAAACTTACCTTAATACAGGTGCAGTTTTGTATTGCAGTCAGTAGAGAGCAGAGTTTCTCCAATGTTTTGCCTTCAGAGATGTTATAAACATCATAAGATGCTTTTCAAACACCAGGACCTCCAAATTGCAGCCATCATTACCTCCTCTTATAACAAACATCTGTGCACTGTAAATGTTTGCAATATACATTTAATGAGAAAACAGATTATTTTTTACTGTTTGCTCTGCACTCACAGTGTCTCCCCTTCATTTCCAGCTCAGCCCCACGGACAAAACCATGGACTTTCAGAAACACTTCCGTATTCGCCACTATGCTGGGGACGTCACGTGAGTTCCTCACACATTTACGCACTTTGTCGCAGTCGCCCGCTTCGGGCCGGGTCAGACTGAGGCTGAAACTGGTGTGCAGAGGTCATACGTGTAAGCCATGTACTCCAGCAGCAGTGGGTGAATTCATAGAGACATCCAGTGGGGTTGTTCACGTTGTGCTCAGAGTGATGGCTTTACTGATAAGTCGTTATTCTTAATTAATATTCACCCCATCCCAAGTAACATACAATATATGATAGGGTTTGTGTGTGCTGGAACCAGAACTATGATCTTATGATCCCACATTTCACAGTATATTCCCAGAGGTTGCAAGTAACCATTACAGACTTTAGTACTAAGTTTACAGGATAAAGGATCTTGGTAATTTATGACTTTCCACAAAATTCTAACTATAATATTGATCATGTGTGTATTGCTGGTATACAAATGGAAAATGTAGTTGCTGAATGTTGTCACTTACTCTGACAATGCATAAGTACATGTGAATTGTAAGCTTAACATGTACTGTACATCTCATCCATGTGAAAACGTGTGATGAAACTCCTCACCTGCGCGCGTTCACTAACCTGCAGAGCCAGACGTGCAGACACGAACATGTACAACACACATGCTGTTGTGGAGACAGAGGAAACGCTTTCATCTGTGCAGACTTCTGTTTCACAGGATCAGTGGTCACAAATGTTCAAAACGTGCGATAATGCAGCTTTGATTTTCATTTTATGTCACGTACTTTGTCTTCCTGTCTTCACTCTCTTTGATGGCTGGTGACACCTTGAATCCCCTGATTGCAGTATTTTCCATCAGGTGTCACAAATATGAACTAATCCAGATATTTTAGGTGCACATTTTGCAAAAAATGGAATAGACTAAATTTTTTGTTAGAATAAAACCCCAGATACATAGAAGATATTATTTAGGGAAAAATTGACATGTTATTATCAGAAAGTTCTAATCTGAGATGCAGATGTAGTTCAAATGAAAGATAAGTTTTGTCACATGTTAGGGATTTAAATTTGCGAAAATGTGTGTGTAAAGATCCTTTAGTTACTTTTTGTCTTTGTTAGATACTCACACTAGAGGAAGGTAGGAAAGGGCAGGTGGGGTGACCTGAAAAACAGCCCAGGATCAAGTTCAAGATGTTTTGAGCCACTAGAGCAGAATTTATAGGATTAATTTGATCAGATGACACATGTAACACTATGAAACTGATCTATGCATATTAGAGATTTTTAACCTTTGTTCTATTCTAAAAGTACAGTTATTTCATATTATATTATTATATTATTTTCATGTTCATATTAGTGGCTGTTTGGTTCTATGATTCGCAGACTAGAGATCAAACAGTTTGTTCAGTTTCCTTCTCCATCACTGCACCGCTTCCTTAATGTGTTCACTGGATTTAAACGTCACAGTGGCCAGATGAGGCCCCTGGCCAGCAGTCACCCATCATGCCTTTGGTTCCAGAAGATCCCCACCGCTCACGTGTACTGCCCTCAATCTAGCGAGGGGACGGACATTAATATGTCAAGGGAACACGAAAGGAGGAGGAGGAGGAGGGCAGGGAGGGATGCAGCCAGCTGATGAGACAATTTTGGCTCTGTGAGATGTAGCAGCAACAGTAATCAAGGAGAAGTGGAGTAGGGTTTATTGAGGTTCTTTGACTCGGGGAAATCCAGGCTAACACGATGTCGAACACACACCGAAACACACAGCAATTTCATCCATCTCTGAAGCGCGAGATAGCTCTCACAGACAATTACAGCACTGTTTTTCTGCCTAACTGCCCTCCCCATGTCCACGCTCAGCGGTGGAGGAGGTATTCTCATCCTGCCAACACCACACTGCTAAAATACTCATTACAAGTCCTGCAGTGGAAATTATACTCAAGTAAAAGTATGGAGGTTTTATCAGGAAAATGTTACAGTATCAAAGATAAAAGTGTCCCTTGTGAGGGTTTCACTATCATATATTATATCATTATATTATTATTATTGCTGCTGCATTAGTGTGTAAACAGAATTTTACTGTTGCAAGTCATTAAATAGGACTGCAAAGAGTATTTTCATTAATTTCTTTTCGTGATCCATTAATAGTTTGGTTTGTTTAATGCCAGAAATGCTCATAATATCTCCCCAGAACACCCTTAAATGTCTTGTTTTGTCCACCAAACAAATGAATGTTGCTTATTCAGTGACAAATATTTAATATACAGAATTATATATGTTTTGAAAGTGCTTTAAGTACACTGCTTGAGTAAATACACTTTACATTCCACCACCTACAGCAGTAATATGACGGGCTGGATAAGAGCGTGTGTGAGAGACCTGGAGTCTGGAGAGTGCAGTGGTGATGACAGATGGCTGTCCCTGTCCGCGTCCCTGCCCCTGCGTGTCCCCGTCACCCTGCCTCAGCTCGTCTCGCGACCACGTCGGGGTCGCTCCGCCCGAGCTGTCACCCCTCGTCTATTGCTTCCTGGTGGCGCTGCCCCCCCATCACCCCCGTCACATCCCACCCCATCTGAGTCTATCCTGACTCTGGCTAAATATACCCTCGTCCTTGTCACCCGCCGGCCCTCCCCCTCCCCATCCACTCTCACCGAACCACCACTATGACAAGCTTTGACCTACTTCGCTCCATCCTCCTCCAACTCCTCCTCCTCCTTCTCTTCCCTCATTCTGTTTCCTCCTTTTCTCCTCCTCCTTCTATACTGCAACTCTCACCTGGCTCTCTTTGCCATCCACATTTTAATTCCCTGCAGTATTTCAGCCTGCACATGCAGCATTTTGAGCAGCCATAAGATATATCATATTCCCTTACTGCACAACTTTATATTGTCTTTGTTGCCTGACTCTCTCATTGTATTCTCCCTCTAACCTTATACAACACCGCCCTCTCCTTGCACCAGCCTTGACCTTCATACTTAAATATACTTTCCTCTAAATCATGCTCCTGCCTCTGGAGAGCCTTTATCTCTGCATGTCCTCTCCTGTCCCTCCTGTCCCAGCGCTGTCCTGTCCTTGTAAGTGACTGTGCTGTGGCTTGTGATTGTGCGTTCTGACTGCTCTCTCTTTTCCTTTCACACTCTGTCTCTCTCCGGCGAGCTTCCCGGGATCTGGTCAGGTGGTTTTCGGCACCCATGAGCCAAGGGGACACATCTGTCATAGCCAGCCTCTGCTTCTTTGCCTCCAGATGTGACAGCCTAGGACACAGTGACAAACAGGGCCACGCAGACGACATGTGATGTGCTGTGTGTTTGTGTGTGTGTTTGTTAGAGAGGGAGGGATGCAGAGGGAATATGTAGAATAATGTATGTGTGGAAGAGGGTGTGAGCTACTGCAGTGATGGAAAGTAACTAAGTACATTTGCTCAAGCACTGTACTTGGGTATTTGCATTTTATGCTGGTTTATACTTCTAGTCCACTACATTCCAGAGGGAAATATTATACTTTTTTTACTCCACTGCATTTATCTGACAGCTGTAGTTACTTTATAGATTAAGATTTTGCATAAAAACGTATGATAAGCCTGTAAAACACCACGTATGTATATTTAAATTTATATTTTCCAAACTGTTCAGCCTTGGTGTATTTAGCAGTTGCTTCCCCTCTAAACATGGTTTCATTTAAATAACCTTTATAACCCTAAAGACGTTTCACAAAACAAACCCCTAAACGCACACAACTTGTGTTTTTCCTTTTTCCGCTCCCATTAATCATCTTATAACCCCCAAAATTGATCCTCAGTCTGTTTGGGGCTGGGTGGGACTTAGGGAAACACTGGATTAAACTACCTAACTGTATATAAAGTATTTAAAAGTTCCTCTGCCAGCTACAACTGTAAAATGCTGCGTACACATTTTTGCATCAGTATTAACAGTCTCATAATGTAATATGCAATAATATCACTCACAGTGGCCCTTTTTCTGCTGAGTGCTGTTACTTTTGACATTTTAAGTACATTTAGCTGATAATACTTCAGTACAAAGTAGGACTTTTGAAAGCATTTTTTAGCAAAGCATCCACACTGTGCAAATTATTGCTACAATGTGAGTGAGAATGGAGCGGGAGAGGTTTATCTAAGGCAACACTTACACTACAGCAGACTCTTACCCCGGGGCTGCAGGGCTTATGTAACTATGCCTTACAGTGCGCCCGTGACCTCCCACTGATGCCTCACAAAACCGACTGAGCAGTTTAAAAAAAGCCAGACAGATTATTTTGTAGACAGTTCAGTGTTTTTGTCCAGAACGTGAGCCGTGGTGGGAATTTGCCCGTGTTCCTCATTTGTAGATCGTCTGAGCGGCACGATTGTTGTTCTGATCCTCCAGCCTGAGGACTGTGGATCATTTGGGGCAGAGACTGGAGTCTGTAAACGGGTAATGATAGCGACCCCTTTAGTGACTGTTTGAACTGTGCTACTTTCTGTCAGACTTTTTGTGTAACCTTTTAGTTTTGATGTTTGTATTTCATTTCTATTAAGTTTTGTCTTCATCCCCTAGTGAATTGTGCTGTAAATGTTCGTAGTCTCACATGTCGTGTCCTTCT
>JAPZEA010000008.1:5841462-5852088 GCA_029783685.1 Heniochus monoceros
ACGCTCAGTTCTACATTTATAGTGACATATAGTCACACACACACATGCAGTATGTACCCATATGCCCGAGTGTCGTGATGTGAACACCTACTGAACACACGACAGCTGAGTAGCTCCATATTCTGAAGAATCCCATGAGATGTGGCTGAAAGCTTTGGAAACAGACTGAAGTGAGAATTCTGTGGCATGAATCTATAAATATAAGAAACTCATGAAAACTGGATTTTAAAAGTACAGAATAAACACAAAGTTACCTGTTAATCGGCGGGCTTCAGTTATTTTCGTTATCGATTGATCTACAACCTATTTTGTCAATTTTATCCATGAAATTTTCAGAAAACGGCGAAAAAGTCAAACTTTTTGTCTTCATGTGTCCCATTTGTCCAACAGTCCAACACTGGAAGACATTCAATGACCTGTCATAAAAGATTGACTGAAAATGAATCAGCTGTAGAATATTTTGATAATCAATCGTTTCAGTAATCTTTCAAACAAAATGCCAAACATTCAAAGGATCCTGCTGCTCAAATGAGAGGATTTGCTGCTTGTTTGTGATTTATGATCGTTAACTGAATATTTTAGGGTTTTGGACTGTTGGTCAGAAATAATCCTGAGAAAGTGTTTATTGACTTATTATTTTCTGTCATTTTATATACAAAACCACTAGTTGATTAATTGTGAAATCTGCATAGTGGAAACCTGAACTTGGTTGCCTGTTTATTAGGTACACCTATCTTAAAGTAATGCAGTCTCATACAACTGTCCTTCAGTCATTTACCTTCATAAACTGGTAGTTATAGTGTTAAGACTATAATTACTTGTTTTAAAATGGTTATATATATCAATGAAAATCAGTACAAAACAAAAACAATGAGTGTTACAGACAGTCAACAGCCAGTTTTAAGTTTTCATTTGATTTCTGTTGTCTCGAGATCAAACATCAAATGAACTGTCAGCTCACTTGTGTCAGAGTGATGCTGCTTCCTATGTTCAGTCACTTATTTTGTTCCTGTTCAGATGCCGGGCACATGGCAGCCACGCCAGGGTGTGTGTGTGTTCCCACTTTTATGAGTCTTTCAGTGTGTATGTTCAGCTCGCTGATCCCAGATCCCCAGTGAGGCTTTTGTGGGCTTTACGAGTCTTAGACTTTTGGTCTGGGTTTGGGGTTTTTGGAGTGGGAGGGTATCTGCGTCAACAGGGTCCTTGCAGCAGCTGCGGGGCTTCGGTTTGGTGTGCGTCGCAGAGGAGTCGAGCATCGGGGATCAGTTTCAGCCCTCCGCCTGTCTTTGTGCCACCATCTGCGGTGAATGGAGGGGGTCGTGACCTCTACCAGGCTACTCATCAACAGGCTCATGAGACAAAGTCAGGGGCGAGCTGCATAAGTGTGTGAGCATGTGCGAGGGGGTGAGGGGGGGAGGAGGAGGACGGCTGCACACAAACACACTCCTCTTGTGCTTCCTTCTGTCAGGAAGTGAGATCCCAGACTGTGAGAGTCACGCGCACGTCATTTTACTTTATGAGGTTTGAAGAATGGTCAGGGGAGGAAACAGTCAATGCAGCGATTGTGGCTCCCGCTGTTTCTTCCCCCAGTTCAAACACCAGAGAGTGGATCTGTGAGTGTTTACAGTCGAGAGAGTGTGCGGTGGCTCGGTGAGTCGAACAAAACTGGGTCAGCGAAGGCAGTGTTAGAGGCACAAGGTAAAATCTGACTTCAAAGCCGCTCTGCGTTGTTGGTGAGGACGGAGAAGACAGGCTGTCTGGTTTTCTGTCATGTCACATCCGTCTCTGGTTCCCTCGGCGGGGCGCGCTCCTCCGCTCTCTCCTCCTCATCCGTCGCTCTTTCCTGTACGAACCCCCCCCCCTCCCCGTCCTCTCATCCCCGTTTCTCTCCTGCTTTCTCTTCCTGTCACCTGGGTCTGAGCTGTCAGCATGAATGAGACGTGTGTGTATGTGTGTCGGTATGTTTACTGAGAGAGGAGTAGAGTGTGTGTGTGTGTGTGTGTGTGTTTGGGGGGGGGGCTTGCAGACCATCTGCTGGGACAGCTGGGGGAGTATGAGCAGGCTAAAAGCAGGATTTAGAGTATGATCGGCCCGGCCTTAAAAGATTTAGGAGGATTCTTTACTTAAATGGCAATTTGGGGATTTCATTATTTTATTGATTACTGCAGAGACTCAAAATTAGACAGTAATATAATAAGCTAAAATATATAAGAGAATAGAGAAGCTGCTGTACCGGCTGTGATGATTCTCCAGAAAGCAGCAGTTAGATTCTGTCGTTGCTAAACTTTATTCAGCCCAAGTGAAAGAGTTGTGCAGCAGTTGAGGCACAAAGTTATAAAGAATGCAAACATAACAATATCAATACAGGTGCAAGTATGACATTATCAATGAACAGATATCCAAGATCAACAACATAGGCAGTGTCAGACATATGAACAAGGTTAATGTTAACGATCATAAGTTGCTCATATCTCAAACTCCTTCTTTGTGAGTGGCATTTAGATAAATAAGAGTGGTGACATATTGGTGTGTATGTGCAATATCAAATCTGTGGTACAGGTTAGTGTATATGGTTAATTCATATTAACCATATTTAAAAAATGGCATATTTTTGAGTATTTATGTGACTGTAGGCCACTTTTTCAAAAAAATCAAACTAACAAGAAATTCACTTGAACGCACCCTACATAATCAAATCATAAACTACAGCTAGTAGAACCATCTAATGGGCTGGAGGTTTGTGGATGTAGGCTGACAAAAACGTAACATGATCACGCTTCCAAAAGAGTTTACTTCCTTTACCTCCTGGTCTGACAACGTCCTGCAGGTGTGTGAGGTTTGTAACTGTATAGCAGGTGGTGTCCTGCTCCAAAACACTGTCGTTTTCCACAGAGCTCATGCTTTCTAAGTCAAATCAAATGAAACCCTCAAAGATTTGATCAACTATACTCTGTCTGCATATCCTGTTGAAATACGTCACATCACAGAAAATAAAAATGCTCCTACTGCTGTTACACTGAGAGTTTAAATGGGCAAAATATATGAAAACATTTTTACCAGTGCTGAAATAATTAGTTGATCAACAGGAAATGAACAACAGCTTTATAAAACTGTAGTGAAGACGAAGACAATAAAGCTCCTAACCAAACCCTGTTTAATTTAACAAGTAATTTATTAAATAAAAATGCTGAACATTTGTAGGCTCTAATTTCTATAAGATTCATCTTTAACAGACAGATTTGGCACTTTGTCCATAGTGCCTTTATAGACCATACAATTAACTGGTTTATCACAAAAATCAGTAGATTAATCAATAATGAAAATAACCATGTAGTTCCAGCCCTACTTCCTTTCGCTTTTCATGCAGTTTATTTGGTGACGTTCTGCTTCCGTCACCCTGAAATCGGACTAAAAAGAAGGCGTAGCTCACAAAGCGCCGTCTGCCAAACTGCGTCATCTGCGTCTGTAAAGTAGTGATAGCTTGTTGCTCTCTGTTGTTGGCGTCAATAGCTGAAATAAAAAGTGACTGTCTGCTAACACCAACGCAGACCAGTGCATCGTTTAGCTGCAGTGTTGTTTTCAGTTTCTTTAAACCTGTCGAAATAAAAATCATCATCAGGAGAGTCCAGACTCAGGATCAGTATCATCATCCTCTCATGGTCTTGATTCTTTTGTTCAGTATATCTCACTTTCCTCCTCTATCCTGTTTTTTTTCCCATTTGTACTCCCCCTCCTCTGTCTTTTATTTGTTTTCATTTCCTCAATCTCTTCCTCCCAGCCAGCCTCTCTCCTCCAGCATTTTCTCCACTCTTCTAAATCAGCACTTTCACTTATGAATATGGAAAGGACGTGGACGGCGTTGCATTAATAGCAATCTTCTGGGTCACCCCTCCCCTGCCCGTGCAGCAATAAAACGAGTAGAGGAAAAAAAAAAACAAAACGTGATTTCATTAACCTCAAAGCATATGTAAGTGGTCTTGTGATGTGGCTTTAATGTCCAGAGACACACAGTGAGCTGTTACTGATGTCAATGGACTTGTTGACTTTCTGGTTTGACCTGGTTGGATGTCAACAGTTTGTCAGTCAGTGTACTGCAGGCGGGGGCAGAATTGGCCCTCTCTATTCTAAATTCACTTTTTAGGTCATAAAAGGCGTCATGCTAAGCCTGAAATAGCCTCCTCTGTCTCTCTGCCTCCCCTCTTTTTTCCTCCCTCAGTAGCTGTCCTCAATGTGTTCGTCTCTCAGTCGGTCCTGGTGGCCGGAGCAACAGGAGAGGCAGCTCGTCCTCACTCAGCTCGTCCCCTTCTGCTCCCTTTATAACCCTCGTCTTCGGTCTTTTCTGGTTTTTCCACGCCGCAGCTTCTCATCTGGTTCTAGTTTTGGTTTGATGCATGGCACAGGATCGTATAGAGAGTAACTATGGCAACAGCTTTAACCCAGGTGCATGTAAATTAGCGTATATTAACTCTGACCTATTTCCTCCTCGGTTCCCACAGAGCCGGCAGGTCATGTAGTTCAGTGATTCAGCCACAACGTCCAGCCTGAATGTAGCTGTTGATTACAGCCGGTCTGCATCAAACAGGCTTGTCATCTGCAGCGTGTGACCGGCTGCCATTCAATAATAATTCAACCTCTGCACTAAAAAAATATGCTTTTATCCAACAACATACATTTCTGTGAAATATTAGAGTTCAGGATCTGTAAGCGGAGCTGGCAGTATTCAGTATCAGTGTTTCTCTGTGTCCGTCTTTGATGTCGTGACCAATCAGTTGTTTTAAAGATACCATGATTCATTTTTGATGCATGAATAATGTTAAGGTCACACAGTAAGGTCTGACATTTTCAAGAAGCTATATATAGTTGTAAATAAGTAATTTGATCCACTAACAGACTGTTTAATTTAATGTTATTTGCGGTTGTTTAGTGCATATTGTCACAAATCAGCTATGATAATTCCTGGAAGACTGATTTTATGAGCTGCAGGTTTTCCAGTCTCAGCAACACAGGAACACCTCGCTCGCTGCCCTGCTCGTTACTGCTGCAGTGGGTATCTAACCTTTAACTGCACCCACAGTGTTGCATACAATGCACATGATTGTTGGTTTTTCTCTTTGTGTGGTTTTCTATCTCTGAACTGTCCTTCATTATGAAAACGACCCTTCTGTCAGGCCAAAACTCTCATGGTTGTTCAAGGTTAAGCTTCTTCCTGCGCCACATGGACCATCAAACAACATAGAAAAAGTTCTTTGGTGCTGATTTCAAGCAACTGGATTTAAATTAAATCCATAGAAGTTCAGTGAGGACATGCTTTTAGTAATGTGGCTCTGCTAATGTGATACACTGGAACAAATAGCATTAGCATTTGATCAACATGAACTTTGTGTTGACGTATGAAGATAGAAGCTCAGTATTGAATTACACTTTATTAACAATTAACAAGAAAACAGACGCTCGCAGTTGTTCAAGCTGGCACAAAAGTCACTGTATGGTCACATGTTCCCTATGCCGTCCTATCCTGCACTGTCCTCGCTGATGTACTACTTCCCGTAGATTTTTAAGTGACTAACAAAAGCCCCATTCAGACAGGATTAATATTACAGGAGGAAGTGGGTAATAAAATATTTCTCCTCCTCCCTCATAATAAAAGTCGTCCTTCTGGTGGCATTTTAGCCACTGGCAACTTACATGAGATGTGTTGGAAAGCCATGTGACCTTCATTACAAGCACACTTAGTATTATAGTTAATATTAGTCTTATCTTGTAGTTTCCTCATCAGCACAGACACTGAAACATGTCTGTGTGGATGTTTGTTAGGCTTTTACAGGAAGAAATGGAACAACAGTGTCAGTATATGGTCTGATATATATATGGTCTCCTTCACTGTGAGTTGATGTCGCTGAGTCTGTCAGGTTAAACCCAGCAAGTGCAAAGATTCAAAGATACAATTTTAAACGCAAAGAGACTCTCTGGACTGGACTTAAATTACAGGAGGACCAGTGAGTTAGCTGGAAAACAGGAGGTGATTGGGGCTGTAATTATAACTGGGATGAGGGTTGAAAAATTATTGCAATATTATAGATAAAGATAAGACTGTGTTGATCCCTTGGTGAAATTCACAAGCTGCCCAGCAGGAAATAAAGTAAAAAACAAACCATGACTTTCCCACCTACGACATGTTATAAACATATCAATTAATACTTATAATGCAATTATCTGAGCACTTTATTCAGAAATGGTCGCTCTGCATAAGAGTATAGATTATTTCTACACTGTGGTACAGCTAGTTTTACTTACGTAAAAGATCTGAGTACTTCTTCCACGTCTGATGTACACATGCAATCCCAAACAGTATGTTAGGCAAATCTAGCTTTTAATTATAGATCAATAAGAGTCGAGTCAGATTCACCTGCTCACTCTGTCCTGCAGAGAAGCTTCAGAAAGCTCTGCTGCAGTCGGCCAACACACCCTGATTTTACACACAAAATGCAATTATAGCAGTAGGTTGATGTTTTTCCAGTAAAAAAAATACTTGAAACATGTTGCATAATTTATGTTTTAGACAGTGTCCCAACTTTATTGGAATTGGGCTGGTAGATATTTTCATTATGGTGATGCCCATGAAATGGAAACCACTTCCCAGGTGAAAGGAATTTCACAGGAGGGTCCAGGCAGACATGAATGAGGTGATATAAAAGAAAGATTTAATAGTTTGATGTGTGGAAAACCTCGAGCGTGCAGTGAAAAACTCGGAGACTGTGAATTCTACATCATATTTTCCCGATGAGCTCATTCCCTCACATTTACATCAAAGAGGCTGTGGAGGAGCAGATTTTCTAAAAACGTCCTGACTGTGCCTCCTGCTCGGATGTTAAATCTCAGGGACTTTCTGTTCGAGCGTCTCAAAGCCTCCTGGGCGCACTCACTGAGTCGGCGACTGACCTTAAAAACTGCACCAGCATCAAAAGGCCTCTTTGTGGATTCAAACGACACACACGTGCTGCCTTTAAATCGGCCTCCGAGTGCAACAAATGGATTCCTCAGCAACATTTTCATCCCTCACAACAGGCTCACTGTAGTGTCGGGTACTACGCGGCAATTCATCAGTTAAAAAAAGTTTTAATCTCAGCTGCCACATGTTTATCTGTTTTCTAGTATTAGTAGCTGAAGTTGTTTGTACCGAGATGATGAGTTCAAGAAGTGCCTGTCCAATGACTTGCCCTCGAGGTGGAACAAATGTTCCCGCTGTATAAAAACCCCTGATAGCGTCTGACCGTCTTTCCTCATTGATAATCGATTTGATGGGACTCTGGGCTCCTCCGCTGTGTGCGCCCTCACGGGCTCACTGTTAAACTGATTTGATCTTATCTCAGAAGCATGTCGGTGGTCTCCAGAATTAATCAGCACGAAGGAAATTATTGAAGCCAGTACAATTAAAGTACATCACACTTCATGACACACATTTATGATTCAAGCCACGTGCATGTAGAGACCACAATGTTGGTTTTACATCCTCAACCGTATTCACACCATTTATAGAAGTCACTCTACATGCGTTAGCTCTGCTGTAGTTATAGTATGACTCACTTTTTTCCCAGAATACCCCCTGAGGAGACTCAAGACGCAGGGTGCAGCTGGTTAAGATAGGCCCACTGTTTCTGGTGACGGTGATGGTAATTATACTGGATGAGACCGGTGATGATGAACACTGTGACGCCAAAGCGAGCCCTGTGGGTTGATCCGCTCCCCGCCTACCCGGCCGCCTCACACCCGCGGACTCGAGTGGCCTCGGCCCACGTTGCCCTCGCTGCTGGGGCCGTAGATGCTGCTGTTACCCCAGCGATGGTTGCCAGGCAGCTGGGGGAGTGCTAATTAAGATTGCAAGGAGAAATTGCAGGCTTGTGTTGATGGGGGGGGGGGGGGTCGGGTAGGATGGAAGAAGGGGCTGTGAGATGAAAAGCTACAGGTGAGTATGAGGCAGCTTCCTCTTGTAATTCTTTTCTTTCAAGGTAGAGTTTCACGTTTTGTGAAATACGCTTATTTGCTTTCTGGTGAGATGAGAAGAGTGTATTAGGCTACACTTAGCAGCCAGTTAGCATAGCTTAGCATAAAGACTGGAAGCAGGCGGAAACAGCTAGCCTGGCTCAGTCAAACTAACAAAATCTGCCGACCAACACCTAAAGCTCACGAATGAACATGTTGTATCTTGTTTGTTTAATGGCAGGAAAAACTGAAGTATAAAACTGATGATGTGCCTCCTGTTTTAGGGGTTATGGTATGAAATATTTAAGTAGCAGTTCTTAAACCATTCCAAAAAAGTTTGACAGTGCTTTAACTACAATGGAAATAAAGTCACCCCTAAACCTCAAAAATAGTGTTGGAAACTGTGACGGAGAGACAAAGTTCTCAGTCCTCACAAACACAAACGCTACAAAAGGTTTCATATGAGCCACCTCTGAGCTTAAAGTAGAGCTACTGTAAGTTTATGGGACTAAAACTACTTGTTCAAGGTCAAGCAATGATCGTGGTCATGGTTAAAGAAACCATGTTGATTGTTGGTTGGAGGCAGGACTCAAACCACTGTGTCCGGGTTCAAACACAGACAAATTGTACCCCTTAATGCTCAGGTTTGGCAGCGCTGTAACGTCAGGCTGCTTCCACCTTTGTGTCTGAGATTCACACGTGAAGAAACAACAAGAACTCATCACAGCCAAAAACTTCTGGTTGTTGTACTATGAGCCTAAATTCTGCAGTGATTAAACAGTGACTTTGATTTTAGACCACAGTGGTTCTTGTTTATCGCCCAGCTGTGTCTGAACAGAAGCTCTCACATGAAGAGTGACAGCCACATTTATTTGGCTGTATCTAATCGTTGCTATGGACAGTCTCAGCCTCCTCTTGCAGCAGCAGAAAGCTGCTTTTTGCTGCACCACAGGTCTCACAGCCGATCGTCCGCTGTCCTCAGGCGTAGCCAGAGGCCTTCGTCAGCTCGCTCTGCTGGTGTCGGGTTTGACTTGTGGTAGCCGGCATGATGAGCTCAGTATCGCACACAAATGAAAACCATGTGGAGGTCAGTGGGTTTCTGGGTTGGGTTTGTCACCGCCCCAGCGGGGCAGGACAGCTGGTTTAGGGGGTTCAGCAGGGCGGGGTTTGAGGTTGACGAGGGGCCAAGTGGGACTTCAGAAAAAACAGAGCAAGGCCACACCTGTTGGAGGGACTTACGATGAACAGCGACACAGATTTGGAAACGAATGTGCAGTGAGTTCAAATTCTCTGAGCATAATGTGACAGCTTAAAGAGACTTTTTTTTTTATTTTAAACTTTATATACATCATCTTCCTGCACAGACTGGTGGTAACTTCATAAGAATATTGTTATTTACCTCTATTGATTTACAGCTTAAGCCTTATCTTGTGTCTTAGACCTTCCTTGTCCTGACCCGAACAGCGGAGTCCTGACAAAGTGTCAGGTTGCAGGTTGTGTTTAGATGGTTCAGGTTTGGCTATTTTTAAAAGTAATTAATGAAGAAATGTCTTTCCTCTCTCTGAATCTACCGGTTCCACTTCCACTGCTTCCATAGTCGCCATGAGTCGCACGTAGATCCAAAATGCCCAGCAGGAAGTGGAAAGAGGCGTCCAGCAGATGCAGCTGCTGGACTCTCTGTTTGCGTGTTATGTATATGTAGTTTCTGCAAGGTGCGCCTCTCACATCATTGCATGTGCATTTAAGGGAGGACCACAGAAATGTTAGGAGACATGTTAACAGAGGACGATTATGTATTTGTCTGAAACACTGATGGGATTTACACGAGCCACAAGGAGGGTTGTGATGGGAAAAGAACATGTATTAAAAGGCTTGTATCTAACCAACAACTGATCATGAGAAGTTAGTTTGTGTTCATTAGATTAGAACTTGACCGTCAGTGAACTATAAAATCACTACAAGCTGCAATTTAACTAGTCTGTGTTTTGTTGAGACATCTAAGTGTGTTTGGCTGCATTTACATCAGCATTAACATACATATTAGTGTATTAAAGGCCCATCACACACCTCTGCTCAGGTTGAAGTTGGATGGAGTTTAATGATGGGAATTACACGAGGTTACCAAACTCCATGAAGTGATAACAGTTAAAAAAGGAGCAAGTTTTGGTACACCAAAAGGTGAAATAAAGCCAACAGGCTAGCTGCTAAATGTGCAGAACTGTAGATGTCTGACAGAGCTCAGATTTTATGTAAAGTAACAAAATATTATGCCCTCCATGCTGTTTATATCAAAACATCTCATTTTCTGTCTCTTCATGTTCATTTTGAAAGGGACAGAAGTACGACAGGTTAACCCATTTCCCTGCCAGTTTTTTCTACGGATGGCGAAGTCATGACACGCCATACTCTGACTCTGATTGGCAAACACTAGTTTCCTTCGTTGGTTGGGTTGGTTAGGTTTGGGCCCGAGGTTAGGGTTAGGGTAAGAATATCAGGGTAAGGCAGTCACAGGTGGAGTAGGGTGGGTCATGCCTTCACCATCCTGGAATAAAAATGTCCCCTGCCTTAAGTCTTTGTGCTAAGCTAGGCTAAACATGTCTTTTAACAGGTTTTGATTAAAACACAGTAATAATCCAACACAACCAA
>JAPZEA010000008.1:5971097-5981393 GCA_029783685.1 Heniochus monoceros
AAGCCAATGTAGGGATGCGAGTACTGGTGTGATGTGGGACCGACGACTGGTTCGTGTTAATAATCTGGCGGCTGAGTTCTGAACTAGTTGAAGGCGATTAAGGGAGGACTGACTGAGGCAGGTAAAGAGTGAGTTACAGTAATCTAGACGGGAGAAGATGAAGGTGTGAATGAGGAGCTCAAGGTCAGAAGGGGAGAGGATGTGTCTAATTTTAGCAATATTTCTAAGTTGGAGAAAGCAAGACTGAACAAGCTTAGTGACATGTTGGTTGAAAGAAAGATGCTGGTCGAAGATGATTCCGAGGTTTTTAACAGTGGGTTTGATGTTGGAGTGGAGGGAACCTATAAACTGATGAACTGAAGTGGAGAAGGTGTCTGGTCCGAATATGAGAATTTCAGTTTTATCTGGGTTTAGGTGGAGGAAATTTTGGGACATCCAGTCTTTAGTGGCAGCTAAACATTCATGGAGGGAGGTTAGTTGTTTCAGGTTGTTAGTTTTTGCGGAGAAGTAGATTTGGATGTCGTCGGCATAACAGTGATAAGATATATCATGGAATTGGCTGAGCAGCTGACCAAGGGGAAGCATGTATAGAGAGAATAGGACAGGGCCGAGTACTGAGCCTTGAGGCACTCCACACAGGAGGGGAGCAGAGGAGGATACATGATTGTTGATACGGATGTTGAAGTGTCTGTTTGTTAAGTATGAATGGAACCAGTTCAGCACTGTACCTGAGATACCGACCCAGTTTTGGAGTCTGTCTAAGAGGATGGTGTGATCAATGGTGTCAAAGGCTGCTGTTAAGTCTAGTAGAATGAGAATGGAATGTTAACCGTTGTCTGCGTGCATCAGGATGTCATTTGTTACTTTCAGTAGTGTGGTCTTTGTATTGTGGTTGATGGTTGATATTTTATTTTCATAAAACTCAGCAATGCTAAAAGTATTTTGTTAAAATAAAACTAAAACTCACTAAGTAACAAACTCAAACAGTAAACAGTTAAAAGGAAAAATGAATTTATTAATCAGTTATAATAAAAGTAGAAAAAACAAAAAAACTACAGATCAAAACTGATCATGTGGGAAAGTAAACACTTCTGTTTGTTAAAGAACTAAATCGACAAACAGACGTGTGATTACACACACACACGCACACACACAGACTGACACACACACAGACACAAACAAACAGCGCTCCACTGGGTGAAACCTGTCCATATGTGGACTTTGTTGCTCTTTAAACTACATCACCTGGCTTCCTCCTTTGCTCCTGTCATAATTACTGCAGCTACTAGAGGTCGGCGCCTAACGATAAACGTAAATACGAGTTGTGACAACTGTTACAAATTAATCAGTTTGTAGCTGATTAATCAATACAACCCAAAGTGTGTTTTCACACTGTTTTC
Organism: Heniochus monoceros; assembly: GCA_029783685.1. Taxonomy (NCBI): domain Eukaryota; kingdom Metazoa; phylum Chordata; class Actinopteri; order Chaetodontiformes; family Chaetodontidae; genus Heniochus; species Heniochus monoceros. The sequence goes on from JAPZEA010000008.1 coordinate 5,972,498, forward strand.
TTCTGTTTTACATGCGGCTATACAGTGAATGTGGTTTCATCATTGTCTACTGAAACAAAGGCACAAATTCATGATAGTAATGTTTCCAATGAACCAAAATAAGTTGGAAGTACAGAAAGACAATTTCTAAGTAAAATCCAAGTCCTAAACTTTGAGTTCTGAATCCTTAACGTGTCATTATGGGCTACTTCCAAAATGTAATTTTACATTAGTGATACTAATAGTGACAGTAAGTTAATAGTGGTAATAACAGTGAACTTGATTTGGCTTAACCCTTAATCAAAAGGTTGGAAGTTCAAACCCATGTTCCTCCTGTCTGTGAGTCAAAGTGTCCTTGAGCAAGAAGCTGAACCCACAGTCGCTCCATATTTGTGTGTATATGAAGAAAAAACTGTACGTTTTCATTTTCCCGCAGGGAAATAATCAGGAAAATCTTGCCAAGATGCACCCGAGCAGACATGCCACCGATAAGGGAAAAAAAAACTGAAAGATTAATTAAAAAAGAAAATGATCTAAGTGATGTGTTGGTGAGGCAGTTTCTGGCAGTCACAGGATGAGATCTCTGGCTGAGTTTCCTCAACAGCTGACCGAGTCAAACTGATTAAACTACTCACTTTGAAGAAGATGGCTGCCACCACCACAAATATGGCAAAGCTCATTGATGTTTATGCCATGTTGTGTTTCTGTAACGCTCTGTCGCTCTGGCTCGACGGAGCATTCGTTTCTGGGTCAGGACATATTTTCTACATACTGACTGCAGGGACAATGTTTGACAGCTGTAAAAAATAAATAAAATGGCAAAATGAGGGATGACAGTATTTACACGCAGGTATAAATGTACCAGAAATGTTTGTCATTTTTGTTTTTGAGTTTTTCTTTCCTGTAAATTCTTTTATGTTAAGGTTTCATATTGGTTCCTTCTGTGTTTATGCTCCTTCTCTTCCAGTGAACAGATGCTTCTCTTCAGTTATTCATAATATACTTGGAAATGTGTTGTTACATTGGTTTGTTACATTGGTTTGTTACAGCGTGTTGTTACACTGGTTTGTTACAATGTGTTGTTACATTGGTTTGTTACAGTGTGTTGTTACAGTGTGTTGTTACATTGGTTTGTTACAGCGTGTTGTTACATTGGTTTGTTACAGCGTGTTGTTACATTGGTTTGTTACATTGGTTCGTTACATTGTGTTTCTGTCACACACTGCGTTGTTACATTTTGCCATCGGCTCACCCTGGGAGACCGGTGGCCGGCTCGAGAGACTCACACAGGGCTTTCCTGCAGCTGCTCTGAGGCTCTCTCTGGTTTCTCTTTCTGTGAATGCCGCCAGACAGCCACCTGCTTTTATAGCTCATTTAGCACATACACGCTCTGACATCTACATGGCTGCTGCTGCTGCTGCATGTAAACACAGAGGGGCATGTCTGGACAGTGGCTACAACAGACAGCCATGTGTGTGTCAGCCAGTGAAGTGTTTGCAGCAGTGTCAGAAATTAACCACACAGTCCATTTTCAAACAAATACATCAACCTCATTTTCAAGAATATTTTCTCTATTTTTACAGAAACAGGCCTGAGTGACTGCATGCTGGTCAACCCTGCACACTGTCTGCCAAATGGCATATTAGGGATGTAACTAATGATTACTGTCAGTGATTAATCTGACGCTTATTTTCTCGATTATTCAGTTGATTGTTTGACATATTAAGTCCAAGAAAAACAGCAAACCCTCAAAATTTAAAAAGCTGGAACTAGGGACTGTTTGGTATTTTTCGTTTGACCAACAGTCCAAAACCCAAAAGCATTTAATTTATGCTAATGTAAGACAAGCAAAAGCAGCAAATTATCTTGTTTACTGTCACATTTTGGGCAATCTTGCCTCAAAAAAATGGTGTAAAGAATTAAGTGATAAACCGCCCTGCTGGTGACGCTGCAGGTTTGACAGTCTGGCAAAACAAACCGACCATCAGTAACAGGTTGAATTCTGGGAATTACAGGGAGGTAAAAGCAGCTTTTGACCTTTGATATGGTTCTGATGGAAACTGTGGCTGCTTCTTCCTCTGTGATGTTGTTGTTGCCACCCACCTCCACGCCATTCACTGCTGTTACTCTGCTTTCCTCTGCCATCAGCAGTAGGCAGGAGGTAACGTTACATAACCACAGCGAGCACGAGCGACATGGCGTTCCCTCACTGTCTTTCTATGTTCCTCCTCCTCCTCCTCATTTTCTCAATCCTCAATTTCCCCACTTTGTTTTCCCGTTCTCCTTCCTCTTTCTGCCTCTTTCCATCATTATCATCATCCTCTTTTACCTCTCCATTTCCCATGTTCTCCCTCCCTGCCTCCACTGCCCACTCCCCTCTCCTCCGTTTCTATCACATCACTGTAAAAACGTGGTAACCAACATGTCTTACAAAACCTCACATGTTCAGCCATCTATCAGAGCACAAAAATGACAGCGCCAGTCCCAGTTAGAGCTGCAACTAACAATTATTTTTGTTATAGATTAATCAATTGGCCAATAAAACATCAGAAAACAGTGAAAAAGACCCACCAGAGCCAAACACACCCTCCTCAAATGTCTTGTTTTGTTTGACCAACAGTCCAAAAGCCAAAGATTTACAATAATGTGACACAAACAAAAGCAGCAAAATCTCACATTTAAGAAGCAGGGGCATTGTGCTTGAAAAAAAATTACTTAAATGACGAATTAAAATAGTTGCAGATTAAATTTTCTAGTTAAATTGCAGAAAATCTGCAAAAGAAAATGAGAATTAATGTTTTCATCCACTACTGCTGCGTGAACACTGGGAGGTAGTTTCTTGAGATAAACAGCTGGTGGCGCTAAATCACCAACGAGGTATCATTAAACCGCTGCAGAAGAAGAGGGCGCAACAAGATGACTTGCGCCATTCAAAGCTCAAACGATGGAAAATGGTGGAAATATGGCATCCATGTTTGTTGTGTGTTCTGTGGCTCCACACAGATCTTTGGTTTGTTCTGTGGATGCTGAAGTCACAGGCTTCATGTATGTCAGGATGTATTTGTTAAGTCTGTTTTTATTGATACATCAACTTTTCCACTTCAGCGTGAAAACTCTTCAGATGTTTCCGCTCATGTTTCTTTAAGCGCAAATTGAAGATGCAGGTGAATGGAAAACGCACTTAGTGAGTAAATGCGTCAAACAGGAAATCCTGCAACACCGAAAGGATTACCTGAGGCCGCCGCTGAGGTGGATGTTTCCAGCAGAGCTAATACGATGATGCATTTAAAAGAGCATAATGAAATTACAGCAGAAAAGACAAATGAAAAGCAATTAAGAAAAGGATGTTTGCAAATTAAGCGTCTGGAGTGCATTAGCAGCGCTCGTCACTGACCTCCGTGTTCGTTCTGTGTAATAATAACAACAGGTACATCTATTCTTATATGGAGGGAGGGGGGCGGCTCAGTGAGTGTGGTGATCTCATGGTGTGTGGAAGAAGAAGTCAGAAGTGTCGTAAGTTCAGCTCTGCTCTATCTCTGGACCGAACTGTTGCATAACACCAACAGCTCAGGCTTATCCTGTCCTCGCGCTCATGTTGTACGTCAGCTGCTGCTGCCCGGACGAGGAGGACCGACACGCCGCCGCAGACGAGCGCTGGAGCGTTAGCGCTCAGTGCCGGGGGTTAACGAGCCACCGCAGATGTTAACCCTTTGACCGACATTGCTGTTCCTCAGAAGAGATGCGAATAAGGAAGACGATGGACGGGCTGGAGTGGAAAAGATATTTTAATGATGAAAAACTCTTCAGAAACTTGTGTACTTCACATTTAGCTTTTCTTTGTTGAATTCAAACTGCAGGATGATTAATTCATTAGTGGATTCACAGAAAATTGAATCGCAACTATTTTGATGGTCGTTCCTCAAGCAAAAATGCCAAACATGTCATGGTTCTAGCTTCTCGAATGTGACAATTTTCTGCTTTTGCTCCTCTCACAATGTTGTGAACTGAATATTGGAAATGTGTGTCTGCGAGTAAAGCAAAGTGAATATTTCTGGGTTTTGAACTGCTGCTTCTGAAGATGTCACCTTCAGCTGCAGGAGACTGACGGGACAGTCACCATTTCCTGACTTTATAGACCATAATTACCATTAATCCAGACAATGGCAGATTAATCACTCATGAAAATAGTTTCAGCCCTAAAAATAAGTGGAAAAATGGCAAATTCTGATCAATTTAAATGATTTTTCCCCATCACAGCCAACATGAAGCAACACTAAGCACAGAGAAGGAGGCAAACTTGAAGGAGAAACGATGGAATGATATTAGAGGAAATGAAAGAGGAAAGAGATAGACAGAAACAAAAGCCTGCAGTGAGGAATAAAACACAAACTGATCAGCACAAAGACGAGCTCTCGCAGCTCTGCACAATACCTGTCAGGAGGGAGAAGTGCACCAAAGAAAGTCGCCACTTTCTCAGAGAGTAGCTGCCGCTTTTCCTCCCGGACTCAGACGCGCTCACGGGGGAACACCTGACGACCCAGACAGACACTTTCCCGGCCAACAACCGCTGACATTCCTGAGGCTCTCTCCGTCTCCCGAGAGGAGGGAAGGAGAAAACTGCCGAGCAGAAAGCCGAGCGTCTGGCCGCCGTCTGTCTGTCCTCACACACCAACACACAGCTGAGTGTGTGTGTCGAGAGCCGAGCTTTCACTTCTCACTTCTGCCTGGTTTCTCTGCTGTGTGTCAGTGTGGCGACCACGCTTCTTTCTCCTCCCTGCCTGCCTGCCTTTGTGTTCCTTCTCCCCCCTCCTCTCCTCTCCTCTCTTCTCCTCCCTCTCCGTCTTCCTTTTTTTTTCTTTATTTTTTTTTTTAAAACCCTTCTCTAAATCAGGGAAAGCCCTCCCTGCCTGCCTGCCTGAGCGCTGACTTCCCCGAGCCGAGCAGCAGCGCTCTCTATTTTCATAAAAAAGCAAAACAAAGCAGGACGGAGGCTCTGAAACAGCACAGGTCTCTAATTCCTCTGTAACTCGCTCACATACACACTGTCAACATCAGATTAGCAGCTAACCTACTTGTGGCGTACAACCTCCCACACCCCCGCAGAGGCTATAAATACTCATCTATCCGTTCTGTACATTAATCCTATCTGTGTAGTGTGAGCAGCCCGAGCGTCGGGGACACACGGCGGGACTGATGAAGCTGTGTGACGTACAGCACAGGGTTAACCTGGACTTCAACACCACCTCCATATCAACACGCAGGCAAGAGGCTGCTGAGTGTGAATCCAAGTCGTGATTATTTTTTAAGGATTTTTACTTTCACAATCTGCAGATCATTTTCCTCAATCAATCTTTAGGCTGTAAAACTTTACAAAACAGTGAAAGAAGTCTTCAAACTGCTTGATTTGCCCGACCAGCTGTCAAAAAACACAAAGACTTCAGTTTACTGTCACATGAAGAAATGCAGCAAATGCTGAGAACCTGGAAGAAGAACACATTTGGCTTTATTTCTTGATATTACTTTAGCAATTAATCAATTATCAAAATAGCTGTGAGCAATTTTCTGCCAATTTAATAACTGAGCTGTAAAAACACTCAGTGTCCACTTTATTAGGTACACCTCTACAATGTAGTGCAACCGCTGCTGGAAAATGTGGCGTATCCTGAGGAGCTGATGTGTAACAACTGACCACCGGTGTGGGCTCATAAAAAACAACGCCAGTGTTTTGACACTGCCTGTGTGTGCTGCCTTTAAGGGTTTAGTCCATAAAAATGTGAAAAACAGGCATCACAATTTCCCTGATTTCAACAAATTACGGCTTTTGTCCAACAAACTCAAAAGATAATTCCATTTATGATGATATCAAGCAGTGAAAAGCTGTAAATTGTCACATTTTAGAAGGTGTAAACAGTGAATATTTGTCATTTTTAATCGTCTACATCATTTTAATGATGAAAGAAATATGCTTACTTGCTGAGAAGATCAATATCAATCTCATGCTCGTGTGTTAAATATGGAGCTGGAGTCTGGATGTGATTAGACTCCAAAAAGTCCAACTGTTGTTCACCAAAAACAGTTACGTAACTCTCTGGAACCACAAAGTGCCTTTTTCACATTTCTGTGTTCGGAAGAATTAAATAAAGGAGATAATTAATTAATTAGGGAGCTTCAGAGGTGCTGGTGGAGGTGGATTTTTGAACTTCAGAGCCAGGCTAGCCCTTGTTTCCAGTCTTGATGCTAAGCTACTAAGCTAATCACTTCTCGTCTGTAGCTTTACAGAGATGAGAGCATGTTTGATCTTCTCCTCTGACTCAGACTGTCAACTGTCTCATCAGTTAATCAACTATTCATATCAGCACTACAGGTTGGATACAAGTTTCCTCACTTGCGAGATGTGGTTGTGCTGATGATAAAACACACACAAACACACACACACACACACACACACACACAGACCGGGCTTTAGCAACACCTGCACACACTGCTGAGCCTCACTGTTACTCACGCTGTGAATGTGGACGATAAAATTGTGGTTATAAACAATGCCTGGATTTCATTTTACAAGGCACACCTGAACCCGAGCTTGAGTCACACATCAACGCCCTGCAGGTTCCCACACACAACTTCTGCCTCTCTCACACAGTTTCACATGGCAGCGGCTTCCTCATTTTCATTTCAAATTTGGTTTGGGGGTGGCCGGCAGCCTCGCTCGGCGCCTTGACTGAAATCGTCCAAAATGCGAGGTCTAAAAATACAACCGGAGGATTTTTAAATCGCCCCTTCCTCCAGCTCTTCCCCAGCGAGCTCACTTAGAGGAGGAAAGTCGGGGATCGTCGCAGCTCAGAATTCCCCCGAGTCTCTCCCACCCACGAGGCAGCGGGAGCTCAGAAACCCCCCCTCCCAACATCTCTCCCCATGGCAACAGCGGCTAAAGGAAGAGATGGCCCATGTTATGCAAGAGGATGAAGCTTTGCCAGCAGGCAGGCACCCCTTCCTCCTCCTCCTCCTCCTCCTCCTCCTACCTCTTACACATATTTTCACAGCCTCCCCATTAACCCTCTTTACATTTGTCCCCATCGTTCTCTTAACCTGGCATCATTCTCCCTCTCTTTCACGCTCTTTTTCACACCCTTAACTCTGGCGCTCTGCCATCTTCCCCTTCCCCGTCCTCGACTGCTGCTTTGCCCCCTTTTCATTTCGCTTTGCACCCACTCCTCGAGTCTTTTTCAGAGGCATTTATCTTTGTCCTGTGCCTGCAGAAACACTGCACTGCTGCTGCATGGCTGAGTGGCTTTTTCCATTTAAAAAAAAAGCTATTACTACGGTCAACTGACCCGATAGCTGGCGTGTCGCGATGGCTTGATGGGAGGCACGACGTGACCGGCTGACCCCGCTGAGGGGAGCAGAGCACGAGTTTCCCATCGTTCCTGCAGGGTTCACCAAGTTTCATTTAAGACTTTTTAGACCTGTTTAATACCACGTAGAACTGAATTGTGGCCAGTATGAATCATATTAAATATCAAAGTATGACGTATGACGGAGATGCAGAGGGGACAACACGGCCTAGAATTACTTTTTATAATTTAACACATCCTACTGACATAACTAACTTCATGCAGACTGGACCTTGACAAGTGGCAGAAAAAGAATGGCTGGATTACCCATTACGGATGATTTAGTCATAATTTATAATGAATCAATCATCTTTTATTTACTTATTGTAATTCTTTACTTATTTATCCTATTTTAATTTTTTACTGATGCTTCTTATTACTGCCCGATTGCCTTCGCTAATGTAAAACTGCAATTTTCCCTGCTGGGGGATTAGTAAAGAAGATTTATATTATCAGTCTTATCTTATTTACATTTTTTGCTGGTCAGAGTTTTTGCTAAAATTGATTGTGAGCAGATGATTTTCCTAGTTAGCGGTAGCTACAGTAGCTTCTGTAGCAACTATAGCTGCTGTAGCCACTGTTGCTACGGAAGCTGCTGTACCTACTTTAGCTATTGTAGCTACTGTACCTATCGTTAGCTACTGTAGCTACTGTACCTATCGTTAGCTACTGTAGCTAGCTATTGTTTCTAACAGTAGCTACTGTGGTTTCTGTCAAGCTGCAGCTGCTGTAGCTATCAGTAGAAACTGTAGCTGCTATAGCTAGCTGCTGTTGCTAGCAGTAGCTACCATGGCTTCTGTTGAGCTGCAGCTGCTGTAGCTAGCTATTGTAGCTATCGGTAGCTACTGTAGCTATGAGCAGTGACAGTGTTTGCTACCCCTGTGATGGTTCTGACTGAAACTCCTGCAGTACAATCCATCATGTGTTAATAGTGGCTGAGATTTAGTGGATTTGGTTTTAAATCAAATTTTAGTCAATTGATATTTGCTACCTTTTTTTAAAACTTTAGTCCCAGTTTTGTCATGCACTTTTAATTTTCATGATCTCTGGGCCTGGACGATCTTTCCCCAACCATAACCAAGTTCAGTCAGTGTCTAAACATAACCATAAAACGGTTTAATAATGCTGTTTTCACTGTGAGAGGAAACTGTATTGAGATCAGATATTTTGGCAGAAAACAAATGAAATACTTTGCCAATTAACATTTTGCTGATACGTTCAGTATCAACATTCTTGCAACTTGCCAGAAACAATAATTACCAACATTACGTTATCAAGCATTATGTTTCCTTCAAAGTGTTTGCTTTTGCAAATTAGTTGCACATAAACATGATTTCTATGAGACAGGTTTGCTTTGATGATGCATCACCCTCTCACACCTGCCTGCCACCTGTCACTGCTGCAGCCACCTCACGACCTCGCTCTAAGTATGTCTGAGTGTTTATATACAGCACTGGCCATCAACTGCGTGTACGGCTTTAAAATATTGACCTGACCTCGGTGACCCCGCTCAACCTTCCTGA
>JAPZEA010000008.1:6224258-6236260 GCA_029783685.1 Heniochus monoceros
TCACCTGTTACCAATCAACCTGTTTACCTGTGGAATGTTCCAAACAGGTGTTTTTGGAGCATTCCACAACTTTCCCACACTGACCTGTCTCTGCAGCCTCTCGTTCTCCTCCTGCTCGGCTTTGGCTCTCTCCTGCGCCTCCTTCTCCTCCTGAGCTCTCTGGTTTTCGTCCCTCAGACGCTGCTGCTCGGCCATGAACCGGGCCTCCTCCTCTCTGCGCTTCCTCTCCTCCGCCTCCCGCGCCATTGCCTCCTCCCGAAGTATCCTGAAAAAACACATCTGTGTTACGTACAGTATTACTCATGCTCATGTTATGTATTTGCAGGGAGATCAGCAGTTTGTGGTGTAAATGCAGTGGTGGAGGAAGTATTCAGACCCTTTACTGAAGTACTAACACCACACTGTAAAAATATTCTATTACAGGTAACAATCCTGCATTGAAAATGTTACTTAAACATGAAACGTCCAAGAAAATTATTAGTAAAATAATCGCTGTAGCAAGTTAACTGCTATGGAGGGACAAAATATCCTTACAATATGCAATGCAAGTTTAAAAAGTGTTTTATGTTGCAGGACTGTTGTATTAGTTCTGTCTGATTGCAGCAAAGATAAAATGTAATTTCACACATTGTTGACAATCCTAACAATCTACACTCTGTCTATCAACTCTAGATGAGGTCATATGATGGATAACAAGGTGTTTTGTTGACGTAGCATCAACAGCAGGCTGATATTCACATTGACATGCAGTCTGACCTGTTCTTGCGCTCCTGCTCCAGACGCTCCTGCTCCTCTCTCTCCCGCTGCTCCCGGGCTTGTCTGCGTTTCTCTGCCAGGACACGAGCAGCCTCCTCCGGGTCGTTGGTGCCGGCTGACGGCCTGCTGGCCGATGCAGCTGGGACGGCGGAGGCAGCGGCGGCGGCGGTGGGTGTAGCAGAAGGAGCAGGATTACTGCCGGAGGCTGCAGCAGGAGCAGCGGCCGAGGCAGCCGGCTCTACGTTTGGCACAGCTGGAGAGGCTGCCGATACAACCGGTGGGCTAAGAGAAGGAGGTGTGACCGGTGCAGAGGACACCACGATGGCAGGAACATTACTGGAATCTGTGAGAGAGAAGACAAAGAGACAAAAACACAATTATATGGCAGCAAACATTTGGTTTAACAGGAACATAACTTAATGAAAACATCTGATGAATAAGATGCGAAGATAAGAATAAGGACAAATCGAAACATAATAGATTTTTAAATCATATCACCGAGCTGCGACTCAACACATAAATTATAAGCATGCCAAATGCACTTTTGGTGATTTCGCATCCAGGATTGTCTGACAGTTTGGGAATTCTGTGTACAGTTTTCCTCAGAGGAGAGTTACTGTTGTCTGGGACGAGTTTCAAACACAGCAGCTCAAATATACTGCCAAGACCAGATAATGTCTGTTAAGTTGAATTCACTTCTCTGTACATGTTGAAGATCCTACATCATGTGTGTGATTTTACTTGACATCACAATGATGCATCTGCAGTTAAATACATGCAGTCATAATAAAATACTGTCTAGTTGTAACTTTTCATTTCTGTTTCGTATTCATTTAGATTGAGATCTTGGCACCTATTCCAAATTGCATACTTTTCCTTTTATCTTCATATTTTTGTGCTACAGACTCCGACAGCTGTATGAGCAAGAGGGTCAAAGTTCAAGGCACAATGTCATGATGTAGTAAGTTCCAGTTGTATGCATACTGCAGGCAACAGTACGTACTTTGTAAGGGCAGCTGCAGCACAAATAAAAGCAAAAAGCAAAAGCATGCGATTTGGAATGCAGCCCTGGTGTTTTGCATGGAGACGCTGATCTGAGTCCTCGTGGAACTGTGTGAACAGCAGTCAACATCTGCAACACGCCTGTTGATCTGCAGCAGAAACTGTAGAATAATTTATTGAAAAGACGACAAGTTTGATGTGCACATACGCACAGAGGCCTCTGTTGTTGTGTTACAGCAGCCTGGTGCTGGCTGACAAAATGTAACCAGTGTAACTGTGGCTTGACAGCGTGCAGCATCACAACAGATAGAGGCTGCAGGTGGACCAGAGTAAAGACACACACACACACACACACACACACACACTCTGTAATCAGGTGTGTTCACGCTGCTTTTAAACTACGGTGTGAATGTCAGCCAAACCTCAATGTCACCTTGAAGCTTGGCTATCATCTCCGTTGCAACCACACTCACTCTTTTTCTCCTCTGGGGTGTCTGGCTGCTGGGGTTCATGGCCCGTTTCCACGGCGACCGCAGTGACCGTCTGGGGCTGCACCCTGGCGGGCGTCTGGGCTCGCTTGGGTCTGGTCTTGGTGCCAGGAGGAGGTGTCTTCTTGCCCGTGGGCGTTTTGGAGGCCACTGCAGGCACCAAGGGGGACAAGGGCCGGCTTTTGGGGGCGGCAGGTGATGGAGGTCTGTTTTTGGGCTTCGGGGTGCTGATGAGAAGAGAGGAGATGGCAGCGGAGGTGAAATATGAGCAGGAGAAAGAGTCAAAGAGAAGAGAGAGCGAGTTGGCGGCACAGGAGATGAGATTTCATAGCAGTGCAGGAAAAGGTAATGAGGCTCCCACTGCGCTACATAAAGCTCCTAACTAGGCCAAGTGGAAGATATGAGTGACTCCATCTGAAACTCTGCATTCGGTCGCCATGATTCTTTGGCTGTAGGGGGGCGTAACATGAGAGGAGGGGATGCAGGGAGCCATCTTTCTCCCCTCTTTCTGTCTGAGAGCTCCTCGCTCTGCTGTGGGCAAGCTGGCCCTCAGCCCTGACTGAAAGGTGTCCAGCAGAGTCTCTTTTAGTAGTTAGATTATGACACCTTGGACCATCTGTCAGACATTAACCTGCTCCAAGGATTAAGCACAGGAACACATGATCCCTCAGCCTCTCCCCTACATCAACTCAATACAGACTTATTTAACATTTGTACAGTTAAAAATACAGATTGTATGGGACATATACGGTGCCGGTAGAAGGCAGTTTTTGTCTGTGTTTCCAGACGATACCTGGTCTCCGGCCTGGATCTCTGGGTCATGGTGGTGGGTGATGTCGTCTGTCTCTTCCTCTGCACTTTCTCTTTTGTGAGAGCGTTCTTCTCTTTTTCGTTCTCCCTCTCCTTGTCTTTCTTCTCTTTCTTCTTTTTGTCCACCTTGAAGAAAGACACCAATCACCAGTTATGACCACAGGCTAAGGCTGACACATCTGCTTGAGATAAAGGCCTTTTCTTAAATCTTAAATCAGTTTATTTATTTATACACATGCTATCCTTGTATGAAAAGCCCTTAATGGGCTAGGACCAAGCTACATTGCTAATTCACTCGTTTATTATTTGCCTTCACGAGCATTGCAATCATCTGCTGCTGTTTTTTTTGTAGGTTTCCAGCAACAGTCGAAAGAAAATTGGGGTGCAGCCTTTGTCCATTACGCCCCAAAGCTCTGGAGCACACTACCTAAAGATATCAGGGAAGCAGCTCGCTGAATATTGTCAAAAGAAAAGTAAAAACGTCTCTCTTCACTTTATCCTTTAACTAACTAGCTACTGATTCTTGATACAGGCCTGAAACTTGTGTGCTTTGCCTCCTGCTTGTAAAGTAAGTCCAATTTTCACTCTTCTTTTAGCTCTGTTTTTGGTCTCCACCAACTCCACAGAGAAATGTCTGGCTCTTCAGCTGCTAAATGCTCTACTATAGTCACCAGCTAGCCGCTAATTGTGTCTGTCTTCTGTTTGGTGTTGAGTAGGTAATGTACAGTGGGTTTTCAGAGATTTGGCACTATATAAGATGCTGTTGAGAGCAGTGAGGGTGAACCAAAACAGTTAAGTTGTGTCAAACCAAAACAACGAGCTGAAAGAAGCTAAAAGGCTCCACAGACCTGAGGGGAACTACAGAATCGGGTGATAAATCTCTGCGGATTTGTCACTGCGAGCGACACCTTTCACATTACACATTAATCCATTGTTCATATAAAGTAGATTAGTGCAGGTTTTAAGCCCAAATCTAGGTTTCATTCCCATTTAACAGGTTTGATGGGTCATGAAAGATCCAACATAAATCAATCAACTGAAAGAATGATGAGCCTCCAAAACAGTTAAATCCTAATCCCCACATTAAAAGATCCACAGTAAAAACCATGTATCCGTGGTTACCGGCGTGGAGTTTCGTCGGCGCTGGCGCTGGGTGATGTCCGGCGTGCTGGCGGAGGAGACCCTCCAGCGCTCGGCGGCGTTCTGGTGCGGGTGGTGGTGGGAGCAGGCGTTCAGCGGGCTGGCAGAGGCTGAACGGGAGCAGTGGTGAGAGTCTGAGTAACATAAACATGCAGAGAGCGGCGGCAGGGCCGAGGTCAGGGCCCCAACACACACACACACACACACACACACACACACACACACACAAACACCATGCATGGTGATAATAAAAAGAGTCTCAGTGAGGAAACACGGTCAACGCAACAACTACGACTCACATCGAGCTGACCGGTAAAGAAATGACGGCTGAGGAGGAGGTGACTTATTTTACTGTCTGTTTCTTATTAATTATCTATTAGTGTCTTTTGAATCTTTATTCTTTATAACAGCAGTAACACCATTTCTTCTCAGGATTCATTCATTCATCACCTCACTAACTACATATGTAGATAATCATTAGAGTTATTTATAAGGAAAAAAATGATAAATATTTGCTGGTTCCAGCTTCTCAAATGTGAGATTTTGCTCCTTTTACCTTTTTCATAACATTGTAAGTTACAATGTTGGGGTTTTTGGGTTGTTGGTTGAACATATAAGCAATCTGAAGAGGAAGGAATTTTTCAGAATTTCTTACATTTCTAGACTTAACAAGTAATTTAACAAACAATTCACAGATAATATTGTCAATAATTATTGTTGAGAAAACAATCTGACCACGAGGTCTATTTCCATTTTCTTCTGCACATTTTAAAGACTTCAAAGTTGATGAAGAGTCCAGGGAAGTGCTCAGAAAAAATGGAAGTTTGAACATCTTCATCATCAGCTGATGAAGTTCAGGTGATATGGTCGAAAGCTCCAGAACAGCCACTACATGAACCCTGCTGTGAAATTATTTTCTCAAATGTTGTTTCCAAGATCAAGGATGACAATAATCATTAGTTGCAGCTTTTCAATCAAACCAAACATCACCACAGAGTTTTATATAAAGACACAGAGATAAAAAGCATAATAGTGAGGGGAAAAACACTAAAGGTCACCAAACGGGATTATGGGTACACTGAGTGGTCACACTCACGAGAGTCGCTGTTGTTGAGGAGGGTGGCGGCGCTGCGACTGCGGGCCAGGAAGGACAGCGTCGGCGTCATGAGCCGCTCCACGATCCGGCTCTCCCACGGGCTCAGACGCAGGCTGCGGGCTGACACAAGAGGGCGCCGTCAGTGTCGGGTTACTGTCAGAGCACACAGGCACTCACAGGTGCTCAAAACACCCTCACATCTCCTGCATACTGTCGCACAGGTGCACACTCACACTGCAGGAGGTGTACAGCTCCTCCTCACTGATGACACTGCAGCACTTCCTCTCTCCCCTCACACACACACACACACACACACACACACACACACACACACCAGTAACATGATCTGCCTCTGTTTACACTGCATTCATGTGCTGCTGGAAACATCATAGAAACTACATTCCTCAGAGCAGTGTGATGAAGAAGGAAAGTCTGAGGAAATCTTATGACTTTGACCATGTTAGTGGCACATAAACATTGTTGACACTTAACGTTTATTCAGGCAGAAAACCCTGAAAACTTCTGAAACACAATAAGCAGCATGAGTCTTCCAGGGTTTAACAAAACTGCACATGAATAAAATGCAGGATTATTCAGATCTTTCCACCAGCACCTGAATGCCCGTCTCTCAGAGGCTCTGGGAGCATCAATAATCTCATTGGTTGATTTAGACATCAGGAGGCGGAGCTAAGACACCACAGATTTTCTGAAGTAAGCTAACTGGCAAATTTGACATTCAAAAATAAATGATAAGAACTCTGTTTTTCTGCTATTTACCGATGACACTCATTATATAACAAGGTTAGCAGGAAAGCTAGCTATCTTATATACAGTCGTATTTAACCTGCTATAGGCTAGTAGGGCTAGTTTGACCGTGGACAGTTGGGTAAAACAGTGTGTTTACCAAGTTCATGAGAAGAGTCCATTTGAATGATCCATTGATGTGGTCACGACTTCATGAGCAGAATTTTTCTGATGTTTTTTGGAACAAGGTGACATCAATTTATAAAGGTCACCGAACAAAAGTGCTCTTATTACACAAACCACGGGAAGCAGAATTTTTGTGTGACTTCTCATACTGAAAAAAAACAACATCAAAAATCCTATTTTAAGGTAAGTTAAGACCACACTGAGTATGAGTCGTACAGGGAAGCTTAACTTAGTTGCAGCAGTTTTACTTTTTGGTTTTAGCCGGTTATTTTATCAGTGACATGATGACATTGGAAAACGCAATTGTTGAGATCTGAGGACGTGGCTGCATAGCTGAAAATAATTCCGACAAACACAAGCAGTCAGAGAATCCTGCAGGTAGTAAACAAGAACACTTTAGCCACATTAGCTTCCATTTTATATGCACCCATAATGCCTATAATGCCTTACTGCACAGGAAAACAGTGCGTCTACACCACTGTAGGACATACTGTAGCTCGAGGTTGAACCAGTCTGTGAACTGTGATGGATTTTTTCAGTAAAAATGTTACAGGTTGTGTTTTGTTTTCTCTTCCAAATCATCTGACGGCATGTTTCTCTCCAACCTTGGACCTATTTTCAGTCATGTTATTCCCCAGATCTGTACTGTTAACTTGGTGATGCACCGGTTTCAGATATAACCACAATAAACCGTAGTTTTCTTTTAAGATAACTATTTTTCAAGCTTCACATGCTCAGGTTTAACTCATCCAGTGAGATTATTACTGCGACCAGGACGTGTTTGTATGACTCAAACTCCAGTCCGACAATCAGACAGATATGATACAGAGAAGTCAAACAGGATGAATGGCTGCACTTTAGCCTACATGTTACACACAGTACCACACATTAGATAACACACAGAGGAGCAAACCCAAGTTAATTTCCATTACTTACCGCTCAAACACACATCACACAAGAAGCCAGTGTGGCTGTTTACTCAAACCCAGTGCAGTGCAAACCCTGCCATGTATTAGTGCTGTTTGTTCAACAAGCGACACACACTGCTCTGACCCGCACACCACTCTGGGATCATACGGTGTGTATCAAACTGTTATTGACTGTCATGTGATGAAAATTCAGCACTTATGACGTCCAACAACAGCAGAATATAATAAAATGCATTGTAATGACGGGTGGAAGAAAACACTCACACCAGTAAATCACTCTCTCATATGAGCAAAACAAACAATGTAAGAGGATAAAGTTGCTTTTAGTCAAAGGTCAGCGCCATATTTGACTCTACCAGAATCAAATGTTTGTTAGAAACTATTGATGCCTGTGTATGAATTATATAAAGCACAACACAAATACTAGGATATCAAAAAAAACAAACGTCTTTAACATTAACTGAAATAAAGTAACAAACATTTGAAGCATTTTCCTTCAAATAATTTAACCTTTAGACCTGCATACAGTGGTGGAAAGTGCTACATTTACTAAATATTTGAGTAAATGTAGTGCTACTGAAGTTTTGATATACTTCGCTCCAGTATTTCCATTTAATGCTACTTTATACTTAAACTTCAGTACATTTCAGGGAGCCATTCACTTCACTACATTTAATAAAGTTGGTAGCTGCATTGCAGGTTAAGATTTTACACACAAACATATGTTTCTAAAATATATTACATTTTTATGTGGATAAAATAATTCAAATGAGGTGAACGTCAACTACTTATTACACGTTAATGCATCAGTAATGATAATCTAATAGCATATGTTATGTAACACTGACTTACATACTGAAATATTGAAATTATACAAATGTACATTTACTTAAGCAGCATTTTTTAAATTGCGGGACTTTTATTTGTAGTTGAGTATTTTTTTTACATAGCTTGACATGTTTGTAAATTCCCTTATTCGCTTTCCTGCTGAGAGTTAGATGAGAAGATCAATTCCACTCTAACATCTGGTAAATATGAAGCTACCAGCAGCAGGAGGTTAGCTTAGCTTAGCACAAACCCCCAGACAAACACTCCAGGAAATCAGTTTCCAGTCTTTATTTTAAGATAAGCTAACTGAATGCTGGTTGTAGCTTCATGATTTGCGACACGTTAGTGGCATCAATCGAAAAAATCAGAATTCTTCCTCAGCTGCTGCCTGGTAACTTGATATTGATAAGAGATATGTTCATGTAGTTTCTTTTCTCTTTTTCAGTTCTTTTACTGTTCTGTCGTGCTACAACAGAAAACACGCAAGTGCACAGGAGAGATAAAACACACAGATGGACACAGAATGCGCCATCTCAACATGAAATGTAATGATGTGTGACAGCTGGTCCAGTTTGTGCAGATATCCTGTCTCTCATAGCAAAAACTTCGACTAACAACATGCTGTGCACGGACGCTTCATTTGGTGACAGCTCGACTATGTGCGCTGCTTCTTTTCAATACTCTATTGTTGTGTATCACTCTCTTGACATACACAGAGGTATGCATGACACCTACAAACACATACCACACATTCACATGATAATAGTGCAATCACAACAGCGCTGCAACAACGACACGAGGGGTCTGGTTTAACATAAATCGCTAATAAAAACACTCTGCAACACAGATCAGCCTTTATTATGTAACAGCTGGTGCAGTCACCTCTGCTGCACGCTGGCCAGATCATTTTAACGTGTTTTATGACTAACTGATAACTCCACTACCTCCTGTTGCTAGGCAACAGTCGTTTCCCTCCTCCTCCTCTTTCTCCAATGCGGCAGGCGGAGGCTGAGCTGAGCTGCTGCCTGGCGATCGACTGTTCACCTGGAGGTAGACTGACGCCTGGATCTATAAACACCACCCACCCAGCATCGCTACCCCTCCCCCCTCCACAGTATTTACTGGTACACTGTGCAGAGCATCTCTCAAGGCCAGAAACACCAGCTCTGATATCGATTCTGGCTTTGCAGGAATATGATTCAGCTCCTCTCATGTTCCCGCAGTGTCGTAGCATCTGTCACAGTTATGATCAAGCACGAAATCTGAATCTCGCCTGTTGTGACGTGGGAGCCTATAGCCAAACTGCTGATTGCACTGTTGGTGATACGATCTATAATGACACGTGTTATGAGGCGTGACGAATCCGAGATGAAGACAGTACTGCTGACGTAAATGTGGAAACTCAGGGGTCTGATGAAATGAGATCGATATAACAAGTTAATTTAAATATCTATCATAATACAGCAGCGTATTGCTGCCACCATGACGAAAAAATTTTCCTCAGTGTCTTGTCACAATGTGAAAAGTGAAGATCCTTTCTGTGTGATACAACTAACAAGATACTTTTAATTCTATATATTATACATGCATTTTATATACCAAATTATTCTGGTCTTACAAGAAGCTCTTCTTGTAACGACAATATATCACTTTATCTTTTTAGATCACAAAATCAAAAACAGAAGGAAATTTTAGCCACACTAGTGATTCTGTGGCAACGTAGGTGTGCCATGAAACGTACAGATGTTCATTGCCCCCAGAGTACTTTGGTTCATGACTTAAAGCAAGACTATGTCACTTTTGAAAGAAGAAATATCACAATTAACCTCTTAGAAATGAAAGATGAGTTTATGCACTCAGTGGTTTTTCTGTTACAACCCTATTTGGTCTGGTATGACCAGTAGCTTATGGTGGCTAAGGTTAGCAAACTTTGCATAGCTGTTGTTGGATCGTAACCGCCTCTGCTTGTGCTACTGTTGTGCTACATTTTAGCATTGAACATTATCCTGTAACTGTGACCACAGTGTCTGGTGTTCAGTCTCACTGTAGTTGCTGCAAACTATTGACATTCCCATTAGTCTAAGCTATATTTTGTGCTTAGTGCTGTTTAGCTAATGTTAGCATGCTAACATGCTAAAATAAGACGATGAAGATGGTAAACATTATACCTACCTAACACCAGCATGTTAACCTTGTGCGCATGTTAGCATGCTGGTGTTAGCATTTAGCTCAAAGCACCGTCCACTGCAGCTAGCATGGCTAAGACTCTTCATCATGTTTCTGCTAACATACCAACTTACTGTGTTATGATGGGAAAATGTTCTTGTTTTAACCATATGCTGCTTTTGTGTAATTATGGGAAAGTTTGTGATACAACAAGCTAAAGTGACGTGTTGCTATAACGAGAAAAGTTTCTTGAAAAAGCAGAATATTTTAGCATGTAGTAATAACAAGAGAATACTACATCAAAAATGTCTTGTTACAACTTGAAAGCAATTGTGTTATAATAAGAACTTTTCACGTTTTAACAGAAAAATTAACATTTTTTCTCATGTGACAGCAATACGTTGCTGTAAATTCCAAAACAGCAAGAGAGGCTTAATCTCTATGCAAACAGGCTATATAGTTATACAAAATAACACATAAAATCAAAATATAATACAATGCATGTGCATTTAGTTGCTCTGCTTCCACTTGCAACAGTCACACTTATATCCACCACCAATACCACCACCACACCAAACCACCAACAGTAAAGTGGAGGGGACCAACCAATAAAGAAGGTGCTGTGATAAGATGTGAACTTATAAACCTATGAAACACACCAAAACATATCACAAAATATGGCTCGGTGATGTCGATGTGAAAGGGAGGCTGATCAAAAATGCAGAGAAGAGTCAAATCAATGACAACCACCAACTGAAATTAAAAACCACGATGCATACGAGACCGAGAGCGTGATAAGAGGAGGGAGTAGGTGGTAAATGACCAGTCACCAAGCACAGGCAGGCAGGCAGGCCACCAGAGACGACAGTTATAATAATAATAAAAGAAGAAAACCAAAAACAAATTCAACAGACGAAGGTCTGGAACAATTAGGCAGGCAATGGATCTATGCCCCGAGGCTTCAACAACCACTCAGAGACATTTTGAAGACGTGATGTCATGATTCACCAGCTCATTCTGTTTTCTTCCAGGTAGATGGTTTCTTCACCTTGCTCTTCGGCCTTGCGAGCATCAACACTTTGACCGTTATCAGCATCACCCGATACATCAAGGGATGCCACCCAAACAAAGGTCAGACCCAACCTGGCTGAACTGAAGTGAGAGAGCATAAAGAAAGCTTCAGACCCATGTCTCTGCCTGCCTCACATTCCAGCAGTTCTTATCTGACAGAAAAGTGTGTTTTTTGGTTCTAATGAAACCTTATTACCGACTTCAGCTATGGAAATGACTACCACTTGTCCCCAGCAATTTCATTTACATTTGGCCAACATGTCATTAAGTTAATTTGAGGTGACTTTTTCTATTTTCGGGTGTAAGTGATGCTTAAGAATGTCTTAATTATATGGAAATCGGGCTGAGCCTCTGTTGTCAGCGTGGGATAAGAGTTTTTACTGTGTTTGTGGCTGCTCATAAAACACAAGTAATATAAACCTGTGCATGTTTTTTTTGTTGCATTGGTGGTCAAACTATATGAACATTAGTGGTACATGTGGGATATCATCAACTACATTACATGCCAGATCATAGCTGCAACTACTGCAAATGACAGCAAATATTCCAATCAATGATATCAGGTAATGCAGCCTAACAAAGCCAACCTACGTTACCCATAGCAACAATGGCACTGTACTCTCTCACAAACTGTCCTTATCGTGTGGCACTGACCTAAGATATGAGAGCGCTGCTCAGAAGTAGAGCAGGCCAATTGATTTTCTTTCTTCCTCTGTTGACAAAGCCATGTGTGCTTTGTCAACAGAGGTTCTTTTCAGTTGCAGATGTTTGCAAAGGCTGTTAATA
>JAPZEA010000008.1:6247002-6259432 GCA_029783685.1 Heniochus monoceros
AGTTTGATGTAAGATGTAACCTCTAGAAGTCTGTAAGAAACTATCACAAACTGGCTCCACACAGATCCGGTCATGTGGCCAGACTTCCTGACCTCTGACCCTTGCGGAAGGTGAGAGGCAGCAAAAAGCCACAAAACACATCCTGTTTTAATCCGTGGGTCTGTGATTTTGTTTTCACGCTCGCTCACGCTGCCGATATCGTCACTGAGCTCGGCTGCTCAGCCGCTGTTTGTACGAGTCTCTCCCTCCCTTCATCCCTCTCTGGTTGTCAGACTGGAGAAGTCGGTGACAAACGGAGCAGAGCTGCAAAGACGCAGGGAGGGGGGGACTGGAGGAGGAGGAAGACGAAGAAGAAGAAGAAGGGACAATTTGTGCACTTCTACAAGGACATGTGGAGGGTGCAAAGAGAGATTTATAGAGAAAGAAGAGCTGGAGAACAATGAGAAGTGGTGCAGAGGGGTGTTTTTATAATGACAGAGGGGAAAAAAGGAGAATAGGATTTGAAAAGACAAAAAGGAAGAAAGATAAAGACAGTAAGCGCTGAGGCCCAGAGCTGGAGAAATAATGAGACATGAGTTCAGAGATAGCGAGGCAGGAAGGTGAGCGGCTGCAGGCTGGAGGCCAGCTCTCCACTCGAGTCAGCCAGCAGTGGGCAGATGGAGCATGACGCTCTCCTCAGGCCCGTCCAAACGCTCACCGAACCACATGAATCACAGATTAACACTGGGCTCCTCTCCAGCCACCCCCACTGTACTTCAACACCGAGCTTAATGCACAGGTTGCACTATGGAATACTAATGGGAGAATAATAGGATGTGAATTGGAGCCCCGTGTGTGTTTGGATAAGAGAGCAACTGTAAGAAAGAATATGCAGGATCATGTTCAAACAGGATGGCACTTCTTCTCCCTGATGTTGAAAAAAGGATTAGGATTTGGCAAAAAGAGGATTGCAGTGCTCCTCCTTACTTGAGAAGATTACTTGTTCACCAAGTGTGGCTGACTTTTAGAATTTGATCAGTTTACCAGCCTTACATGGCTGCAAGAGACGCCAAGAGTCCAAATTAGGAACTATTAGGATCACTCGAATTCGTAGAATTTAAAATGTTCTTGGGGAAAAAAAAGAATATGTAGCTAAACAGCATGCAAAACAAATTCAAAAATGCACATTAACAAGTGGTTCTGATTCTACTGCCACCATAACACTGTCAGAAAATGTGGCTGTAAGAAGAGACTTGAGCTACTGTCAGACTTCAACCCAGAAATTTATGAGCAGAACTTATTTTAATTTAATTTGTTTTTCTGCTGTGGTTTGAATGTTTTTTAGAGTTTTTATTGTGAAGTGTGGTTTTCTGTTTCGCTTTATCTCTGGTTTGATTTTATGGATATTTAATTCCTATGTTTTGGTAGTCGGCATTGGTTGATTAGGAGGGAAGCCCTGCAATTTCCATGTTTTTATGGAGGAATAAAGTGAACCTTAATACTGAACAAAAGAAAATGAAATGACTCGCACAGCCTTAGCGGTAGTGATGGGGTGAAGTTTACTTTAATGTCACCAGGTACGACTGATAAACTGCACAGAAAAGACTAAAGAACAAAGGCCCGTTATGGCAGAAGATGAGATCCCTCATAGTTTATGCTACAGAGCTGAATCTAACTAGTTATTACCGTAAGCAGGCATGGGTGTGGCTGTTGTGTATTTTCTTGGATCTAAATATGCTATAAGAGAGGAGTGATGAGAGGTGTTGTGTTAAAGATAAACTTTTGAAAGAAAAAATAGCATGTTCTACCTCTTACAAATGAAAAGTTGAATTCATGAGCAATGAAACACAGTCTCGTTTTTCAGTACACTCAGGGACTGACCAGTAGCTTATGGTGGCTAACGTTAGCTAATGTTAGCTAACTTTAGAGGTACGGTGCATGCTGGTTTTCTACAAACAACGGGAAATGAGTTATTATAGTTTAGCCCATTCATCAACACACAGCTCATGAAGGCAATTAAGATCACACTCTGTCTCTGAGTCATAACTCAGTAAAATCCACACACACAGACATGACACACATATTTTTAGATTCAGTGTGATTTGGACTTTCTGAGGGTAAAATTATCTCCAATGTCAACTGCGAATAAGTGCCCATAAATCAACCCAGAAATCACAGAAATAAAGACGCTCCTTATAACTCCAGAACTTGACTCAGAATCATCATGTTTTTAAGTTTTCTTCAATATCAAAGTAATCCAGTGATGTTTGTCAGTACATGCATGAATACACTGCGAACAGGAACTTCAAATAGCTAGTTCAGCATACTTTTAATGGTGCCAGTTTGCTAAAATCTAGCAAAATACAGGCTAATAACACAGGTCCTAAGAGAATAGAGCTCACAGACTCCATGGCAACATTATACCTCCTGTTTATATCCCCCAAAGCATTATGGGAACTGTGTTTCACAAAAGTTAGAGCATGATTATCCCCCAAACAGAAATAAGACCAAGGATAACACCAGGACTGACAAAACCCATGAATATGAACTTTTTTTGTTATAGTTTATTTTCTTTTTACATTACTGAGGCTCAGAATGTACCGTTGACTGTGGGGGTTTGTATCTTATACCAACAGTTATGCTACATTACACAACAGTCATTAAAGGTGAAATTCGATTGCAAACTTCATATATGATATAATATGCAGTCTTAACTCTATGTTTTCAGCTGTGTTCTCCAGCCTTGCAGAAATAGCTCAGTGTCAAGTGCATCTAATCACACATGATCAGCCATTCATGTGACAGGCTCCATTTAACACAGAAACACAAATTCAGTATGATGTTCACCCGCCGTTGCCTCGCTCGCTCCCTCTCTCCTTCCTCCCCCTCAGAGCCTCGTCCCTCCGCTGCCATCTCAGGTTTCTGTGCCACTGTGACAGACTCGGGGTTTATAAATAGCGTTAAGCACCATACTGAGAACGTCGGCCATAAAAGGGGCTGGCTCCTGTCGAGGCACCTTTGGACGGCACAGTGACCACAAGTGGTACGCCAGCTTTACTGGACAGGCACGGGAGGAAAGTTAACTTTGTTTGTGTGTGGGTCGCGTTGGCTGGTAAAACCCAAATTCATCTGGCACAAAAACTGTAACCGATAATAGAATAAAACAGAGAAGGACGTCCAAATGAGAGGTGGCAACCTGCCAAACTGGGAGCCAAACTTAGCCACATTAAATCTCAACCACAGCTGAAACTGCTCAATGATGGTCAGGAAACAATCTGTTAACCCTTAGATACTCCAACAATGTTTTCCCTCAGACAGCTGGGGGGGGTACGGATGCTTATACTTCTAGTTTGAGTGCACTGCATTTCCCAGCATTCCTTTCTGAAAGGCTCCTGAGTACAAGTGTGACTGCCTTTTTTCATTCACGCTGTTTACCCACTCATTTCCTGTCAAATCTCTACTGTTCGCTTTCAAAAAAAGAATCTCCAACTCATACCCAGCCCAGTTAAGGCTAATTCATGGTTTTCCACATGTTGTAAATTTCACTATCAGCCCAAGTCCACAACGTCCATTAATTACCACTAGGAAACTATCATCGAGTGCTTTGTCCATCCCATCTATCCCAAAAAGGGGAGGATGAATAACATAATATTATAACCTAGTATTAGCTAGGTGTGCCTAATAAACTGGCAACTGAGTATATTCTAGTGACAAAGTTGCTAACTTAAATATTAACATCCTCAACAATTAAATTACATTATTAACTGTAATTATGTGTTTCACTCGCTGTTTACAAGCATCTAGCATCTGGAAAAATTAGTTTCATTCTCTGATATAAGAGTAGATTTTATTCATCTACTTGAGAAAAGAAGTTGTAAAAGAAGTTTCTTTTCAAAGAGCTATTAATGAGGCTGGCTAGTAGATAAAGCGAACGGGATAATTATTGCCAGCAAAGCATCTCTTTAATCAGTCTTTTCTGAAAGGTGGAGGGTAGCAGAACCCCATGTTGTGTGAAGCAGGTCAGCCTCTGTTGTTTGGAGTTATGTGCATGACAGAGCCACTATGTAAACGTGTGTGTGTGTGTGTGTGTGTGTGTGTGTGTGTGTGTGTGTCTTTGTGATGAGCGGGACATGTTGGATCTGGGTCAGGCCAACCTCAGGAATCCCTGGCATGCACATTTCCCGTGCACATGTTTATACAACAAACGTGTGTCTTTTGTAGGCCTGTGTGTCTGCATGGCCTGCATGTGCCAACGAATCAAAAGATTAAAATCATCCAAAAAGAGAGGAGATTAAATACAGTATGTGCAGTCGGAGAAAAAGGACAATGTATGATTGATTTCACTTCCAGAAAATGCACAAACTCAGATTAAGTGACAGAACATATTTGACTGCTTATACACTGTCAAGCACACGTCCTTGATGGACACTTCCACCACGTCTTCCTCTATGGATAGAAAAAACGGAAATGCTCTTGGCCAACAAGTATCCACGCCCCAGGGAAAAGCAGAGGAAGAACATTCCTGAGACATTTACACGACTCAAGTTTGGCTGTCCTGAGAGCTATAACCAGTGAGTGTGAAAAGTTTACAAAATAAAATTCCGACGTAAATATTCAAGTTTTACACCAATTTACACCTCAACAGCTTGAAAAATGACCGGTATCTTTTGGCTGTCACCCTAAACTGAAAACCCACCATCTCGTGACAAGCAACAATAGAACTGAGTACACCAAAAGGTCACTGAGTACAAATTCAAGCACGCATGATAGAAAAAAGCCCACAAAACAAAATGTCAGCCACACCATTGCCTCTGAGGGCACATGAAAACTTCAGGCCTCACGAACAAACGCTGCACGAACCTTTGAACCCCTCAGATTCTGCCATAACGTCGTGAGAGGCCACCAAACCAACAGCTGCGACTGTGATGAGTTGCAAGTCGCAGCGACAAGCAACAACGCCACGCACGGCTACTAACCACTGCCACAGAAGAAGAAATGTGGCTTCCCTGCAATGATGAAAGAGGAGAAACCTTACATTTAAAGCTGGGTTTCCAATTACAGACCACTTACTGTCAAAACTACTGTGTGTCAGCTGCTATGCTGCATTTTCTCTTTGGATCACTGAAGTTTGGCTAGAAGTGAACGGAGCCACGACACCCTTAGCTTCTGCAGCTACGCCTGTCAACTTTTCCATTCTGTTCTTAGTCATTTTTTGAAAAAATAAGGCTTTTCATTACTGGCCAAAAACACAGGATTTAGCCACCTGAAAGGACGACTGTCACAGATTTTATCAGCTGTAGCTAGCTAGCATAAACTACTCCTCATGCTAAAACTCAGTGAGTTGGTTGAAAAGCCTGTCTCCAGCTGAATTTTTAATGTCTCCAGTTGACTTTTTTTAAATAAGGACCCTATAAACACTGGGTCTTGAATTTGCACATATTTGCTACATACTTGTACTGGTATGACACTAAAAGACGGAGGCTAAAGCTAACAGGTCGCAGGAAAAAAGTCAAAAAAGCATGAACATCCTTACCAGCAAATGACCCGTAGCAGACTTGAACATAAAGGAGGAACATTGTACATTGCAGGGTAGGGCTAATTGTCCCTATTGTTATGCATATACTGTATCTTTGCCTTTGGAAATAATGTTCAGTACTAGCTAGTTAGCTGGACATGCTAACAATTGCAGCTTACTTTAGAGCAGATAAACACAAATAAATCAGCGTGAGCATGAACAGTGTTGATAATCTATGGCTTAAAGTTTAGTTATTGTGTCTGTGTACTGTGTTTATTCACTGTGTTTATTTACAGCCTTCACAATAAAACTGGCATGAGCTCTAGCTAAGAGGCGCAACCACTTGAGGCTGGTTCCAAAAGTGAGTCAATCCCCATAGACCATATTCAGATTAAAATGCCTGTTACTGTTCAAATTGAAATTAAATTAAATAAAATTAAGGTTTGAAGTTATGCATAATTGAGAGCGTGGCTGTTTTGAGTGACAGCTAACTGTTAGGTTTTAGCAACCAGACGTGACGTCACAGAGGCTACGTCCATGTTTTATACAGTCTATGAATGTAATTTGGTAGACTGTCTCTTTAACAGAGACCTGCATGTCCTACTTTCTACCTCCATTCGACCAAAGCTTGGCTGATCGAGACACAAGATGCTGGTTTATAACAGTAAACAGTGTGAAAGACAATTTTCTCATTATCTCAACCCTTCCCCTGTCTTTGCATACACGGCAAAAACAGGACAAGCTATTAAAAGTATTAATGAAGTATTACAGAGAGTGTATGGGTCTGAACATGAAAGCTAAAATAGATTGAGTCAGAATGGCGAGGGACAGGCAACAGGATGTTACTCCACGGCAAACAGGAGAGATCTGGAGATGCTTTTAACCACAAAGAAGTGGGTTACCCAGTCACAAAGACTTAAAACACAGGCGAGCATGAATCATATATACATCATCTATTATTCACTTTTGTCTCCTCCTCTATGCACCAGTTCAGGGTTGATATTAAAAATAAGGTCAAAGGTGAAAGGAAAGGAAAAGAGTGAAGATTTTTGAACCATTTTTAAATGGCGGCTGCTGCTGAGAAAAGCTGTTCTTGGAGACGGAGGGAAAATAGCTCAGGCGTGGTTTGTTGTGACTGAGAACGTCGTCAGGGAGTTTCACTTCCTCGGCCATGACCTCATCATTATGTCATCGCCACAATATAGCAACGGTAAGCAAGACACATGATGTAAATAAACACAAGTTACCACAAGGTATGTTTCTCTTTACGTCGTTACGTAAGGCAATGACAATAAAGTAGTAACAGACCTGCTCAGTCATTAGCACACTGCAAGCTTGAACGGTTGTTTCAGCCAAACAGGAGTATGGCTGCTGCTCAAGAGTGACAAAGAATAAAACAGAGGCAAAGAGAAAAAAGACAGACAAAAACTGTCAAGTACTGAAAGCTGGAATTCAATGTTGGGTCAGATTTGTCATTTTCTTCATTCATAGTTTCAACTTAAATCAGAATATTGTTAATTTTAGACTGTTTCATTAAAGCTGCACTGATCTAAACAGGCATATATTTCCCACAGGAGCTGGTGGAGACCAAAATCAGAGGTAAAAGACGGTGAATATTGGACTTACATTCATCAGGTGCTCCGACATGCAAAATGAATGGTGATGCATGTCTGCTAGATGAGTAACTATGCAACTGTAGGCTAAAATGTTCACCTTAACAACTTTATTAGATAAAAGTATGTCAATGTTGTGTTTACAGCTTATTGCACTGCTCCCGAGTGGCAAAAAAAAAAAAAAAAAAATCAATTAATGCAGGTTTAAGGCAAAGTTCTTACACAGCTACTTGTGTTTAATGTTTGTGAACTTTGGCTTCTTTTGTCAAAAAAAATATAGAGACTTTGTCTTTGTCAGGGTATTGAAAAGTATTGAAATTGTTTTATAATTGCAGAAACTCCAGTATTATTTCAGCACTAGTGCAGAAACCATTGAAACAATACTCCTGAATGCTGCTGAAAAAAGGAGTTATAGAGGGATTTTCCTAAATAAAAGTAGATATTGTAAAAAAGGAGACAAAAAAGAGACACAGAGACAAATGAAACAATAGATAGAAAAGAAAGCAAACACAGATCTGCAGTAACAATGAGTCGCATTGCAGCTGTTTACTTCTCTCTTAACCGCAGACCACCACACTCCCTCAGACACTGACCACTTACTGCATCAGAGCCTGCAAGAGAGTCTGCAAAGCACATCTTTCTTGCGTTTTTACAAGGAAACCATACTCCTAACTTCATCTGCTGTTTCTTCTACTTTATTTAACAAGACAACATCTATTTTTCAAGAGAGACCTGGACAAGAAGACAGTCTCAACTAACCTGGTGTCAATATTTAATAAAAACTAAATCTTGACAGTCTTTTTGTCATTAAAACACCAGACACAGGTGTATATAGACAACAGCTGCCCCATCACACTCTTGTTTTGGACTCATAAAGTAGGGCATAGCTGTGTCTGGCTGACTAATGTCGACCTGGCAGCACAGTGATGTGTGACTAAGTTTAATCTCAGCTGAGGTCTGGTTTCAGTGCTGTGCCTTCAGCCTGGTCATAGCAGGTCAACAAGTTATACTGTGACGGCCGGGAAAAAGAAGGACCATTTCTGTCTTATATCATGCTGTAATGAGGAATTGGGGAAAAATAGATCCCCTGACACGAGATGAATGGCTAGTAATCGTTGAAGAACTCATCTTAAAGGAAAAACTGTTTTATCTTTGGGCTCGAGCTGAGTGATACATATCAAATTAATTCAATTAATTAGAAGTTCTGTTTTTGCATGGTGCGTAAAATATGTCAATTATGAAAATTATTGCAAAGATTGGTCATGATGATCTGCACATAAAGGAACATTGATGATTGCCAGCTTCATTAGCTGTCTGCATGATTGAAAGAAATCAAAATTTTATCTTTTTAGCCTGAATGGGAGTACAATTAAACTCAGCAACAGGTCTGTAAGAATGGTATACTGCTGTAAATATATTTCCCAAACAGCCATTGATTGTTAGAAATTTTTAAGTGGAAAAAAAAACCATTTGCTGTATTTGTGATAAATTTTCACAGTTAATAAACTTGATGTTTTGGGGAACAGTTTTTAATTTTAATGCACTTTTTGCATCCAGTATTGGCCGCTTGATTCTTCTTATCTAATGTAAGAATAAAACATTGCTTCATTTCATAAATGACATAAAGACGAGGATTCAACACCTCTTTTCACTAAAATCAACAGGAAGCGGGAGCATCAACTGCGCAGTGTTTGGCTTCAAAAACATCAGATGTTCAGTCATCATGCCAGAGGACAGGAATGACGCATCGGAGAGGTCAGACAGCCTCCATGTGATTTACTGCAGCTCAGACACATCGAATCTGGCAACCAAGAGGGTCTCCAATGTCAGCTGGAAGCCCTCTGGACAAGAGGGGAACCTGACCAGCTGCAGCCAAAAATTCTGCAGGAGAGTTTTCAAGGATCATCTCAGAGCAACAAAGGGCAGACTGAGCTGCTAGCTCAGTCACTGCCACTCATGTGTTGGGTGATGGACACAGCAGTGTGGCGTCATTGTAGGAGACTGCAGAGGTAATCAATTGACTGGTGCAGCAGGAGACGCTGCATTTTAACTGGTTTAATGCCGCTCTGTTCAAAAATAGCCACCCGGATAGCAGAAAAACAACTGGAGAGGTTTGAAAAGAGAGACATAAAGTCGAGGTGGCTTATCTTATTTTTATTATTATGAGTTTCGTTGTGCTGTCTTAGATTAAATTGCAGTCATGCAATATGTTAGCAACGAGCATCAGCCATTATCTGCGCTCTAATATTAGAGCCTGTGCGTCCTGTGACTGAGATGTTGGGTGGTCAGTGACGTGTGTGTGTGTGTGTGTGTGTGTGAGTGTGTGTGTGTGTGTGTGTGAGCATGAACCTCAAATGTAGCTACATCTGCGCTGTTATCTGCACACACACACACATAAGCACACACACACACACTTCAAAGAGGAGGACGTGGGGACGCATCTGTTAGTGATTCCCCTGAGGTTGCAGTGACACATCAACAAAAACATCCAGTACATACTGCAAGGCAGCATGGGTAACGGGGAGACAAGTCCAGGACAGGAACCAAACGGAAACAGCTGAACGACTATGAAGCTAAAACACCAAATATAAGGAGAATCTTTCTATTATAGAGAATTCTTTGCTAAAATAATATCATCTCCTTTGAAGGAAGGAGGTCTCTGCAGGTAACGCTGCAAAAAAGCTCCTATTTAACACCAAAGATGAATTCAGCTGCATTAATATTGCTCAATTAAACTTTAATAGACAGCCAACGCCCAAAGAAGTTAAATAGGAGTGAGCTGTGGAATAAAAAAGATAGAGTGGTGAGCCTCTGGGTTAGCTAGAAAGACCCTGAGGACACGATCAATACTGCGGGTGCTCAGCACATCAAAGTAAATCTTCAGCTTTAATATTTAAGCTATATTCAAGTGCAGAAGAGCAGTGTAACCAGGGCTGGATATCAGACCTCAGCAGTCCTTCGGTACCCACCGAAATGTGGGACAAAGAGTGAAAAAGGAAGTCATGTAGCAAGCTGAGTTTTAAGTCTTCTTTGATTTTGTCAAACAAAAGTCTGACGGTGACTCAAATCCACACCTCTGCTAGTCAATATTACGCAACAGTGACGTAAATCTGAATCAGCCATAAAAGCTTTTACTTTACAATACTGAACATCCTCTGGTGTGCAGTCAGGAAGTGATGTGCTTCCTGAAGCAGCAGCAGTTAATGTGGAATAAAGAGAAGAAGAAATGGTGGAAATATATATGATGATAGCATTAGCATTAACAGCTACTACTAACAGAAGGCACATTTCATCATATCGTGATTGAAAACTGGGTCATTCTGGATTATCACTGAAACATTTAGAGTATCTGGACATATAGCTGAAACAGAGAGAGGTCAGCACTGTATCTGCCTCTTTATCTTATGACTCCCTCCACATTAGCTCTAAAATAGTCACAGATGTGCAGGTGTTGCTACAATGACTCTAATCTATGAAATGTGATATGACAGTTGCTTTTATGACTACACTCTGCCTCACACCAATCCCTAACAGGATTATGCTGCAAACAGGATTATTAATATCAATGCCCCATTCATGACTTCTGCTTTTTTCTGAATGCCAGATATGAAGGGAAACATGACTAATGTGTGCATAAGCTCTCAGGAAGCCTCGTCCTTCTTCTTACTCGGCAGCAGAATGGAGCATTTCCTCTCCTTTCCTGTGCGAGCGGCTCTTGTCATGGCTGTGATTTATAGCATCTGGTCACAGGGATCGCTGACGTGGAGTGTTGGGGGAGAGCGCTCCGGTCTGGTCCGTCTCCTCCTACCTCCCTTCTTCTTCTTCAAACCACAACAACTCGCCTAAACCTCGACTCCCCGTCCTGTTTCTCGGAGTCATTCTAGCCGACCCCGTCCACACCCAACCCTCCCACCCGCATGTACAAGCATTCGAGCCCCCAGTCCGCAAACGAGAGCTGAGAAGAGCTTTGTCTATTCAGTTTTTGTCTAACAGAAACAGTTAATAATATAGAATTGGGATTAAACAATCTAAGATGTAACAATTACTTGATTAATCAATTATCTGATCAGGAGACAATTACTTGGCAACTATTTTGATTTGACAAACAATACTGAAGTGACTGTTTGCAAATCCCCCTTTAGCTACTGATGGTACGCTAGTTATCCATTCGCACGCCACACATATGCAATTTACTATTGTATCGGTGACATTTCGCTACAACTTAAAATTATTTTGCTATTTTTAAAACAGTAGGTTCTTGATTTCAGAGAGAGGTAGACAAAAGAAGAATCTCATTTTTGTGAACGGAGATCAATGATTGTGAAACGCAAAAAGAAAAGACGATCGTTGCTAACAGATCATATAAACTCTGCAGTAGTTAGCTAGCTAATTATGCTAATGTTAGCTCCATGACTTGGTTGAAACATGTAAAATTGTCTTAAATATGCACTTGATGGCTATACACGCATAAAATCATGCTAAAATAATGAAACTAAAGCTAACAGGTCCCTAGCAAAGAGTCAACATGCTCACCGGCTGATGATCCATGTAGACGACACAGAAATACTGCTGTTTGAGCTAGTTAGCCTCCTACGTTTAAAATGTTAAGATAATCATGTTTGGCTGCTTAGCTTACATACTTTGACAAGAATAAGGTTATATTTATGTTTTATTGTTTGTAATTTCAAAAAGCCGCCAAGAAATTTACAGTTAGAACTGTAAAGGATTTACAGTTTACTTTTAGAATGAGGACTAAAAGGCATGTTTAGCAAAAAAAAAACCCTTAAGCTAACATTAGCTGGGGTTGCTGAAGGGCTAACTTCCCCAAATCTAATAAACAGCAGGACAGAACTGCTAACGTTAGCCAGAACTCTGTAGCATCCTTTCATGTCCACGGTCTTACTTGAGCTCAATATTAATTTTCCTTTCCATTTATTTTCCTTTTTCATGTAACGTAACGCCACAAAATAAGGTGGTTTAAGTTTCCTTGGCCTTGGAAGTAACGCTGGATTTGGCTGCTACTCTAGCTAGTTAGCTAGTTAGCTGAATATGCTAACATTAGCAGTTTCTGTTGGATCAGATCTATTCCTTATGTCTTTTTTTGCTCTTGTATTTTTGGTTTTATAAAAGACTATAAAAGAAATCCTTCATTTCTTTAATTCATACAGGCTCACTTTGTTTCAGTTGCTATGATTGATTGCTATGACTATGTTGCTATGGTCAAGTGTTACAGTGATTTCAATAAAAGTTAAAATGATTGTCAAATCAAGCAATTTTAAGATATTTTGGGCTCTTAGAAAATACAAGAGCAAAAAAAGACATA
>JAPZEA010000008.1:6418221-6432132 GCA_029783685.1 Heniochus monoceros
CCCTGTGCGCATTGCTGCCCCCTAGTGTGAAAACAGGTAACTACAGCAGGTGCGGGTCTGACCTGAGCGTGTCTGTGATGGAGTGTCTCCCCCTAGTGGCCGCTGTTCACTGCTGCCATCCTCACAAAAGTGTGTTTTCGAGGTCAGAGATGCGTGTGTGTGTGCGTACGTGTGTGTGTGTGTGTGTGTGTGTGTGTGTGTGTGTGTGTGTGTGTGTGTGTGTGTGGTGTGTGTATGTGTGTGTCCATAAAGTGCGACGAAACTGAATTTCTCATGGGGGATTTTAAGTTTTCAGCATGAAATTTTTGGGAAAGATTGTTTTGTTCCTGAAGTGTGAAAACAGCAGTGGTCAGAGGTCACAGGACAGGAAATCTGAGGTCAACCCAGGCAAATAAAATAACCTTCATATCCTCCATTAAGGAGGATGTTTAGTACTCCTATGTGTACTCCTAATGTCCTGCTATGTTTGATGGGAAAAAAACACGTTTTTCTATTCTGCTGCAACCAAACCTAAAATTAATCACATCAGAGATCATCTGTGGCTTCAGAAGATGCTTTTTCACTCATTTGTCGCCTGATTTAGATTTTGAAGAAATATATGACCTTTACTACTCCACTACTGATTTTTTCTTTGTGTTAAACGGCTGATAAACTTTTTTTTTTTCTTTAAGCAATATGTGTCGTTTCATTACATCTTATATTTCAGTAGATTTCAACACTTGAGTGACATGAAGAATAAAAAAGGAATGAATGTTCTCATGTTCTGTCAAATAGCCTAAATTCAATCAATCAATAGATAAATAGATAGATGAAGCTAATAGTTTTTTCTGTAAATGTGGGTTTATTATCAGCCACAAGCTATGTGCATTTGAGGAGGTCAGGTAAATGTTGCTGTTGAATAAATAGCGTGTTTTTGTTTTGTGGATGTGCGACGGCATCAAAAATAGCTCAAAAACATGAGCATGTCATATGATTTGTTCAGTGACGCTTTAGATTTGAAACCATGAACACAATCCACGAAGAAGACACCGCAGTTATTGTCTTTCCGTCATTAAAAAAAAGAAAAAAAAAAGAGAAATGTTTAAATCATTTGCAGACACTGAGTACTTGAGGAATTATGTGGTCTCACTCTTGTTTGGAGGTCAAGCGCACCAAATCCTCCTCATGACGCTCCATGTGACAATGTGGGTGCCACAAGGCCCGGAGCCCTGCGCGCACCCGTCTGCTGCAGAGGAAGTTATGCACTGGAAAAAAAAACATATCTAATAACTCACCTGTCGATTTCTTTCACCCTTTCTTATTACTTAATGAATCTGCAGGTTTGCATAGAAAGACAGACGCAAGAGTGCATAATGCGGTTTGTGAGTGCGCCCGCAGCTGACAGCAAGACTGAGGGATGTGTTCAGGGTGAGAACAGAACGCCCTACACAGTTTCACACAGTTTAAGGAGTCATCTGTCTCTTGCATCATTTATAAACTGTAAGTAAAGGCTTTATTTTTAACCGATAAACCATAATGAGTGTCGGGTTGCCAGGTTGTGAAAAGTCTCTTTCTCTGCACGCTGTTTATCCCCCTCCAGCGTTGACATTTTGTCTTTAGTTCATCACAGAGAGCCATCACGGTCATGGGACCGTTTGATCTCTGACCCTTTTGCAAAGAGCATCTGGTTCAATATCCATTTATTTATGCAACTTTGTAACCTTAACAATGTGTTGTAGAAGTGAGCATCTTCAGCTGTCTCACTAACGTTTGCGTATTAGAAAGTTTAAAAAAAAATGTGACCCTTATTATTAATTACTTATTGCCATTTGATTACTTTTATTTTGCTCTTATTAATAACTCACCAGCCAAGAGAGAATGTTCACAGCTAGATCTCATTATAAACAATGAAATATTTGTAAATGATTTATTTAATATTAATTAATTCCACTTTCTAAACTTCAATTATGGGTTGAATTGTTTTTTGTTTTTTTTTTATTGTTTTTTTTGTTTTGTTTTTTTAATTCTCACCAACTGGAGGAAATGGTATTACTCCAAAAATACTTCCTCCTGCGGTGAAACTGTGATTTTGCGCTCTTGTAGCTCTTGGGTTCATTTATCTCAGTGTTTCATAAGCTTTGTTTGGATAAATTTATAACCTCTCCTAACTACCCTGAAATCACGTCTCGGTGGTTTACAAATCACCATCAAAGGCATGTTTGTTCCTCCTTGGTGTCCTTTTTTTAGAGGTGGCTGCTTGTACAAGTCTCTATTCCGGTGTAAACATGTTATCCGCACGCCTTCATGCCTCTCAGACCTCCACCTCCAGCCAGCGAACAAGGGATCAATATGTAAATTGACTCAGACTTTCAGTGCGATGTCTGCGTCCAGGAGAGGCGATAAGCTCGGAGAATAAACGGGAGTTAGTTAGGAGGCATAGCCGGGGATTATCCCAAACTTGCCGCGGGGTTTGGCTCTCCTACGCGCAACCGGACCGGCGTCTGTTCACCGCGGCCGGATAGGACCTGCAGGGCCCCGGGGCGCAGACTGACAGGCTCCCCGGGGGCCCTCCCCACGACTCGCTCTGGATGGAGATTGCAGGGTGGCAACGCGGCTGGTATCTCTGTGAACATACACACGCACATGGAAAGAGGTGAGATGATCTCGGAGCGCCCGCGGCAGCAGCCATGCCCGTAAAGATTGACGCTTGAGCCTCACACGGCTATCACACTCCCCGCAGAACAGCACTCCTCAGCTCCGTGTGATGAGCCGATACAAACCAACTTTGTTCGGCTAACAAAGAGGCAATTGTTCGCTGAAAGGTCATTTGCTCGAGGGCTCCGGTACAGCAAGTACAGCTACGTATAGAAGATAAAAACTGTCCTTCTTTAGTCATATCTGCACTGAGGGGGCTTTGATAAAGCGGCTCCTTGAAATCAACATGCTGATCACGAATGAAATGAAGGCTCTGGGCTCTAAAACTGATTTATCAGCCAACTCATTGAACTTCCCCTCAGATTAATCTATTTAGATTTGTATTACAAAAACTCAAATTTCATTAGATTGGGTTTTAGGAGTGTGCAAACAAACCAGGACACAAAAATGCTCTGATAGAAGATAAGTTTATTTATTCTTTTAATTTACTTATTATCTCTATATATACAGCATGATCTCAGGGTATAAATCATCTCTAACAATGTCAAATCTGCATGATATTTTCCAATACTTTTTTGGTACAGCAGGTAATTTATTTGCACAGGTCAAGACAAAGAGGAACAGCGTAGACACACAGAATGTTTTTGATATTAATCTCACAACAAAGTCTTCGACATGTCGTTTCTATGACCGGAGTACGCTGGAAATAAAACAGCGAGCTGGCAGCTACAGGGGTTAAGACCAGTCTTCAGTTGATACATTTATTGATGCTCTGGGTGGGACACCATTGGAGAAAAGCAACAAAAACACGAGTTTTTGTGTCATTACAATCAGACATGAGTGCAAGGCTCAAAGATGTCAGACAGGATGACAGGACATTGTCTTTTTTTTCAGGGGAAATGTCTTCAGGATAGAAGCAAACAGAACAAAAATGCTGTTTTTAACCGCTTCCTGTTTCAGTTCCTCCCCTCTCTCTTTATGACTGGCTGACGGCGGCCGCAGGCGCAGCGTTGGCCATGGCGGTGGCGGCGGCGCCCATGCGCAGCAGCTCCTTCCTTTGCGTGAGGATGACGTCAAAGCTGGACTGCAGGCGGTTCTGCTGCTCCTGGATGCGGCTCTGCAGGGTGCGGACCCAGCGGATCAGCGCCAGGCGGCGGTACATGGTCAGCTGCACCTGGTGCTTCTCCATCTCCTGGGCTTTGAAGCGCTCGCGGTCTCGCAGCGTCCACACCGCATCCATCAGCTCTGGCAGCTCGCCATCAGAGTCTGAGGACCGATCGTCATTGTCTTGCTCTTCTGCTCCTTCCTCCAGAAGATTTCCCAGGTTGCTTCCTGTCAGCGACTTGCGGCTGAAGCTTCGGTGTCTCATAGCTGGTTCTCTGTTGCTGTTTCTGGTGGGGTCGCCTTCCTGGTGGTTGGATTTTGGTTCCCCGACTCCGATGCGGTCCCAGCCTCCCATGAGCATCCCTTCGCCTCCGCTGTCCAAGTTGAGGGAGGATATGCTGCCGCCGGACCGGTAGCTGAACTCGGACTCGGAGTCGCTGTTCCCCCATTCGTCACTGTCCTCCTGCCCCACCTCGCCTTCCTCGTCCCCCTTTCCTCTGAAGCCCGAGCTGCTTTTCCGTCGCTGCTCCTCCTGTTTCTCCCTCTGCTTCTCCTCATTCTGGCTCATCATCACCCTCCTCACCTCTTCCTCCATCCTACCTTCCTCCGCTCCATCAGGGGGCACCCGGCCGTAACCGTCATCCCCGCTCTCGATTTCGGGCAGGGGCTCCAGGGGGCTCCAGCAGGGCAGGCGGGAGCGCGGCGACAGAAGCCCTGAGTTGTGGTGATACGAGGGGTTCGGAGGGTCACGACCCAGTGGGCCCAGGTTGCGGGGACGCACCTGGTTTCGATTCTCGTCCCCTCCTCCGTTGCCCGTGAAGCCCTCGTCATCTTTGCCCGGCAGGAAGTTGAAGTTGCCGTCTTTGTCACACTTCCTGTTTCGCAGCGAGGAGGAAGAGTTGGAGCCTCCTTGCCCGCCGTAGGCTGAGTTCCGAGGTTGGTCCTGATGGTGAAGCATCACTGACCTCGACTGAGACTCACTGAAACGACAAGGGACAGAAAACGCATACCATAAGTCACTCAGTTAGTGTTTTCCTATCTTCTAAGCAGCCAAAGTTTAACTTTATATCATTTAAATGCAAAAATCAACTTGCATGGAACTGAAACTTGCTTGAGATACATAATCCGTGACAGCAAGCACCATGTTGCATTTAGCACTAATGCACTCGTCCTGGTGGCCTAATGGTTGAGACCTATGTCACTGCAACATTTCCGAGTTTCTAGCCAAAGACCTTTTTTGCAGGTTAGACCCTGCTCCCTCCCTATTGTTCCTGTCTGTATCTTCACCATCGCTGTCAAATAAAGGCAAAAATAAGCCTTCAAGTATCAAAAACTGTCTCTCAGGCACGCTCAGATTTGAACCCTTACAACAAAGTTCTTGTTTGTCTGCTTGAGTTTGGGCGAAATTAACCAGTGATCAAATGACATCTCGCACAGAAGCATAAAGAGTGTTTTAAAACCTCTTCTGTGTTGAAGTTCTTCGTTCGTAAACTGCATCAATCTATCAAATTCACCCTGCCCTCTTCACAACTGCTCTGTCTTCCTGCTGTTTGTCTCCTGAGTTTGATATCCAG
The DNA here is from genome assembly GCA_029783685.1 of Heniochus monoceros. Taxonomy (NCBI): domain Eukaryota; kingdom Metazoa; phylum Chordata; class Actinopteri; order Chaetodontiformes; family Chaetodontidae; genus Heniochus; species Heniochus monoceros. The sequence goes on from JAPZEA010000008.1 coordinate 6,423,534, forward strand.
TCAAAACACAGTGTGTAAATTCAATCCTGTTCGATGGAAAACTCTCCGATTTTGGATAACAGACCGTAGATTTCTCGAGAGTTCTCAAAACAAGCCAAGCTTTCAACTGCAACAATCATCAGCTGACGATGACGTGACTTTGACAGCAATGTTACAGTCCATGCAAGTTGATTCTGTGTCCAGACATGAGTCAAAACCAGCAGCTGCAAAGAAGATATGTACAAAAACAAGTCATCAGCAGCCTAACGAATCTGCAAACTGTTGGCTAAAAGAGATGGATCAAAGACAAGAAGATGCAAGAACAGTTGGACGTACATGGATGAGCCAAAGCAACAGTAAAAGTGAGGAAAATTAAATCTAGTTCACCAAGTCACCCCACCCCAAGCACACACACACACACACACACACACACACACACACACACACACACACACACACAGAGCTAGGTCACACCAAACTCTTGTTTATAATGTCTCCAACTACAGGCTGGTCTGCACACTCCACTTCTATTAGCATCAAATATTTACATGTCTCCTCAGAATGGAAATTTCTCTAATCCTGACTTCAGGCTGCTGTCAATCAATCCCCCTCTCCTCTCGTCTCCTCTCCTATGCATGCGCGTTCACGTGGTGCTGAAGGACAGCGACCGTGGCTTTGGCGGGAGCGCGCGTGCAGCAGGCACAGACTGATGCTTGACGATCACGAGGAGAAAAAAAACTGATTACTCGCGTAAAATCGACACATTTTTTTCGCTCCATAGCTGAATTATACAAGTAAAAATAGACTACAGTGTCACAGAATAATGCGCAGTCTGCTTACGGACAGATGTCTATGAATATATCAGTGTTTCACCCATGCAAAAACAGCAACACGCGATGCAAAACAGAGAAAAATAATACCGAAATAGTCCTGCTGCTGGGTGGATGTTTCTTATCTGTGCAAAGACGTGCCTGCCATTGCACGGTCGACGGCAGTAAGCGCAAAAAATGCGACCAATGGCGCTCAGTGGCTGCATCTTTACGCCACAGAGATGAATGGAATGTTAAAAAAAACACACACACACAAAACACGACAGATTTACATCCTAATTATAAACGACGGTTCGCAAAGGGTAAAAAAGGACTCGGCGTGTCTTCTTGACGTGGTAAATAAGAAAAAAACGCTGGAAAAAAACAGGAATATTTCATGTACGTCGGGCGTTATGTAACGCTCACCCCATGTCAGTGCTGTCTCCTCTCTGTCCCTGAGTAAAAACAACCTCAGACCCTTCCTTTCATCTCCTATTTGCTGGTGGATTAAGTCGAATGACTGACACGGATCCGACTCAGGATATTTGCATGAGGTTCTGGTTTGGTCTTACCTTTCTGCTGGTTTGCTGTTCGGTGCAGAAGCCGGACGCTGCGCCCTCCCAATTTTTCCCCTCCTCCGACCCTCCTATGTGATGTTTATCTTCCTCTCTCCTCCTCCTCCTCCTCCTCCTCCTCCTCCCATCCTGTCACTGCCGCGGTGGTTCTGGGAAATAAAGGACCGGCTGACTAATAGCGCTTCCTAAACTGGGCTGGGGCTGGAGGAAAAGGGAAGCCGCTGAGAATGAATGGGAACAATGCGAGGACAGAGAGGGCTGTAATGTTATTTTACTGTAATGGAGGTTTGTACAGCAACAGGTTCACTGTATTGTTACACAGTTACACTGATATCCTGGAATGTTTAAGTCCATTAAGTCCTGTGCCAACATAATATGGCATAACTCTTCCACTGTGAGTTCTTAAAGCCTAATAAATACCACCAAAAGCAGTGAAACCTGTGCAAAATCTCGCTGAAAAGTTGTTTTTTCGGAGGGGGCAAAACTATCCTTTAACCCATTTAGCATTTGTGACCAGAACACAAACATTTAATAAATGGTTTACAACACACTATGAAATAGTTGTCCACAGCTATAAGAACATATCTTATTCATGTATAGCATTTGCTCCCACTTGTGTCCAGAGGAGCTAAACTAAATACATTAATAAACTCTGCTTAGAAGTACATTATAGAGAGTTTATGTACTTATATGCTTATAAATACTAAATAGTTGGGTGTGTATAGATTACATATAGCCTTTGTTTTAAATGTATTTAAATGACTGTACGTGAATGTGAAATATATGTTAAAATATCAGTTCAAATGCTGTTACAGTAATGCATTATGCAGCCAAGAGGTTAAAAAAGCCAATCAGCCATTTTTTTTTATATTATGATGCTGTTTGCATTTTGTGTGAGCTTGCATGGTGGATTTTAGCATATGTTCTGTAAGTTTCTGTTATATGATTTATGTATTTTATTATGTTTTGCTTATCTTATGCTCAGGTCTGCATGTGTTCTGTGATTCACCTGACATGACAACTATCCATATGGGGACAGTAAGGTTAAAGATGCCCTCCAGACACATTGAATAATGATTTGTGTCTGGTATGTTTTTTCCATAAAAAGGTTAAATTATCAAATCATAAATTACATGCACTCCTTCTCCATTCTCTCACTGAACAAAATCCAGATTCTATGACTCTGCAAATATTCTTCATTTCAAAGGTTGAACTGCTGGACGGAGGTGGTTTGTGCACAGTTTGTGCACTGGTTTCCACATCACACTTGTGTACGTTGCATATTGGACCATGACTGGCTTCCAAACTAGTTGTGGTGTCATGAAATGATGCTCATGCACGTGTTATACTCAGATGTACTTTCCCCCTTCAGCAGATAAATGTGAAAACAGCCTTCTAGTGTCACACTGCACAACAACAATTCTGCACAGTGAGGCTCAAACACCACCGTGAAGAGCACATGTCTGCGCAAGTATTTTCATTCTTTGCTTTCTGTAACATTAAAAGTGCACTGATTTTGTTTGGGTCAGACCTACAGAATCATGTCTTATAGTCTGTGTGTAAAGGGGAATTTCATTATAGGAGAAGCAGCAGAAGGCTATGGAGGTCTGATAAGTTTGTTACTTGAAATGGAGACAAAACTCACTTTCACTCACCAGAAAAAAAACACATCATCTGCTGGTTTTACTGGGCTGCTGCCATCGCTTTTTCCCTCTCTCCACCTTCCTCTTATTGAATTCAGCAAGCAAGGTCATGCCCATCCTCTGGTGGTCGTCGAACAGCATTCTGGGAAATGGAGGAAGTACCTGAACCAAAGCTTTCTGGTAGACGCTGAACATATCAACATCAAGCTGAGCGTCAGAGAGTGAGTGTTTATGTTTTGTTATCTCTCCATCACCAGGTGTCTACAATCACAGGTGTGCTCAAGGCATCAAAACCATTACCCACAATGCAACACTGACAGGCAACGTCATATCTCTGGTCTCTGCAAAGAGAGGACTGCAGGATTTGTTGCAGTGTGATATTTCTCCAAACTGGTGACTGGCTGCTTTTGTGACTGTCAGTCTAAGATCTAACAGCATGGCAGTTGAATGTGTGTGTGTGTGTGTGTGTGTGTTTACGTCATGCACAGCAGCAGCTCCTGGTTTCAAAGAGTCTCTCAGTTTAAATTCTGTAGTTTCTCAGTTTGTTCAGTCGGGTCCAGCTTGTGTTTGTCTGCTGATTGGGATGATCTGAGTCCTCGCGGTCTTCGCTGAGGAAGCAGGACGCCGCTGATGGAAAATCGTGTTGCTGATAGTTTTCATATGTAACATTTAGATTCTGTGAGTGCCACGGAGAAAATAACAGAGGTGGAAGAGTCAGAAGTGGATGGTCAGAATATTGAGAAGTGAAGAAGCCTTTTGAATTAATCATTAACGTCCTCCATGAAAACCTCAGTCTGGTGATTTGCATTCACTGTAACCAGACGTCTGCCTGCAGACGGACGGTTCACCGAGACACAAAACCCCAAACTAACTGCAGACTACGGTGCTAATGTGCAGCTCTGCTTTAGGCTGAACGCTAACGGCAGCTTGCTAACAAAGCTATAGCGTGATGAGCTGCAGCCTCCTGGGCAGAGAGATGAAGTTGCAGTTCCTCAGATGGCCACTTGAGGCTCCAAAAGCGAGTCAATCCCCATAGACTTCCATATTAAAATATCTGAATTTACAGCAGAAATAAACATGTTTACACCCTGGTATAAAAAAGAGTTTTGCTCTTTGTAGCTAATCCTTGTTCATGACAGCTGAAAGGAGGTGAATTTTTATATAACGCACTTGTTTCAATTATGTTAATGCTTAAAGTTATGCATAATTTTGGGTTTGGCCTCTTTGAGTGGCAGCTAGCTGCTGGGTTTCAGCAACCAGGCTTCATTCTGCCTCAGCTCCTTTTCTTTGTCCATTTTTGGATTAGCCGGGAGTTTGATGGAGTCAGGTGCTGCCAAGATGGCGACGGGTGGAGTCACTGAGCTTCACAGTGACTCTTGAGAAACCCGTGAGTGACGTCACAGAGACGACATCCATGTTTGATACAGTATCCGTGTTGTGCAGGAATAATGCTCACCACATTCACCATCGTTGTTTAGTGTGTTAGCATGCTAACATTGACCTGATGATGGCGCCAGAGGAGAAGCGACGGGATCACTGAAGCTAGTCTAATTCATCCTGAGGGGAGCAGGAATGTGCCTAACAGTGGTGAAGATATTTCAATCCAAACAACGACGAAGAGCTGATGGTGGAAAAATCACTGAAGTCAGTGAACTTCATCCTCTGGGGACCGAGAACATTTGACCCAGAATTCAAAGCGGTTCATCCAACAGTTGCCAAGATGTAAAGACATAAAAAATGCCTCTTATTTGACTCTTGTAACTCATTTTTCTTCGTAACGATCATTCGAGGCTCGCTCGTGTCGTCCTGACCTCTGACCTCTCCTCTGACGACCATGAATGGATCCTGTGACAGTGAACGAAGCAGCTCCGTCTGCATCTGAACAAGTTTAACAACGATTTGTCGGAAACTGCAGCGCACTGATCCTCATTAACAACGTATTAATGAGCTAAATCTCAGTGTTTTACTGTTTGTCTGTGTGTTCAGGTGGCGATCGGCAGTTTAAAATATTCAGTTTTAATACAATGTCTGTGTTTTAATTGACAAATGACCGTAATGATGAAACCAATCAATATTTTCAACTTATCAATGAACCGACATTGATTGTTTTAGCTCAGCGTATCTTAAATGTTGACACAGTTTGGAGAATTTAGCGTAACGGCACCTGGAGTTTATCTGACAGTGAACTGAAGGTGAATTAGTTGATTATTGATCCACATTGATTGGAGTCACATGCAGGTCAGCAGCCTTTTGATTTGATTCAATCTCACACTTCCCCCAAACGACTTCCTTCATTTCCTGTTCTTCTTCTTCTTCCTCATCCTCTCTCCACTCATCGTCCCCTCTTTTCTTGGTGCCATATTTGCCTCTCGGTGCCACTCGTCCATCTCATTATCCTTCTGCTCCTTTGTGCCCTTTATCCCTGCGCCTCCCTCCTCTTCTTCGCCCCTTCTCCACCTCTCTGCCCTCCACCCTTCCCTCCCTCCAGTGTCCGGGTCTGGGCCCAGGGGAGCGACTGTAGTCTCGCACATGTTCGGGGGCCTTGAATGGTTCCTCAGCGGGGAGCGATTCGCCGGCCTGGTTGAGATTTTCTAATGAGCTTTGAGGAAGGAGGGGGGAGCTGTGGGGGTGAAGATGCCACATTCGCCGTTACCAGTCCTCCACACTTCCTTCCCCCTTTCCTCTGGTTAAAGCAGATTAATTAAAAGCTCGCTGGCGCTCTCTCTCTTATCAGCCAGAGTCGAGCACTTACTGTAAGCCTCCAGGGAGGGCTCAGCACCGGGCCGGGTGGGCAGGGAAGGGGGCGGGGAGCCTCCGGGAACGATGCTAATTCCAGCCAGTGGGATGGTGGGACGGCTGCTTAGGAATTACTGCCGGTGGTACGTTCATCGCTGATTATCTGCGCGACTGTCGAGGAAGAGGCTGCTCGCAGACAGTCGGCCTGTCAGTCACAGTTTGGGCTCATTTCACATTCACGGCCGTCTTTTTCTGCTGCTCATCTGAGCCGAGAGACACTCGAAGAGCAGCTGTAGTAATCGAGATGAAATCCTCAACCTGCCGTATGTCGAGTCAACAGTGAAGCCTGTAATAAAGAGAGTAATGAATATATAGAAATATTGCAAAACAGGCTGCAGAGAGCCCTCACAGTTCATAATATCCAGCTGTGCTCTCAGATGGCAAGTCAGCAATAACTGTTGTGAGCAGTGACTATTAATATTCCTGTAATTATTACACCTGAGGCCTGCTGAGATGCACTCTGCCTCTCCAGGGGGGAAATAAGGGACCGTCTGAAAATTACCGGGGTGATTAAAAAAAGAGGCGGCACAAAGGATGCTGTGATTCTTTTTTTAGCTGTGCAATCAGGAAGCATCTCAACATCTACTCCATGGATTGTTGTGAATTTTTGAGATATTCTTCGGCTCCAGCAGGTGAATCGTACTGAAGCCCTGAAAGGCAAAATGAAAAAATGATTTTAGGGGCAAAAAAGACATTATGTCGTTTGGACGAGATAAACTTCACTGGGCACTGCACCTGTTACTTGATTTGATTTGTCCGTAAATTGTTTGTATGAACTGTCCTGCCAACAGTTTCCATGAGAGCAAACTCCCATCAGCCAACGATCGTCTGCAGCGTCAGCCGGGCTGAAAAGTGACGAGCCCTCAGCAGCGACTGATAATTATATCCTGAGAAGTTCATTTCCCACATTATATTACTCTATTTGTATTCATTTTTGTTAGTTTTGTGTCTTTTTCCACGTTTTTTCATCAATCAGTCAAACTAGTGATGTGATATAACATAAACAGATATTCTAATAAAGCTAGCCAGGTAGACGGATGGATATCAGGTGTTACAGCTCCACAATATGATGGAGGCTACGTCCTTAATCTAAAATCTCTTTTCACAAAAGTCAGTATCTCCTGTGCATTAGCCCACAAGCAAAAGTTTTTTTCGCTTTACCTTTCAGGGCTTCCGTAGAATTATAACTTTAATGATCCTTTATTTAGCGCCACCATGAGGTTGAAATTTGATTTTGTTGAATACTTTGTTTCATGATCAAATAACTGCAAAACAACAACAATAACATTCCCATCAGCCTCAGCTGCACTTTGTGCTAAACATTAGCATGTTAGCATTGTCATTTTGAGCATGTTAGCATGCTGCATTTAGCTTAAAGCAGTGACAGAGCCTCACAGAGCTGCAGGCGTGACTGTCGACTGTCGGGTGGATTTTAAATGTGATGAAGTTTGTTCACGTTGATCATGAGACAAGAAACAGGAAGTAAGTAGTTGTGTAATAAATAAAAAGTTTGAGGGAGAAGTTGAAACCTTTCTTTCTTTCTTTCTCACCTCCGCCACGCTGACCAATCACGGCCTGAATGTCGGATTGTGTTCTTTCATTAAAAATTCACGTAATCACATTCATTATTACAGGATTTTATTGTTGACACAACAGAGGGAAAGGATTTCATTTAGATTACTTCAGTGTCAAGTGTTGCTCTGTGTCGCTGGCTTCAGGCGACAAACTCAAAAACAAGGAAATGGAAATGAAGAAAGTGTTGAATGAGGAGGTGAAGGAGCTGAGCGGAGGAGGTGAGGGAGCTGAGCGGAGGAGGGGAGGGAGCTGAGCGGAGGAGGTGAGGCGGCTGAGCGGAGGAGGTGAGGGAGCTGAGCGGAGGAGGTGAGGGAGCTGAGCGGAGGAGGGGAGGGAGCTGAGCGGAGGAGGTGAGGCGGCTGAGCAGAGGAGGTGAGGGAGCTGAGCGGAGGAGGTGAAGGAGCTGAGCGGAGGAGGTGAAGGAGCTGAGCGGAGGAGGTGAAGAAGCTGAGCGGAGGAGGTGAGGAAGCTGAGCGGAGGAGGTGAGGCGGCTGAGCGGAGGAGGTGAACAAAGAAACGTGAACAGAACACAGAGCGAAAGCTTTTATCGTCTACTAATGTCTGGAAATGAGTATCACTACTTTCAGGCCTCGGAGGTTCATAAAATCTGCACATTTAATTCTGCCGGAGACTCTCTGACTCTTCCTCAGTGTGAATAATGCTCTTCATTTTCTGCAGCCGTGACTGTCAGGTCATGAAGCTCGGCTCGATTTAAACCAGGGAGGGATTTGCTGTGTTTCAGTGTTATTTCAGTGTTTGGAGTGAAGCTTTCTGACCGCAGGAAGACGCCTCTCTGCTGCTGCTGAGCTCATGTATGAAACAATCACTGTGACAGTTAAAGCAGAAAGACACATTAAAAACTGTGTGAGGTAACAAACCGGAAACAGCACAAAGAAATGTTTAATGAAACTTTTCAGTCCTGAAAACGTGCTCATTAAAGCACCACATGAATCACAGCTCTGCTGCAGTAACTGTTGGTTGTTGATGATGCTGCAGATGCTGGAGAGGTGTGAGAGGTGTGCGGCCATATTTGTTCTTTAGATGAGAGAAATTTGTAGCTGGAGGAGTTTAAACTGACAGATTCAGATGTAAAAAAGTGTTTTTTATCATGTGTATCCTGCAGGTTTATGTTTTTGGTTTAATACCTGCTCTGTGTGTGTGTGTGTGTGTGTGTGTGTGTGTGTGTGTGTGTGTGTGTGTGTGTGTGTGTGTGTGTGTGTGT
>JAPZEA010000008.1:6475442-6486377 GCA_029783685.1 Heniochus monoceros
GTGGACAAATCATGTGATCAGAGCTGAAACCTGCAAGTGAATGTGTGCTTATAACACACATGGGTTAAAATGAGGCGTGTAAAAAAAAAAAAAAAAAAAAAATCTCAAAGCTGTTCAAGTGCCATTAATAGAGGTGAGAAAGTTGGAGCAAAGAGATCCAATGCAGGGAAGTTTTAAAACTTGGCTGGATTAACGCAACATCCTTAATATGCAGGAGGTATTCTATATGATCCTACACTGATGTGATTACTAAGCAGAGTCTTGGCAGAACTGTCATTGCTACATGGTTCCAGGCTATTTCACTGGCAAAAAGGTACAGCAGTATTTGATCATGGTGCCTCATAGCAAGAAAGTCCTGGGTTTGAACATGACCCAGCCACCAGGACTCTTCTGTATGGAGTTTGCAGTCAAAAGACATGCAGGTTAGGTGAAATGGAAATTGCCGTAGGTGTGAATGTGTAAGTCTATCTAGCTACGTCAGCCCAGCGGTAGATTGGTGACCAATCCACATATACTGTAGATTCCAACTCCTCATGACCCTGAACAGGATAAGTGGGTACCGCAAACAGATGCATGCTCATTTGATCGTATGAAACTAGTAGAAGTACAGTATAAAATAACTATTTAGTACATATTTAGATTTATTGGCCCAGAGGGAGATTTGTTTTCACAGCCAGAGCTGCATAGAAACACACAGATAGGCACACAGCAACATACAGATACGGATAATCGATAAAATCTTCATGTAAAACATTCATATATCCCATCTCACGACTGTGTCAGTGAGCTAATTTATTCAGCGCTGCTATGGCAGAATGGACAAAAATCCTGCTGAAGTGAGCTCTTGTCCATTTTAAAGTACTGTATCTCCTGCCACATGGTAGGCTAGTGAGAAATATTGCTTGAGGGGGTGATCAGTGTCATTTGGTTCATGTCTGTGAGACTGGGTGTGTAAAGGCAGATGATTTTGGAGGCAGTGTATGTGATGCTGTTAAATTTGTTTGTGTTGGTTAACGGGGTAACTACAGCAGGATGGGATAAATTATGTTTTTGTAAAGCAACAGCAGGAGGTTAGGGCCAAGCGACAGTGTGCAGGGATGAATAGAAGCAATGTCCTGATCAAAATTAACTTTAATAAGCTAGTTGAGTCGAAGCTATTTGAAGATGCTAACCTACTCAACTGTCTTGTCATGGATAGAGATGGGGATCAGTGTGGGGTGTTTTGATCTGCCTTTTGTTTTGTCCACCTTCAGCTGCAGGTAGTTATCAGCGTGTCATTGTGTCAAGTTAGATAGAATTTTTGGTAGGCTGTAACAGAGCTATTGTCATTGAGTAGTCCAAGAATGGCAGTGTCATCGGAGTATTGGAAGTATGTGGTGAAGGGTGAAGGGCTGGCACAGTCATTTCTGTAGATGGTGTAAAGGAAGGGACTGAGGATACAACCCTGAGGGGCTCCATTGTTGGTGCTGATGGGTGATAATGCTAGTGTGCCTTACTTCCTGGAGTCTGTTGGTTGCTGAGGAAAGTGTGAAACCAGTGGATGGATGAGGAGATGGTGAAGTTTCTTGATCATCAGGTGGCACTGGATTGTGTTGACGGTCCAGAAAAATGGAAGAAAAGGGTTTGAAGTTGACTGGTGATTCCAGATGTTGGATGAGGGAGTGGAGGAGACATGCCACAGCATCCTCTGAACCCTCGTTTGGCTGTACAGGCGTACTAGTGGTGTTCCAGCAGTGGTCTGATGGCTTGCAGGATGGTGTTCAGAATGAGTTTTTCCAGACATTTCATTACTATTTCCGACAACTGGTTGGTTGTGGTTGTGTTCTGAAGGGCGAAATTTTTGGGGTTCTGGTATGATGGTGGATGTTTTCCAGAGAGTGGCCACTGATGCTGTCCTTTAGGATTCTGAGAAGATGGAGAGGAGGATGGGATCATCTGGCCCTGGGGCCTCGTTGGGCTTGCACCTGTCAACAGCTGTTGGACATCCTCCAGTGTGGAGAGCGATGTGCAGTCTCACAAAAAAAAAGATATTTCTCAAACATTCTTCTTTTGTTGTCTCTCAGTGTTTTGCTTTATTTGATAGTGTAGCTAGAGAGAGGCATGAAAGCAGGAAAAGAATGGAGATGGCATGCAGCAAATGACTCCGGGTTAGAATAGAATAGAACACCCTGTCCAAGTCGGTGCATGCCAGTGAACCCTGCAGTTGTGTAATGGCGTCCTCTGACCATTGAAGGGCACAGTGGATTCGAGGCACGGTGCATTTTAGTTCCTGTTCATAGTGTGGGCGCATGAAAACGACACTGTGGTATGCAAAACCGAATGGATGATGTGCACTTAACGCATAGGTAGTTTCCATAACACAAGTCTAGATTTTTATTTTTATTTTTTTTTCTTGAGGGAACATCCACATGCGGGTGGAAAGAGGGGAGAACACCCTCAAGTCTGTGGTTGCATTTCTTCATTGCGAATTAGATTGTTTAGGGTAACGTCTAAAATATTAATGCTATATAACAACACTAATTTGCAACAGCAAACACATTTTGAAGGAAATGTAATGCTGATCGGATTATGTTTCTAGTATCATGAGGAAATGTTGTTAATTAACGTATGGGGCAAGTCACAAAAATGTCAGTAAAATGTTCACTAACAGCAGATTTTATTTGTTTTCCACCAAAACGTGCAATCCTGCAATCCACTGTAAACTCATAGTGACTATCGCATTATTAAACTTCTTTATGGTTGTGTTTAGGCACTTGAAGCACTTGATTAATGTCCGGGAAAGGTTGTATTTTGGTTTAATACAGTTAAAAGTCTGCATGGACACTATGCATTTATTAACATTTAACCAAAACTCCAATCTTTCCCTGACCTTCATCAAGCAAAAAAGGTCTGAAAACCATATGGTGATTGCTACATACTTCTAATTTTTCCAGCTCAACATATCCTTGTTTTATCTTTGGCAGAGTACCCACGAAGTCCCAAACATCCCACTGTGAGTTTTTGTGTGTGCCATATTTGGGTTGTTGTGGAAACTTACGAAATGTTAGAAAAATTACTTTCTTTTAGGGTTAATAAGTAATGAGGTCAAGTTCATGAGAGTTATATAACAAAACAGCACAGAGGTTGGCTTTGTGATTGATGATCTGTAGTGTGAGAGACTTTAGTTTACAGTTGGAAGGAATGTGTGTATGTTCGATTATTATCTTTTTAGTGAAATACTGGCTGCAACGTTTTCTGCGCTTCATTTCCGGAGTATCATTTCATCTCTCATCTTCTCAGTATCTCTCTCTTGGATGTCGGCGCCTCATCCATTCATTTGGATAGAGATCATCATCCCTCAGGGGGTTTGTCCTCTCCTCTCTTCTCCCTCGTTTGCATGCTATCATGTCCCTCTCTCCCTCTGTGTGCTTATGTCTCCTATCTGGCTGAATGCGGTACTTCCCTTTTCTGTGTTTGTGCAGCCCGTCCTCCCTCCAGGTCTCCATGCTTGGCTCAGGTCCTACATATCTGGTGGCACGCAAGGCTGCTCAACACCCTCTGGATCTATATAATTCACTCATGTTTTACAATCTATATATACACTGTAATATCTGTGATCAAAATGTGTATATACACATCATGATTTTTTGCTGATTCTGTACACATGACATATTTTGCTTGTCTGTCTGTTCTGGGAGACGTATCTCTCCTCTGTAGCTCTTCCTGAGGTTTTTTCCCCTGTTAAAAAAGTTTTTTTTGGAGGAGTTTTTCCTCATTCGAATCAAAGGTTTAAGGACAGAGGGTGTCATATTCTGTAGCCCCTTGAGATAAATTGTGATTCTGGGCTATATAAATAAAACTGTCTTGACTTTGCAAACCCGTTCGTGTGTTGTGTGTTTTGGCAAAATGACAATAGATTTCAGTTTACTGGAAACACAACCAGCCCAAGCAGACATTTAAAATAAGTCTCCTTGTTTCCATGCATTTTAGTGTCTGACAAAAACAAAATTATAAAACAAACACAAACAGCTGAATATGAGAGTTGAAACTTTGCTTTAAGTGTAATTTATGTCCTTGGTTTTCAGAACATGAGCAACTGCAGCTGCTTATTGCTACAATACACATTACATAACTCAAGCATTTTCCTGTTTGGATCTCTTAATGATTCTCACTGCAGTTTAATTGAGAATGGACTCATGCCCACATTTTCAAGGGGACTGATTTATACTGATATGTTCTGATGTTATTGAAGTGAATGAACCAGACATAAGAGAGGAAGCCCTTCAGAGTTTACAGAATAAATCGCTCCAAACTTGCATTGAACAGACTCTTTGTCTGCTTAACATAAACACATTTCTAAATTCACATTTTACTCTTTCAGCCCTTTGTGTTTAATGCTGCATTTACACAAAAGGAAAACCTCAGGAAAACCTTCTGTTATTGCGACTTTCACACATTATTCCAAGATAGTTATCCCACTGCTAACCTTGCAGCCAACCCATATAAACAGGCCAAATGTGCAGTGGCCCTGAGAGCTCAACGGACAGCAACTGAAGAAAACACATGCAAATAAATGCAAATAGACAAAAGACAAGCAAATTAAAAAAAACATCCACAAACTTGACAGAGACAACACAACCAAATACAGAAATGCTCCAAGTATCACAGACGACAGCGGAACGTGTTTCCAGAGGACACTAAAGAGATGAACACATCCGATCACAAGTGAGACACACTTTTTAGCTCATTTTCCAACATAACTTACACACACCCAACCTCAACAACTTCATGAATCACAAACCATGAAACAACAAGCGTGTGTCGGCCGTGTCCCTCATGTTTTTGTTTTCTTCAGTCGCAGTGCGTTGAGCTCTCAGGGGACCGTATGAATTATGTTTCATAGTGTTGTATATTTCTAGCAGCTGGTTACTGAATGAACCTGATGCAAAAGACGTATAGTTCCTTCTTAATTAGCTGAGATGTAACGGTAACTGACATGTTTTTTTTTTGACACTTCTGTAGTTTTTTTTCCCCACCAATTCAGAAATACAGAAACATCAGAAATTCCTAATATCTCTGACTCAGATTCACAACTATGAGGTTCAAATGACTGTTTTTTCCCACCCACATCTGGTATGTCACAGTATTATTTATTATATGTTGCTGTTATTTGTGTTAACTACATATTTTTGTCATTAAGTCATTATTTGCACTACATTTTCCTTTTTTATGAGCATGTGTTTTAACTTTTTCTCCTTTACCGTCTTTTACAAGCGAGGTGACCTGGGTGTCATGCCCATTACTACTTTCCTCCCATCTTAGAAGAAAACGCAGGTCTGTATGTGTGAGTGTCTGTCTGCGTGTGTGTGTGTGCGTGCATCTCTGTATATACATGTACTGCTGTATGAGTGTGTGTTTGTGTGTGCACGTGTGTTTCATGGCAGGCCACTGAATTGTAAAGGGAAATCAAGGAGATAACTGCTGTAAATGCCTCAGATTTGTTGTTTTTATATTCACACATACAGTACATATAAGCATATATTTACATCTATAGAGCAACTTTGAGACATATGACTTAAACAGGCCTCCTAGAGGCTGGTGTGGGTATTTGTAGCAGCCCTGGCTCACTTATTAATTGAAATGGTTTGAATTACATTTTGAGCATGTGCATTAGCCTGCTGCTAGCGCGACATGGGTGGGATTTGCACCTGTGGGAGCCAGCTGCTCCTTTGTGCCTCAAAACATCAAATCCCAGGAAAAAAAACGTGATTGTATCCATTTCAAGTGGTGAGTGAAGTCAGGTCTGACGTGTAGCAGTAGTAACCGTGGTCTGGCCTGTTACTGGCTCAGCATTGGGACCTGTTGAATGGCTGAATGCATTAAACACAGAGTATGGTCTTATCAGCCTTGCGTTCTGTGTGAAAAGCAGGATCTTATTTTTCTTTGGACCTGATTATCAGAAAGATTATATGATGACAAAGCTGGACGTTGCTTTTCTTTTCCTTTATTTTTTTTTTTCTTTTTGTAGTAGTTTCAAGGGCCGGAAACCAACATAGTTTTTTTGAGGTGTCCTTTGCGAATACTGGCCAATTCATTGCACTGACCCTGGACGCTAGGCAAGCAACAGAGGGCACTCTCAATCTCTCCTACCTTTATGCATTTATACATACGAATCAACAAAGCAGATTTGTAAAAGTTTAATATAAGATGTTTTGTGGTTATCTTAAAAAAAAAAACTGTTGTTTAGAATTAGTAGTTTACCATTGATGTTGTTGTTGTTATCGTTGTTGTCAATGTTGTTACTATTGTGATGAAATTTTCCGGCCGGCAGCAAAGCCAGTGATATAGTTACTAGTGCGACTTCAGGAATAGACTTCAGTTGTTGAGCTGCAGGTTAAGGGGTTAGAACTTTGGGTTGGACATTTTTTTTGTAGCATTCTGGAAAATGGAGAGAAGACGTAGGCCCCGGGATGGATGAGTTCATGCTTCCTCCGCAGGTTCTGATGTGAGTAAAACTTGGCGGCAGATTTGAGGTATCGTGTAGCACTCCGACGGGTAGAACAGATCTGCCGCCGTGTGCATCACTCAGCCAGTGTCGTTGGCTTTTGATCAGATGGATGGAGACAATCAGGAATTGTAATCAGAGTGAACCTAGATTAAGGGATTTGTTAAAAAGCGGTCTGCGATAGGCAATGAGCTGAATTTTTAGACTTTTTAAAAAATGGTTTCTATTACTCTGTGTGTATTTGAAGTATACCCATCTTAAAGTCTCTGCTATTTGACGGTGTTTGTTTCATATTTTTATGCATTTTTAACACTGGATTAAATGAATTGACAATAAGCATAAGCACTGCCCTTGGACCCCCTGTACAAACACTCTGCAAACGGTTAGCATGGCAGTCGCAGCGACGTGCTGTGGTGACGGCGGCACAGGTGGTGCCCCCTGCTGTTGCGATTAGGTAAAGATGTAGGGTGGGAGGGAGGGTTTGGAGAAGCAGTCGACGTGCACGCCTCATCAGGGGGGGCAGCTCAGTGGAAGCCCTTTTGTAATAAACCACCCGTAAAGCAGCAGGTTTACTATGAATGAGTTTGAGCACCTGCCTGTTGAAGGCGTGGGCGTTGGCTCGGCGTGGAGCTGAGAGGCAGGAAATGAGGAGGGGGTGGGCTGGGGGGAGGGGGATTGGGAGGGTGTTGTCCAGGCATTGCATGCAATAAGTTGTACTCTTTGTTGAATGGGGGCAGATCAGTTTTTAAAACTGCACTAGTTTTACCAAGCCAAGTGGGCTGTGACTGATATTCATCTGGCATCTCTTAATATGGAATGATTTGATGTTTTATATCCGTCACAATATTTGATCATTAAACCAGTCCGATAAACACTCACTCCCTGTTTGTAACATGACATTGCAAAGCAATATTAACCCAGTTCTAGTTTTCAGACGTGGAAAAGCAAAGCTATAATTCTACTCATTGTGCTTGTTGGTCGACTCTCGCAATTGTGTCTGTACTTTTTATTTTCTTATTTTTTAGTTCATTTTATTTGCTTGTATCAATCAGTGGGAATGTGCATTTGGTGGAATAGTTACGTAGGCTTTAGACAATTTTCTTTAAAGTAACAAAATGTAGACTTTGCTCGCCTGCATGCCAGAGTATTGTCCTTTTAAAAAACAAAAAACAAAAAAAAAACCCTTTTTGGAATCATATTTATTATGAGAAAGAAAAAATATAAACGCTTTTTTTTTCTTTCTGTCTTTTCTTTTTCTTTTGGTAAATGTTTATGAAGTTAGTGGGACTGTTTTAGGCTAGCAATATTTGTCCGGTCTCTCTAAGACGCATTTTAAAGATTCCTACACAAATGTCAGTAATTTGGGATGTACACTCTGTTTTCTGAGGCGAGGGGGGGGCCCAGCTCTTTGCGTCGTGTTCAAATTCAAACGAGGTACTTTCTTCAAACGTGGACCAGTTAAAGACCTAACCCCTCTCGTCTTCGCCAGGTTACTGTAGCGAGCATCCATTTCGTCTCCTCGTTCCTGGTTTGTACCTGCGGCCACGCCTCTTGGTGGGGGCTCTCCTGTCTCCATGGCAACTCGGCTGACCCCTCACAAGTGCACTTCCTCTTTGTGAAGGGGTCCCCATGGCACCAGCGGAGCAGGATTACCTCTTTTTAACCTTTTTAAAAAAAAGATCCATAATTCTTTCTGTGCCCCAATAGAAAGAGAGCATGAATTATTTTTAAATTCCTCTCACTTTGATATATTGTTATATCTTAACGGATTTGTAATTTGACATTGTGTATTGTGTATTTTAATTTAATTTTTATTTTCTTCTGTAATTGTTTAACATTGTATTAAAACCTCTGGAGAGAGTAGTAAAAATAAATACACAAATTATTTAATGAATTAAAAAAAATGAGTAAATGGGCTAGTAAATAAAAAAAGTGAAATAACCGAAAAGTAAATACATGAGTAAATTGAAACGGTAATATCAATTCGTGTCACATTTTATAAATAAATGCCAACATTTAGTTTTATTGTGATTTTAAGTGGCAGAAATTCATTCACTGAGTCATTTATTTTGGTGACCCTCCGGATTGGTGCGCCTAAACCTTTGCAGTTTTTGTTGCATCCTTCCTGTACTTAAAGTATAGATTCACCTTATTCCCCAGATGAGCACTGAAAACACAGTTCACTATACTTCTTTCTCCTGTCCATACTGGTCACAAACAGATAACCCTCTAAATTCATTTCAGTGTAAATGATGGTGGACAAAATACTGTTCTTTTTTGATGCAAAAATAATTTCAGTAGTCGGCCAAAGCTTATATGAAGCTTAAGAGAAACTTTATCAGTCTTTCAGAGTTAGAAAAAATTAGCCTTTTTATTTCTAAATACCCTGTGTTTGTTAATATCCCTCCACCCAGCAGAGCAAGGAAATACTGTCCTCATCTGTTTTATATTAAAGTTATTATAGGAAGGAGATCTCTTTGCAGCCAGTATTGACAGAATTAACAATTCCGACAACCAGTAATGCTTGCATACATTTATAAATATGTACACTACATTAAGACAGACTTAATGTGAACTTGTCCCTTTATGTCTGTTCAGAGAGGGCTGGCTACATTTGATGAGATGGACTTTTTGTCTTTTTCTTTTTGTCTTTCAATGATTGGCTTCATGGTTCCCCAAATTATTTTGATGTAGCGATATGTCCAGTAAAGTCCATCTCTTTGTCTCTTCAGTGCTCTACTGCATGTGGACATGCAAAGACTGCAAGAGGGCGTTTACAAGAAGATCTGAGCTGCTCAAGCACTACAAATTGATTCATAGGCATTATGGAAGAGGCCATTTATATCCATGCACTTATTTAAACTGCACATGTAGATTCAGGACCTGGAATGGTTTATTGAGCCATTTGTCAAGGAGTCACCCTGCCCACCAAATAGCCAGAAAAGGCATATCCACATTCAAATGCTGCATTTGTGGCCATAATGAACTTTCTACAGAAAGGGAATATTTCCAGCATATCTTTCAGCATCTAAAAAATAGGGAGACTGTGACATGTGTATTCCAAAACTGCGAGTATAAAACCAACATATATGAGAACTTTAAAAGTCATAAACATAGAAAACACTCTGGCACAGGGAATGTCTTAAAGCCTGGGATACTTCATGTTGAGGAGTCTTATGCCAGTGCTGCCAGAGATATTTCAGATGAGGAAAGTGTAGAGGACAATGGCAATTTAGAGTATGCTCTTGACAATAGCAATTGTGAAAACCTAGAAAGGGATATTGAGCTTAAATTTGCTTCGGTCCTCCTAAAGTTAGAAAACATCTATCTTGTGTCTAACGCTGCCATCAGTGAACTTTTACAGGAGTTAAATTATTTGATTGGATCTCTTTCTCTGCCGATCACTCAGACAACTATTAACCAAGTTTTGCAAGATTGTGGCTGCCAGTTTGACCAGATAGTTGTAGAAAAGCTAGCCAGTGCACTTGGTGAGACAAACCCTGTTAAAAGAGCGATTAGTGATAATGGTCCACTTTCCACTGCTTGGAGGCGAAAGGCTTACTATAAGAGACACTTTAATGTAGTGGAACCTGTGGAGTATATACTTGACCGAAAGGAAAAAAAGTCATTTCAATAGATTTCAATTTTAAAGTCTTTGCAGCAAATTCTTCAATGCCAGACAATCCTAGATCAGGCTAGTAATTTCAATACTGTACATAAACAACCACAGAGAGCTTCTGGTAATATATACAGATCTTCCTTTGATGGTGCCTTCTTCAAAGAAAATGGACTGTTGTCGAAACAAGAAAGCATTTCACTGATACTATACATTGATGATTTTGAAGTATGTAATCCCCTTGGAACATCTAGGAGAAAGCATAAAGTTTGTGGCCTGTATTGGGTTTTAGGTAATTTGCCACCAGGTTGTAACGCTGCTTTGTCTTCTATATATTTGGCTGCTTTAATCAAAAGTAATGATCTGAAGTGCTATGGGTATGACAAAGTGTTAGCACCTGTAATTAATGATCTTGTAATTTTGGAACAGCATGGGATATTTGTATCAAAGTTGGGCAGAACACTAAAAGGCACAGTTCAGTGTGTGGTTGCTGACAATCTTGGTGCTCACGGCATAGCTGGATTTGTTGAAAATTTCTCAGGGTCATACATATGTAGATTTTGCACTGCAGAAAGATCAGAGATCCAGGCCAAAGAAGTTAGAAGTGGAGACTTTACTTTGAGAACCAAAGACACTCATGCAGATCATTTAAGAGTACTTGAGGAAAATGGATTGCTCAGTTATTGTGGTGTGAAATCAAATTGTACTTTGTCAAAGCACCTCTCATATTTTGATGTTACCTCTGGGTTTCCTCCAGATATTGTACATGATATTTTTGAAGGAATTGTTCCTTTTGAACTTGCACTTTGCCTCAATGTTTTAATGAGAAAAAAAT